>OU824206.1:19450966-19782643 GCA_917499995.1 Ichneumon xanthorius
AACCCGGTCTCTCGATCGTTTTCAATTTTCAATAATGGGCGCCAGCCGCACTCAGCGTGCGACACGATCGGTATCGATGTTACAGAAAAGACCAAGGTCGCGCTCCGACTAGCTGCAGCCTTGGGGGAATGGTAGAGGGGCGGTTCGGGGTAATCTTTACTCGGGTGGTTGCTTAAGCAATTAAAATTCTCAACACATGAGATTACGAGAGACGAGTAACAATTTATTAAAAGAAGATTAATGCTCTAGTCCATCCAAATTCAAGTTCCAAATAAATTCAAAGGGTTGGAATAAACAAAACTCTCGCTCTCTTTCTCAATCGTCCAGATCTTACGACTAACCGGTACATAAATTTCCTACTAAACTCCCGGCGGCTACTCGGTTCACCGTCGGAAGGGCTGGCCTAGTGCCCGATGAAATTAGCAATGGGAAATTACAATAAAATATTCTTCAGATAATGGGTTACAAAATACTCTTCAAATAATATATCAAAGCCCTGGGTCCCTGCTATATTCGGCTTAACATACGCGAAACGACAAAAATTCTCGGTAGCTATCGAGCAACACGGCTCGGCTAACGCGGCAGCGGTCACGCGGCAAGGTCAGAAGGACCCGCCGTGAAACGCTCGGCGACGCGCGAGTCTCCGTGCGCTGAAGAAGACAAAAATCCTCTTAGCCTACCGGTAAACTAGATAGGAGCGCACAGGCAAATACGCGTAAATAGGAGGCGCAGCCCGGAGAGGCCGGGGCGATACGGACACGGGCCGTTTTCGCTTTATTTTCGCTGGTTTACCTGTCGAGAAGCTGACGCCGTCGACGAAGGCTACGAAACTTTAACTCGCGGAAAACGGCACGGAGACCCGCACGACGCGCACTCGCAAATAAATCGTTACAAAATGACAAACACAAAAGACAGAACAAATTCTTCCGAAGTTCTCGGCCAGATCCGCGCGCGAGCTCAGTACCGGTATCGCGCGCGTGTCACTTTCCGACACACGAAACGCAACTCTACAACGCGATTTTTGGCACTATCCGCACTCTCTAAATTGTACTAGATTTTATCCCCGATAAGGCGGATTTAGTATCCGAATTGCCGACGAGCGAGTTGTTCCTTGTCACGGCCGGAACCGCGGTCGACGTCTCGACCGGGAGTACCCCGTATACAATTCACCGGCCACGCCGGTGTGTCGACAACGACAAATAAATTTACGGCAAACGAGTTGCGAGAAGCTTACCGGTATAATTGGTGTGACAAAGGCCCCAATTAGATCGCCTGTGACGTCTCGAAAATCAATCAAGAGCGCTTCCTTCCTTCTAATTCCTCTCAGGCGTTCCAAAACCGCAATTGCGCCGAGACGATGGGAGAGAGTCCAGAGCCACGCACCGTCACTGTCGCCGGTCACCGGAAGAATCCCCAAACTCTCACTACTCTCTCCCATCGCGACCGTTCCGGTACCCCGCTCACCCGCTTGCCCCCCGTGCCTACTCTTGTTCCCCCGGGCTAGCCTAACGCTAAACGGCGCCTCGCAGGGCAGCCTCGCAATTAATCGGTCGCCGAGCGCTCGCGCGCGCGAATATGTAAATCGGCCCTGACGCAAGGCCATGCTCGCCACGGCGAGAATCTTTGGCTGTAGGCGAACAGATGCAACGGCGGGCATAGGTGTGACATCCCGATGCAGGTGAGGCATCACCGGGAAACCAGCGGTCCACAGGTCGTCGTCGGAAGGTACCGGCGAAGGCAATCCTTTCTGCCTCGTTCAGAATCGGTCAAGACGGTCTCCCCTCGATGTTCGTGGCGCTGACGCTCTCGGCTACCGGTACGCATTCCTCCTTCGGTCGCTCGACGCTCGCCAGGCGCGGATAGTACATGAAAACCGTTCGACGTAATTAATAATTTACCGGATTAAACGCTACTGAGCCCCTCGGATCTGCCCGAGAAATGTGATCTGCGCTCGGTGAGGGCGCGCGCCGACTCTCTCTCTTGGAAACTTTAAATTTTTGGGACGTGCCCAAAATACGGCGTCACAATATATATATATATAGTGACGTGGTACGTCACAAGCCTTTCCGCAAAATCAGCTCGAGTCCGCCGCTCACCCAACGTTAGATCAGGATATTTTACGCTTTTTTTCTTCTACTTACTTTGTGTAAGTTAGCATGTAAATTCCCGTTTTTCCCTCCCGTTACCCCCTGTGCGAATGTGCGCGACTCGAGGACAATATCGACATTCCCCCCCCCCCCCCCCCCCTCGACGGCCCACGATCAGCAAGGAACAGCAAAGGAACGAGAGCCGACGTGCTGACGCCGAGGAAAGTAGGAGGATCGTTAACGAGGGGAAAAAGCCGTCCGAAAAAGCCCGACGAAAAGCGCTGGGATCGCCGACGCACGGCATCGATCGACGATCCAGCGGGGCCTCTGTTGCCACCTCCCGTAGACCGGAAGAAAAACGCCCGTCCATGACTCCGATTACCGATCGAAGCTGACGCACAGGTGCTCTCGTCCCCCAGCACCATCAGCGCCAACGCCGACGAAGAAGACCCCGCCACGTCCCTCACTCTCCGAACCGAGCCGCGTGGAGTCATTAATTTTAAGTTAAACGAAAGATTGTATAGCGAGTGTGAGAAAGTAATATTAAGACGACTTGGCTGTGCCCCTCTGGACCCAGACTCCGTTACGGAGAGTAAATCCCCTTTACGAACTTTACAATATTACCTCGGTCTTAATCATTAACACGAAAAATGTCCAAAGTCTTAATGGGATTGAGGGAAAAAAAACTTTATCTAACTAAACTATCACTTATAGCGAATTTTACGCCGCTCACCACGCGCGCGATTCCTCTTTGCTCGTGTGCAAAAATGCCGACCGCGTGTCGACCACGCGGCAAAGTCTTTCACTTATAATTTCTATAAAAATAAGGGCTGTTCGGGGGAGGAAAACGGGTCAAAGGGGTTGGGAAAAATTTGGTCAAACACTTACAAGAAAATCGGGGCTCACTCACTCAAATTCCACACTTCGCTCTGGGTTACAAACTTTCCTTAAATCAGCGGGCAGCCTCAGTCGTTATAAAATTCCCTATATCGGTCCAAAATCGTATCCCTGGGCTATCGCTGATTCGTCGTAAGGGCGGGTTCACTCTCCGTAAGGAGTCTAATCGATTTACAATGAATAGCCGAGTCGTCTTAATGTAATTTTCTCACACTCGCTATACAATATTTCTTTTCGGGCTTAAAACTAATGACTCCCGGTCTCACACACACGTTCGCACGCCACGCGGCTCGGCTCGGAGAGTGAGGGACATGGCGGGGTCTTCTTCGTCGGCGTTGGCGCTGATGGTGGTGGGGGACGAGAGCATCTGTGCGTCAGCTTCGGTCGGTAAACGGAGTCATGAACGGGCGTTTTTCTTCCGGTCTACGGGAGGTGGCGACAGAGGCCCCGCTGGATCGTCGATCGATGCCGTGCATCGGCGATCCCAGCGGGCGGCAGGCAGACGGGCAGCGGCAGCTTTTCGGCGGGCTTTTTCGGACGGCTTTTTCCCCTCGTCCACGATCCTCCTATCTTCCTCGGCGTCAGCACGTCGGCTCTCGTTCCTTTGCTGTTCCTTGCTGATCGTGGGCCGTCGAGGGGGGGGGGGGGGGAATGTCGATATTGTCCTCGAGTCGCACACATTCGCACAGGGGGTAACGGGAGGGAAAAAACGGGAATTTACATGCTAACTTACACAAAGTAAGTAGAAGAAAAAAAGCGTAAAAATATCCTGATGTAACGTTGGGTGAGCGGCGGACTCGAGCTGATTTTGGGGAAAGGCTTGTGACGTACCACGTCACAACTCCCCCCACTTGCCGAAAATTCGTCTCCTGACGAACTTGAGCAACGCATTCACACTGGGGTCAAGCAGGGTAGGTCCGGCGGGGCGAAGAGGGGAAGGGGGTCAGGCGGTATCGTTTGGGAATCGGTAGGGAATCATGGGAAAAGGGGGCAAGTCTTATCTCCACGTATGGTCTCGAATTAAACTTTACATAATACTGCTCGTATAATTTACAAGCTCTTTAACTTCTCGAGTGTTACAAAGTAACTAGCACGAGAACCAAAGAACGAAACGAAAAGAAAAACATAATGAAAATAAATAGCCTCGCACTGGCAGTGCCTTACATAATCGTATCCGGAGGCGTGCAATGGTCAGGTAGGGGTACTTTGGGAAATTCTATATGTCATATCTTGAACTCTGGGAACGTTGGGAACTCTGGGAACTTCAGGAACTCTGGGAACTTCAGGAACTCTGGGAACTTCAGGAACTCTGGGAAGACCCTGTACTTAATGTACGCTCTGAGGGCCCTATACTCAGTGTACTTTGGGAGCTTCGAAGGCTTATGGGGCGAGCAGGGGAACGGGGGTAGGTTTGGGGATACTGAGGGTAGATTCCGGAGCACCAGGAGACACGCGGGTCGAGTGTGGGCCACGTTCGGAATCTTGGGGGCGGTGAAACAAGGGGTTAGGGGCGGGGAAAGGGTTCTCGATGGGTTTTAGGTACTGGGACAGGCGGTGCAACAAGGGGGTGGGGGTAACGAAGGGGTTTTCGATGGGTTTTAGGTACTGGGGCAGTCGGTTGTGGATTTATGGGTCTTGGAATGTTCTGTGCAAATGTTCTGCCTTTTGGATTGCGGTTCCCGTCGCGATACGCGAAGTTATTGTTCGCCGGACGAAGTCGCGGGGAAAACCGCGGATCCAAAAACTTTCTCAGGGCGGGGACTTCTGGACAGGGGGCAGGGCACGGCACGGGGTATGCCATGAGAGGGGGAATGTGAGAGGTTGAGGAAAAGGAAGGGGACGTATAACCAGATTCTGGGGAATTCGTATTACTCCTATTTTTATAGGCCGACTTTCTTACGACGGGGGAAGTTTTGGGGTGATAACGGGGTTCGGTTTGGACTGACTTGTTTTTCGAGGGTGTGGGGGAAACGGAATTAACGGGGGTGGATTCTACTTTGCTATCTTTTACAAAGGGGCTTGCACTTATTTGAACCTCGTTGGGTGAGGTCTTCTCACCCACGGCTAGACTATAACTTGGACCTCGCTTTAGCGCAGCAGCCTTCAGCCGCTTTGCCCTCTGAAGACGGGAGATCGACGTTAGCTTTGTATGAAATTTTTCTCCCGCTTCAGTCCGATTTCCGGTTATTCTCGACATAAACTTTTCCAATTGGGTCTGGGGTTTCTCCTTTCGGACTGTACGGGGTTTTGGGGGTAAATTCAAACAAAGTGAAGGGGGCTCTGTTGTCGGGGCGGGGGTGACTCGGTTCGGGGGCAATTCGGAATTTGCTGTCTCTTCGCTGACGTCTATTACCCATTCTTCCGTTTCTAAATTTAAAATGACGGGAGGGGCTTCTACTATCGGGGCGGGGGTTGATTCTACGGTATTTGGGGAAGGGTGGGAACTATCGTTTTGACCGGAACTTCTGTTATGTATCACGGAGTTCTGTTCTCTGTCCAGTTCGGCAAGTGCTACTCGTAGGGTGCACGGGGCTTCCGAACCACGTTCGTCTTTTACCGGATCCCATTCCGTGGGCACTTCCGGAAATCTTCGGCGGACGATTGAACGTAAATAACGGCAAACCATTTCGTCCCTCGTGCCGCATGTACTTAAACCAGCTTGGTCGCATAATCTGAGTAAATCGGTTACATTGGGGAGGGCCTGTAGCGAGGGAAAAATTTGGTCAATCTGGGCTTGGGTTTCGGTAGTAGGGGCAGGGTCCATGGGGGCAGCAAGGGTTAACGGGGTTGCGGGTTTGGGTCGGGGAGCCTGCGTGCTGGACGTAGTAATGCAGGTCGAGAGGGCTGGGGTGACTTGTACAGAGGGGGTAAAGTATTCCATGGCAAAATAGGGAAAAGAAGGAAATATGAACAAGAGAAAATCAAATCGGAGAACTGGGAAAGATTAATGAAATCGAATCAAATATGGGAAATTAAGAAAAAGAACAGAACTAGAAAAGCTAAGACAAGATCGGATAATAAATGGGCTAAGTACGAAAAATCGGTAGAAAAGGAAAACCAATAGGGTAATAAGGGGGTCGGAAAATTCACGCAATTTCTAAGCGGTGAAGGGAGTTGAAATAATTCCGAAAACTCAGGAGAAAAGAAAAAAAATAACAAGGGCGGTAAAAGGGGTAATAAAAATCAATAGTTGAAAAGGGAATTAAAAGATTCAACAACATTCGGATTCCTTAAGGGCGTAGAAACATGCAGAAAAAATACCAGGGGTAATATCAGGGGTCGTAAGGGGATCGCTTAATTCCAATAGAATTTCAAGGTTGTAGGAGAAGGGGTATTAAACGCAAAAATATTCTCAAAGGCGGTAAAAGAAAGGGTATTAAACTGGGAGAAATATTCTTGAGGGCTAAAAGGGGTTAAGAAAATTCAAAAAAGGATTCTTTGAGGGCGGTCAGGGGTTGTAAAATTCAATAGGGGAAATTTTCAGGGCCGGTAAAAGGAAGTGAAAATTCAAAAAGAATTTTCGAGGCGGCAAGGGATTGTAAAATTCAATGGGAAGAATTTTTAGGGCCGGAAAAAGGGAACGAAAATCCAAAAAAAGGGGTTTTTAAGGGCTGCAATAGGGCTGTAAATTCACACGGGGAATGTCAGAATACAACAAATATATAACAAATGCCAGTGCGAGTACAAGTCGAAACAACGTATCCACTAGCAAATAATTATCAATTCTAAAAATATTCAAATAATCAAATAAATAACGTACGCAGCGCAGGTGCGTACGTTCCTAAACTGCCCTATAGCGAGGGAGGTAGGGCGGTATGGGTAGGGGCGGGGGCAAAAGAAAAAAAAGGGTACCGAGGTGAGCACTATTATCCAGCTCAGGAAAAATCTCCACTCGAGGAGTGAAAAAGTCACTGCCCTCGAGGGTACTGCTTATGTTTTCTGTTATTGCAGGGCCCCACGTTGGGCGCCAATATGTGATGATACTTTATTCTCTTCAATCTGAAAATCGGGACAATCCGGGGAATATAGGGCGAGGGAAAAGGGGAAAATAAGGTACCAAAGTTTTGTGTAGAAAAAAACGTAATAATTTAATCTTTAATCCGCAGTCGTTCAATGACTGGCAAATAACAAAAAACGATGAAAAATCAAAGCCGTTCAACGTACCCGTAACGGCGTTGAAGGGGCAGTATTATCCATCGTTTTTTGTTATTTGCCAGTCATTGAACGACTGCGGATTAAAGATTAAATTATTCCGTTTTTTTCTACACAAAACTTTGGTACCTTATTTTCCCCTTTTCCTTCGCCCTATATTTCCCGGATTGTTCCGATTTTCAGATTGAAGAGAATAAAGTATCATCACAATATATGTATATATATAGAACGATAGTTTATTTACAGTGTTAACCTCATTATACTGAAGCTTTATACATCTTCATAATCGAATCATTTATAATATATATATATATATATATATATATATAAATATATATGAATTCAAAAAACTAATATTTAAAAATGCAATCTTTTTAATACCTCTGAGACACAAAAATTATAAATCGGACTTAACGATCCAAGTATTGTGAGAGCTATCAAAGCCAAGCCATTTTACATACAGTTTATTGGATTTTTTTTTTCAATATTTTCTCTATTAAATAAATATCAGGATATTTAACCGCGAGAAGCTCTTGCTCGTAAAAACCACCGGAGATTGATCGATCCTGATAATCTTTTAGCTTATACGTTACAGGTGTAGTTTTGACAACTCGAGATATCGTAAAAATGTCGGTTGTCCAATTGGGAGTATAACCTTTAGCAAAAACATTTTTATTTTGCTAATTCGAACTTTCTCTCCAATTTTAAATTTAGATTTGCTAGCATAATTAATTTGTGCTTTGTTGAATATACGATTTAGTACAGTCTTTTCATTTTTTCCGCTAACATCTTTTGGTTTCGTCTTAATTGTACGATGTATCGTACTGTTGTACAATGAAACCAAATCATTTAGAATATCCGTCCACTTATAACTTCCGCGAAGACTAAATTGTTTCCACATTTTATTTTTTAATGTACGATTAAATCGTTCACAAATTGACGCTTTTAAATTGCTAAATGTAGAGTATAAATAAATATTGTATTTCTTCATGAGAGATTGGAAATTCGAATTGTAAAACTCTCCACCATTATCCACATGTAATTTCGATGGAACGCGACCTTGAATAAGTACCGATTTCATTGCGTCAGTGGTATCTTTACCTGTCTTACTCTTCATTGGTACAGCCCAAGCAAATTTTTAGAATATATCAATTATAGTTAGCAGATACTTGTAATTATTATTTTTACTTGCGTAAGCTGACATATCAACAAGATCAGCTTGCCAAGTTTCATCGAGACCACGAATATCGACATGACAACGAGGATAATTACGTCGAGCTGATTTATGCAACTCCTCTACGAGCGCTTTCTTGTGCACGCTCATTTTTTAAAACGTTTAGTCTAGAATCCAAATCGGAAATGGCATTAGAATTTCGAGTTGCCAAGTCTTGTACTGTTTTAAGATCGACGTTTAGAGTTTTAACAATATTCTGTATCGTCACTTCAAGACCTTGAACCAATAGTAGACTACTATCATTCATTTCTTTTCGTAAAATCTTGACTGTGTTATGTACTTTGCGGTGTACGATGTTTAACGTTGCGGCATCACTCTGCTGTTCCGGATTGGCAACGTTGCAGAGTCGTTTGTTGTCCAAATCGTAATGACCGTCCGCAGTCAGCTTAAATCCGACACCTGGATTGCCTGGTGGACCACGATTTTTTACAGCCGCACTCTTATTCAGCTGCCGTCCGAACACATCGACACTCATCTTGCGAATGATCAAAATCACGATAATCGATGGATTAATATATGATTTGAGCCTCTCGTAATTCCTCAATAATAGACGTAATTTCATTTCAGTGAGATGAGTTGCCGGCTGCTTGAGATGCTAGGAGCAGACGAAGGCGATTCACCAATTCATTGGGATCATCCCAGTAAATATAATCCATACGAATATCTTTTTTTGCCACCTTGTACTTCGGCATACCTTTTCCAGTGCGCTTGGGATTGATAAACGATTTTGGAATATAATAATTGAACTTGAGACTCTTACTCTCACGGATCGCTTTATCAGCTTTATAAAACTTTTTATGAGCGTTTGTTTGAAGTACAATGGCTTTATAATTCTCCAAATCAGTGTTGTTCATATTAGCCTCATCGGGCTCCTTTTTGAACAATAATTCGATGAGTCCGATAGTTTTGTCATAACTCACGTCACCGACATTTATAGAAGACGTTTTAAATTCTATCGGTGTATCACCGATCATAAACTTGTCGTTGGCAAGCCTTCGCACGCCATACGAACAATCTAAGGTAGTTTTGTTATCCGATCGTAACAATGCCAGATACTCGTTTATCAAATCGTCTTCCTCAACACTTGACTTCACCACGGTTTCATCGGCGATATTATCATCATCATCATCAGCAGCAGCCGATTTAAAAGAAGAATTCATGTCATCATCCTCGTCGGAGCCGCCGCCGCCATCATCGTCGTCATCGTCTTTGTTTTTTATTTTGCTATTACTCGATTCCCCAAAATCTTCTCGATTAATTTTTTTCATTTCGTCTTTAATTTCATCTTTCATTTTCTCCTTAATCTCATTCTTCACTGATGTTTTATCATGATTGTCGCCTGTATCAGACGAACGCACTAATTTTTCTAATGGCTCCACTATTGGTTTGAAGGCGACTTGCATTGCCTGTTCATTGGCCTCTCGACCTGACTTTAACATTTTATGTTTCCTACGAATTGCATCGCTGGCTTTAACGATTTGACGCAAAACGTCTTTTTCTTTGGATATTTTTTCGGTCTTCATGCTGTCGGAGCTGAGTCACGAATGCTACTGCTTCTCATTCGTCTAGTCGGGGAATATTTATGCCACATTCATGCATGCAAAACAGTCAAACCCTTTCCGATATCTCCCCTCCTCGAGATCGCTATCCTTATCAATCAGAATAAATCCATACTTTTCGACCCAACAGGCTGAGTACAAATTTTTGAATTCGGTGTAAGTCATATCGGTATTCACATGATCATTGTATACGTGCTTGAGATTCATATCATCCTGCTTAAATTGTACTAGCAGATTGGCATTGTCACGCACGAGATGCTTAGGAATAAGTGCATTTGTCTGACAGAGGTAGAATGAATCGACGTTTTCGTGCCTTCCCATTGAGAAATACGCTCGAATATTATTCTGTTTCTCACAGGCTACATCATCGAAAATGAATATCGAGTTTGGTCTAGCCTCGTTTGGTGGCACCACTTGTTCGTTCTCATTGAATGGAAAATATTCAACATCATTAACAGGGTCCAGTAATTTCGCTAGTAACTTATACTTTGGTTGTTTAAGGGATTTAGAGTATATGTAAATGTTTTCAAATCGCAATCCATTCGGATGAGTTATGAGTGTAAGCAGCGCGTTAGTTTTACCGCAGTTCGATGGTCCACAGAACACAGCTCGAACGGTATTTGGTAATAAATTGCCATGGCGTTTCTTCATCCTTTCCTTGTGCGCAAACTAATCAAAATTTATCACTGGTAAATCCGTGGATTGCGTCTTGAACCTCATCTTGACGAAGACTAAGGAGAGATTGCATAAATATGAGATTTATAAGTAATTTTTCTCAGTAGCGCATGAGTCTTCGTGTGGATATGAGTGTGCAGAGTCGCGCTAAAAAGCGCGGTAAGGGCTTGGTTACTAGTGCCATTAATAATCTCCCCGTTGAATTGCATCTGCCCGGTTATCAGTACTGCGGGCCTGGTACGAATGTGACGAAGCGTCTCGCGCGCGGCCGTCCGGGTATTAATCCGCTCGATGCAGCCTGTAAGGAGCACGATATTGCTTACTCGAAAAATCGAGAGAACATTTCCGCTCGGAACGCAGCTGACAAAGTTTTGGCTGAGAAAGCCTGGAAGCGTGTATTCGCCAACGCCGCTAAAATTGGTGAGAAGGCAGCGGCGCTGAGTGTAACAGCCATAATGAAAGCTAAAAGAAAACTTGGTATGGGTATCAAGAAACCGAGTACGGCAGGGCTCAAAAAGATAACTGGATCTGCTAAGAAAGCGATGGTTCAGAGTAATGATTCAAGTATGGTCATAAAGACAGCTCTTAAGCTCCTAAGGGTGCGCGACAAGCAGTCAAAAAGGTTGGCGGCAAGAGCAAGTTGCGTACACCCCGCATTCTACCTGTACCGCGCAAAATCGGCGGTTTCCTACCATTTCTTGTACCTATATTTGCGGGCCTCAGCGCTGCCGGCGCGCTGTCCGGTGGTGCAGCTAGCATAGCTAAAGCCGTTACGGCCGCTCAAGCAGCTAAGCGCGATTTAGAGGAAAGCAAGCGGCATAATAAAACGATAGAGGCAATTGCTTTGGGCAAAGGTTTGCATCTAAAGCCCTACAAAAGGGGATTCGGACTTCATATCGCATCAAAAAACGGAAAGTGACGCTGCCGCATCGACCGCTAACTGATACCGATTTATTCAAATATGTTAAAATTATGAAAATTCCCCATTTCCGTGGAGTTTTCATGCGAAATGGTTTACCGCAGAGTGGTCTATTCAAGCATGAGTCGGGAATTATCAATCTTGACGATAATGAGGGATCCGGTACGCACTGGGTAGCGTACAAGAAATCTAATATTAACGTCATTTACTTTGATAGTTTCGGTGATCTTCAACCGCCGACAGAATTCATCAGTTATGCGGGTGTTGGCAGCGTTAACTATAAATATAAACAATATCAGACATATGATACCGTAGAGTGCGGACATTTATGTCTCAAATTTCTTTGTAATCAGCTTGATGATAAAGAAAAATATTTTCTATATAAACATATGCCATGACGCTATGCGTTCAGTTATGTATACGTCAGCATCATGAGCGATACATTTACATTAACCATATCGGGAACGTCGTCCGTTCTTGAAGCACAATATTTTCCACCCATCGAACTTTCCCCGTATAAAAACTATACTCTCGGACTTGTTGAATTATTAACCTTCAATTCAATTCCGAACATAGATGCCGGTAATAATAAACTTTACATTGGCGATGAAGTAATAACCATTCCTACTGGTAGTTATGAAATCGAGGATATCGAAAATTATATGAAGCAAGTTTTAGTTGGTAAAAATATTATTATCGATATCAAACCAAATAATAATACTCTGCGCACTGAAATTAGGTGTAATCGTGACATAGACTTTAGACCGGGAGATTCGATTGGTCGGTTACTGGGATTCACTCAACGTATTTTGCCCGCCAATAAAAGCTACGAGTCTGACCTCCCTGTAGCCATTCTCAAAGTAAACGCGTTAAGAGACGAATGCAATCTCACGACTGGTGCTTATATAAACGAGCGAAAAGTCCATACGATTCACAAATTTTTTCCATTCGTTCCACCGGGGTATAAAATAATTGAAGTACCATCGCACGCCATTTATCTACCAATCATTGGTAAGATAATTGACCATATTCAGCTACGAATAGTAGATCAGGACGGAAATTTGGTTAATTTCCGCGGTGAAGTCATAACAATTCGACTGCATATTAAATCCCACTAATGATGGGTATAGTATTTAACAGAAAAAATATTAATTATAATAAGCCATCATGTGCGAGTCAGATCAGTCGACGGCCAGCTCCCAAGGCGTTAACACATCAGAACATACTGCTTCTAAAGAGTCTGGGGCTGAAGGTCAAGCAAGGCAGAAAAAGATAATAAATCGATATTTACTTCGCGTATTTTGCATCTGCTGCTGCATACGATCGAGGAAGAAATACTCAATATTCAGACACCCATCGTCTTCGATGAATCCATAATACATTGTGAGATCCATGCTCATCAACCTTATGCATCATCAACTTTCAACAATAGTGATGAGATACGAATTACCGTTCAGCATCAAGATCTCAGTTTACTACCCAGCAAGAGTTCGATTCACATATGTGGAAGACTCGTAAAGGAGGATGGAGCAGTCGTTACTACGACGAGCCTCGCCAATAATGCTATTTGTCATTTGTTTGAGGAAGCTCGCTATGAACTGAACGGTATAGAAATTGATCGGAACAAAAACGTTGGGATTACAAGTCTTATGAAAGGATATGTGTCTTTAAATCCGGGGAAAAGTTCTTTATTGGAAAATGCTGGTTGGCTGGATGTCGAAGAAAATAAGAGCTTAACCAGTGCAGGGTACTTCGACGTATGCGTACCACTCAGTTCGATCTTTGGATTCGCTGAAGATTATCATAAGATTGTCGTCAATGCTAAACATGAGTTAATTTTATCTCGATCAAAAAGTGATGACAATGCCGTCATACAAACAGCTGCAGAAGCGTTTAAAATTCTTATACATAAAGTAGAATGGCTTATACCATATGTGACAATCTCAGACCAACGGAAAATACGACTACTAAATTTGATTGCCAAAGATCCTCCAATCCCCATGAGTTTTCGTACTTGGGAATTGTATGAGTATCCGCTACTCCCGACTACTACGAAGCATGTGTGGACCGTCAAAACATCTTCCCAGCTGACGAAACCTCGATATGTACTTCTAGGCTTTCAAACGAGCAGGAAAAATAAGCCACTTAAAAATGTTAACCATTTCGATCATTGTAACATTAGCGATGTGAAATTGTACTTAAATTCACAATGTTATCCATATGGAAACTTGAATCTGAATATTGGCCAAAATCAGTACGCTTTGCTGTATGAAATGTATATGAACTTCCAATCTAGCTATTACAGTAATGATGCCGAACCGTTGCTAAACAAAAGTGATTTAAAAAATGATGCTCCGCTAATCGTAATTGATTGTTCAAAACAGAATGAATCTCTTAAATCTGGCCCCGTTGACATTCGCCTGGAGTTTGAAGCAAAAAATAATTTTCCCGCTGAAACATCCGCATATTGCCTAATCATACATGATTGAATAGTTGAATATAATCCCATTAGTGGTGGGGTGAAAAATTGGTATAAAAGCCGACCCTCGATCGTGAATCGAGTTAGTGACATTCAAGATGGATTACATCGTTGACGTTCAGGGCTTCAAGAAACATTTCGATGAGTTTGTTCTGAAAGAATTTTCAGCCATCGAAATTAAAAGTGCCAAAGCGGCACAGCCTCTGACGCTTCTGTTCCAACCACCCTGCGCATGGTCTGCCTTGCCCGCGAAATATAAGACTGAATTCATGGCGTCAACGTAATTATCATGGAATGGATTGGGCCTCTGGACATATACCCTACGAAACAGCAGCGACGATAATTCGATCCATTTTGAAACATGCACGAACAATTTTTGTGAAAGGTTTGGAGAAGAAGAGATGGATAGCACGCTTGATGAAAATATTGTCAGAATCCATCGTTGACTTGGAAACGCTGGACTGCCCATCGTTGTGGAAATTACAAACCATACCTCCCATCGCCGGATGTTCACATCACTCGAATACTGCGAAATATAACTGTACCGATGCTAACGTCAAGTCCTTGAAGAATTGGCTTAATCTATATCAGGCTGTATGCGAGAAGGAGATTTTGTGAAGAAATAATTAAATAAAACAGGTTACATATAAAAATGAATTTTATTTTTTTACCCGCAAAATGGAAATGGAATATACATACTAGTATTATATATAATCATATGTATAATCTTTTTTTTCATACACACATACCCACACACACACACACATATATATATATATATATAAGCTTTTTTCACAGTGCACGCACAGCATCGTGACACAGTTCATCTGCCTTGCAGGATATATAATCTTTTCAAGAATATATATATAAGTTTTTTTGCACTCAATATACAGCATCGTGAAGCAGTCCGTCATTGACACTTAAAAAAAATTTCACAGGTCTGGCAGGTTTTTGGAAGGTGACGATTCCTCTTCGATACTGGCAATGAGATGATTTTTCTTCATGTCGTTCCATCACAAGCTTTTGAATTCTACACTGTTGTATCTTCCACCGTAATAGTTCATATACAGTTCTCCAGCCTGTGCCGCTTTCACCATTTTTTCAAACAGTTCCTTATTATCGTCGAGGGCTGTCACAAGTCTGGCAGGTAGGAATGTGGCGTATTCGTTGCCCACCTCGACGACGATCCTCTTGCCGTACGTTGTTTGCACGAATTTGATAGCAGTGATCGGATGGTTCTGCTGCACCTCCCAGTCTTTCAGCTTCTTCGTTGGCAGGAATTCCGCGATCTTGCCCACTGCGTTGATCGCAGAGAAATCCATTTTCAGTTGATACGTGGACCCTCGATGATATGCGGACCCGCGCAATTTCTTGCGATAAGAGATGCAGATCCGATCTTGTACGGATCAGACTTTTAACTTCTTCAATGTTCTTTAAAAGTAGTCCGATTCGTTGTTTGAGCTCCACACGTCTATCCTGCATTACGTTCTGGTTTGATCTGAGTCAAACTAGCAGCATCCGAATTTTTCAGGCTTAACGCCCTCCCAAAATCCCCACCGATTTTTCGAGCTTAACCCCCTCTCAAAATCCTCACAGGCTCATCAATAAGCTACGCCTTTTTTCTTTAACAAACTTTGTTATTTTTTTCGACATCGACACTTTGACGGTCCCTTATTATTTTGCATTCATCGTAGTTCTCCATATAGTACACTTCTGACATTCTCGACGAGGAGGTGCTGGCCCATCGATATGCATTCGCATATCAGGGGTATTACAATGCTCCATACAAGGCAAGTACGATGCTAGTTCAACATCCGCATGGAGATGCGCGGGCAGCCGATCCCATAGATGATGAATTTGCTTGCTCTAGTGCCGCAAAAGCTGAGGTTTCGTGATATTTTTCAACTCAGCCTTCGTTAATTCCCACGGATTTTTAATATTATGAACCACGAGTACACCATCGATTGAATTCATCTTGCCTGGAGAGTTTAGAACTGAGCTCCACGTCTCACGACTCTGGACTCTTATACACTTGATATTATAAACACACGACGATATAAAGCGTTAAATATTCGATGTGGCGATGTTTGTTCACTTAAGAGCCCTCTCCCCCTATAAGAAATTTTGAGAACAAGGGCTTGACTCATCGATGACTGTATCGATTTAAGAAATGATAGGGCTGAAGGACTTAGGTCGATGGCCTATTGGCAATAGCAATAGCAATAGCAGTACTATATGTAATTAATTTTAGAAATGTATCAGCAACCAAAGATTGTTAAATATTGTCAATAAATACTTTTACTACTACTACTAAGAAATGAGCTCCGCTTCTCACGACGACCAAGGGTCTGACTCATCATGCATTGATTGGGCATAACCGTTCTATTCAACATTTGTTTATAAATGTTTATCGCGGTAATAAATTTCAAGAGTGACAAGTGGCCAAAGATATTTGAAGTGTATGTATATATTATTGCCTAAACAACCGCTTGATGAAAATTCGAGTTCGACTCGGGTGTGTTTATTTATTAATGTTTATATTATAGGTGATAATTGACAGCTGTTGGAGGGTCACCGAGCGGATACATTCCGAGAAAAAAGATAAAAAATTCAACCGCCCTACCACCCACCACCCACCTCCCACCACCCACCTCCTCACCACCCACTGCACATCGCTCGCCGATTCATGCAAAAATAAAAATCCCCCCCCCCCAACACCCACCCACCACCCAACTCCTCACCACCTACTGCACATCGCTCGCGGATTCATGCAAAAAGAAAAAACCCCCCCGCCCCCCCACCCACCACCCACTGCACATCGCTCGCCGATTCATGCAAAAAGAAAAAATCCCAACACACACCCACCCACCACCCCACGCCACCCACCGCCCAAGTGGTTCGAGTCTGGGCTAAAAAGTGTCGGTAAATGTCGGGGTAGATCCCTAGGCTTAGAATCCACCTAGTATATCTACTGACGTATCGATACTACACATGTTGTGTACTGACACTACTTTCAACACGAATCGTTTGAACGCTTTGAATGTACCGCGCGACGCAATTCACGACAGTGGCGAACCAATACATTCATTCCCCCACAAACTGCACACTATTTTTCCTTTACATTATTTTAATGCACTTGCTTTTTCCACGACGTATCGATACTACACACGTTGTTTACCGACATAACGTTCGACAGAAATCGTTTGAACGCATTGAATTTACCGCGCAATCCGATGTACGACAGTCACGGAACAATACATTCGTTCCTCCGCAAACTGTAGCATTCACATTACTTTTTCAGCACATCCTTTTCATTCACTCGATTTTTTCGCGACGTTTGGACGTGTCGCTCATGCACATCGCTTACCAGATAAACTTGATTCCTCACGACGCGATTACGGCACAGACCGATTATTCGCAATGTTTTAATTAGACGTTTTATTTCACCTCGAATCAATCATAGGCACTGTCGTTTGGACAACACAACCCGATTGTCTACGAGATCATTACGATACTTTTTAATCCGTCACATACTATCCACTACAATGTTTTCCAACGCATTTCGATACTACACACATTTTTCCAACACATTTCGATACTACACAATCGCCGCCGTCGGTATCGACTTACGAGATACCTCGCGTGGGTAAGGTAGAACTCCGAGCACTTCAGTGGGAAGGTAGAGGTGCTCATGCGCGATGGATCTCCGGCATTCGACTACAGCATCAGAGGCCCAATTAGAAAGTTTTTTCGATACCACACCTATCGCACGGAACAGTCGGGCCATGGAGGGCAGGGGGGGTCGAATTTTCGTTCGCACGAACGTCCTTCGCAATATCCAGTCGGTCGAGAGCCGCGCGCACTGGCTTAAGCGAGTGGGGCTAAAGATCAACATAATCTCCAAATATATTGAAATCATTTTTTTTCGAAGCGGTTTTATAAAATAAAATAAAGCGTGTTTTACTAAAGCAGTGCGCTCCGCAATTCGTTATTCATTTTTCAGATTTTTCAACGAGCTATGATTTTTTTTTTGTATAGGAAAAATGTGTGACAAAACTCAAAAATCAAATCTCTTTGAAAAATCTGAAAAAATTCATACGTATTCAGAAAAAAAGCTGAAAATTGAAATTTTCATATCGCTTCCTCATAAAAGTTGAAAATTGAAAATTTTATATCGCTTTCTCATAAGGTTCCTTTATTCGCGAAGCTTCTTCTATGAGGAAGCATTGTCTGTATATTTGGCTTCCTCATAGAGGAAGCTTCCCGAATAAAGGAACTTTATGAGAAAGCGATATGAAAATTTCAACTTCCAACTTTTATGAGAAAGCGACATGAAAATTTCAACTACCAACTTTTATGAGAAAGCGATATGAAAATTTCAATTTTCAGCTTTTATGAGGAATCGATATGAAACTCAACTATTTCAATTTTCAACTTTTTTCAACGTCAACGTCTTAGACTTTTATGCAAAACGGCTGACCGATTCAGGTTCAGCGCGTAAAAAAATATTCCAACGTCACGTTTCACTTCGTCGAATCTGTGCTTTTCGCGAAAAAATACATGGACGTATGCGCTCCTGAATTTTTTTTGCCCTTTCGATTTTTATTCCAGAAGTCCTAGTGATACCTCTTTATCTAGTTTTTTAATCCCGTCATATCCATCGTCTTGTGTATGTCTTGCTGTAGATCACGATAGGCACCTAGGTTTTTCCGCGATGCCATCGGAAAGCAAAGAAATTGTTGTTTAAAAATACCTAAAATCACTCATTTTTGCAATTTTGGCATTTTATAAAAATGCCTCGTAAACTTTTTCGTTAGTTGTCGCTCCGGGACTTTAATTCCATGTATTTTTTCACGCAGATCACGAATCTGACACTTGTTTTATTCTTAGATGAATATTTGATACGGACAAAATGCGTAAAAAAAAATCATGAAATTCAAAAAATTCATAATGACATAAAATTTAAACGGTTCAATCGATTTTCCGAATTTTTAATGGGATCATCGGATGATGATATTGTACCACTGTACGCGTTTTTAGCCCGATAGCTAAAAAATTGCAAGCGCTAGAGTGCGTACAGACATTTTCGATGAAATAAAAAATGGCGTACAAAAAAACAACTGAACATTTTTCAATAAAATTTTGACCAAACGTTGACTATTGATTACACATGATGTGTGCAAAATTTCAGCGTGATCGGTCGAGGTATTCCCGAGATATAGCGATTTGAATTTTTGGGGTCTGAGACACGCACACGCACACGCACACGCACACGCACACGCACACGCACACGCACACGCACACGCACACGCACACGCACACGCACACGCACACGCACACGCACACGCACACGCACACGCACACGCACACGCACACGCACACGCACACGCACACGCACACGCACACGCACACGCACACGCACACGCACACGCACACGCACACGCACACGCACACGCACACGCACACGCACACGCACACGCACACGCACACGCACACGCACACGCACACGCACACGCACACGCACACGCACACGCACACGCACACGCACACGCACACGCACACGCACACGCACACGCACACGCACACGCACACGCACACGCACACGCACACGCACACGCACACGCACACGCACACGCACACGCACACGCACACGCACACGCACACGCACACGCACACGCACACGCACACGCACACGCACACGCACACGCACACGCACACGCACACGCACACGCACACGCACACGCACACGCACACGCACACGCACACGCACACGCACACGCACACGCACACGCACACGCACACGCACACGCACACGCACACGCACACGCACACGCACACGCACACGCACACGCACACGCACACGCACACGCACACGCACACGCACACGCACACGCACACGCACACGCACACGCACACGCACACGCACACGCACACGCACACGCACACGCACACGCACACGCACACGCACACGCACACGCACACGCACACGCACACGCACACGCACACGCACACGCACACGCACACGCACACGCACACGCACACGCACACGCACACGCACACGCACACGCACACGCACACGCACACGCACACGCACACGCACACGCACACGCACACGCACACGCACACGCACACGCACACGCACACGCACACGCACACGCACACGCACACGCACACGCACACGCACACGCACACGCACACGCACACGCACACGCACACGCACACGCACACGCACACGCACACGCACACGCACACGCACACGCACACGCACACGCACACGCACACGCACACGCACACGCACACGCACACGCACACGCACACGCACACGCACACGCACACGCACACGCACACGCACACGCACACGCACACGCACACGCACACGCACACGCACACGCACACGCACACGCACACGCACACGCACACGCACACGCACACGCACACGCACACGCACACGCACACGCACACGCACACGCACACGCACACGCACACGCACACGCACACGCACACGCACACGCACACGCACACGCACACGCACACGCACACGCACACGCACACGCACACGCACACGCACACGCACACGCACACGCACACGCACACGCACACGCACACGCACACGCACACGCACACGCACACGCACACGCACACGCACACGCACACGCACACGCACACGCACACGCACACGCACACGCACACGCACACGCACACGCACACGCACACGCACACGCACACGCACACGCACACGCACACGCACACGCACACGCACACGCACACGCACACGCACACGCACACGCACACGCACACGCACACGCACACGCACACGCACACGCACACGCACACGCACACGCACACGCACACGCACACGCACACGCACACGCACACGCACACGCACACGCACACGCACACGCACACGCACACGCACACGCACACGCACACGCACACGCACACGCACACGCACACGCACACGCACACGCACACGCACACGCACACGCACACGCACACGCACACGCACACGCACACGCACACGCACACGCACACGCACACGCACACGCACACGCACACGCACACGCACACGCACACGCACACGCACACGCACACGCACACGCACACGCACACGCACACGCACACGCACACGCACACGCACACGCACACGCACGGACGCCAGCTAAAAATGACATTTCTCGACGTTTTCGATCATTTCTAGTAAGCTGACTTTAAAATCTCGAAAATGTTTTTTTTCACGAGAACAGCTTCCTCCATGAGGAAGCAAAAACAATTAAAAAGGGGAAAAACCCAGAGAAAATACTCCCCGGAAAGGGGCTTGCCCCCCCCCCCCCCCCCCCATACCGAAACAAAAAGTTAGGAAAAAATGTCCCCACAAAATTATTAAAATTATTAAAATAGACTAAAATACTAAAGCGTAAATCAAAAAAGATGAAAGGAGCTGTTTCGAGTACTACAAAACTTATTCACGTACTAGAAAAATTTCGTGGAAACTACGAAAAAAAAGCCAAAACATTATAAATGACGTCGACATACTTGTTCAAAAATTTACAAATATTTTTACAATCATATTCCATGAATTGTAAGTTTTTAAGAATCAATTGGTCCATACTCCGTCCACTTATAGTGTAGTGCAAAAGCATTCACTCGCAACTAACAGAGTCTTCAACATCCGACGCGTGACTTTAAACAGAAGAAAATTGTGACATGTCGAGTTCTTCGAAGAAAAAAAAAAATTCTAAAAAATATCTTTCTTACGTGAAAGATCAGCCGAGTGCGGCATAGAATTTGTGGAAAAATGGTTTTGTTGGATCGGCGATGTGGTGAAAAGAAGGGCTGCCGTCAGGTAACGCTCCAACACGTACCTTATTTTAATCTCTTTCGTGCAAAATAATGTCATACGACGTGAAAAGCAATCACTGATCACCGTTTTACATCGTCGCATAGCTTTATGACGTATTCTATTCTTTTTATCATAACATGAATGAGTCGAGCAAATGTAAGTCATTATTTCGACTTCGGCCCTTGACTACCTCAAGTAATATATTGTTTAGGAAAATACTGGCGCTTTCGAAAAGACACCAAAGTCAACCATCCACAGTGAAACGCATAACTGTCGTCTTTTTCCCGAAGGGCAGGCGGGAGTTAAAAATTAAATTCTATCAACTTTTTATTCCATTTCTCAAGCCGAATTGAAGAGAAAAATTGGTATAAAGCAAAACTTATAATGTTTGTCTAATGTTCAGACTTTTCGGTTATATTGTCAATCCTCTGTGAATATTGTGTTTCAAGTTAATAGATAACTTCTGTGCTATCATTGCATCGTCCAATATTCCTTGAAGTTATATTCGAGTATAACGAAAAAAAGGTCCACATACAATTTGTACATTGTTTTCGCATTTTTTACTGTCATGCGCATAGCGTCCTCTGCGAGAAAATTCGTTGACCAATTTTAGCTTCCTTGTAAAGGAATCTATACACTGTTCGAATTTCGTACTGTTAAAAGAGGCAAAAAAGGACTGACAAGACAATTTTTGCAAGTTTCAAAAAATGTATTCAATTTAATTTTAACCATTACGCCAATTTTTATCGAACACATTCCTAAAGTTCTGCTTATTCTTTTCATTGCCTGTATTAAATTTTAACCCGCTAGATCAAGCAGTTTATCGGTCGTGGTGGTTTAAGCATTAAAAATTCACCGCACACATGCACACACATTTCCGGACGCTGGTTAAAAACGTATTCCTCGGTGTATTAGACTATTTCAAGTACCCTGACACTACAATCTCAATTTTTTAACGAAAACACGTTCATCTATGCGAAAGCAAATAGAATCACTGCGGTTTTTGATGTTCGCTTAACTTAGAATAAACGATTGACTAAGCGGGTCGCCGGTTAGAGGGTTCATTTACGCATCGTCATAGTGTGTTATCACTGTCGATGACGCCTACGAAAGCGACGACGATGAAGAGTCGGCAAAGCCATCGGGTTCGTTGGGCTATTGGCGTCAGGCTGAAACGAAGCGTACAATTCATTGACTGTGGGAGTGAGAGTGGGGGACACTTCTGTGGCTTACTACCTGCTGAGACCTCTGGTTTGCTCTTCGTTTGCTCGGACTCTGCATCGACGAGCTCCGGCTACGGGTAGGCACGAACGCTTGGCAGCCTGGTACACTAGTCAGTCTCACTTTGGTCTCACACTAGTCAGTCTCACTTTGGTCTCACGCTCGTGAGCATGCCCGGTCGATCCAAGTAATACGAACTGCCCAACACGTGAGTTCACCCGGCATGAGACAGCGTCGCTATTCAGTTAATTATAAAACACGTCGGACATCGGAGTGTCAATATAATTAATAAAAAAACGAACTTATTCTGGTTTTCATCGTTTTATTTTACTACGAGGTGAAATATTCTGTAAGTTTTATTTTATGTGCCTACGATTCGAATACAAAGACTTTGCCGAAGGAAGATAGTCGGCACCTCGTGCGAGGCCAATCAGAAAGTTGGAGTCCATTATCGTTTAACTGGAATATCGCAATACAAAAATCAACAGCAATGTAAGAAAATCCAATCTTTATATGTATTACTGGGTGAACGAAAATACCTAACACCCACAATATTATAAGTTATTCAGACAAACGACAGTTAATTATTACTAAAGTCTTGGATACATTGTGCTCTAAGAGATTGGACTGGAGCACCGTTTAATCTCGGTCTGTGGCTCGTTGAAGTGAGGCAAAAAATTTTCTACGTGATAGGCGTAAAGGCCGCGGAGAGGGTCTGGGTCTTAGTTGACAGATGTAGGCCCCCCGAATATAATACGCTTTGAAACATGTGGAACGAAAGAGTGAGACTGTAGTAGTGGCGAAGTATATGATTGAAGGAATGCTATGGGTTGGGTCCCTGAGCCGGTTCTGGTTTAAACTACACTTGCCAGCATCACTTTGGACCTTGGAGAAGAAAAAAATTCCTGTTACGGGTAAAGCCTGTGGGATGTGTGAAGGGAAATAAGAAGCGGAAAATGAGTCCTGCATATAGTAAATATCGTGTGATCGTTCACTATCGGAACACCAGTACATTTTTATTTAATTATCACATATTTGATTTGAACACCTATGTTGTTCAAAAATGTGTACGATTTGTGTTTCGATTAACTTTTTATCTATATTTGAGAACATGACGTTTTTTTTCAAGAATGATGCGCATCATATATATGCGAATAAATATTCGTTGAATACTTATTCTAATAATAAAATATAAAAATTGGTGATTAATATTATCATAATAGTACGGGTGGAAAGCCGTTGGTGATAATACTCTCAACAAAGGATACTTGATATTAGTGGTGGATTTCGCAACCTGGCAATTATATGTCTTTGACTTGTTGATTAAAGAACATTTTACTTCTTTTTGTTTGTGCCGAGAGTTATTCTTCAAAATCCTGAATATTATTTTAATTCGTACTGGCCATAATACTTTTGGCAACATTTGCGCTGTAGCCTATGGTGAAGCCATAATTTCCTTACGAAAAGTTCTTTACACAATATTTCGAAAGCCGATTAACGTTATCGATGATGCGTACGAATTACTATTTGCACAACGGATTACATTCGTTTTCTACAATGTATAGGTGCATGAACGTTTTGTTATGTGATCGCCGTGCGTCACATATCTTAAGTCATAAAGAACTTATAATTTAGATGTTCTTTCAACGTTAATTTGGCACTTTACACAAATAAAAATGTTCATAAATATCGTATCCGTAAAATTAGGAATGCTTATTGGTGAAAGTGGGTGTTTCCATTTGCCATTCTTTTAAATTACTATTAATTAATGATTCTAGTATTTGTCAGTAACGTTCATTTATTTGCAGACTGCAGGTCTGTTTTTTAAGTAACAGCTATAAACATACGTAAGTTAAATTTACAAGAATTAGCGATTTTTAATTATTACTAGTTTTTTTATTAAGTTTTTTGGTATATGGTGACATCCTATATGGCAATCTAATATATGCCAAAAATATATTAGAAATACGTAAAATTCGATGTTCTTATATGTATGATGTATGAATCATATAAATTGTTATACATTTCAGGACATATATTTGCAAAAACACGTTCCAAAATATATTTGGAAGGTACCATTATTCGAAAAAAATATATTTTATATATCACAGATATATTTTCAAAACATGCCACATATACTTTTTCCACGTGGGGTGTTTATTGAAGTGCAAAAACTATTTTCATTTCAATATCCTATTCACCACTTTATTTTTAATTATTTTTTAACACACTACTATCTGGAATAGTCATAGCGATTATCGCATCGTATAGATTCGGCTGAAAAACGCTAATATAACACTAGATCGATGGTTTACTGCCAGGAGGGTAGAAGGCTTTGCTTACAGAAAACCTGCATAGGATTATAGTACTAAGCCATCGACGTGTCCAGCTCAATCTCCATATTCAAGTATAATGTAGTGGTGGACATGTCAAAATTACACGCACGTTTGCAAAAAAAAAAAAAACATTTTCACCAAAACTTTCTTCAATATGCATTCGGATGTGATTCAGCTCCAAGCGTTCGATTGTTCCATCAAAATATAATTAAAAAACCTTAAGCGAATCGACGATTTGAAGATTCAGGTCTAAATTTTGGATTCCCTGTAAAAAAAAAAGTAGAAAATCTAGGTACGTGCAAAATTTGAAACAGATTGACCATTCTGTTTCGGAAGCATGCACCTTTGACATTGAATTATTTAATATTAGCTATATGAAAAAATGTCCACCTTTCAGCATTATAGCACGTCTTTACGAAAAACTGGATACAATTATATGGCAGAAACTTATGTTTATAACATAGGTTTTGACAGTTCTTAACAGAGCATATTAAAGTTTCGAAGCGGTTCACCGTCTAGTTTTTTTAAACATTATAAAAAAAAAAAGTTCAATCTTGCGTGAAGACGTAAGATGCTCGAGATGACGAGACATAAACCTCTCTCACGCACGTTGCCTGTCTGTCACCCCGCACGCCAAGTGGCGTATCCCCACCACTACAGCCCGCCGAAGCTTCCTTAAAAAAAAACTGATGCATACAAATTATCTGAGAACATTAATCTTGTGAATAACAAGAAATTATGAAGTTTTTTCGAGTGTCGATCTGCAAAATCTTTTTTATATACAAAAATATATAGACAATGTTGTAAGCAAAAATTATAGAGAATAGAATCATTGGAATGAAATTTATTCGATGGTGCAAATATTTTTGTTCAAGAGAAAAATTGGCAGTGCCATTTGTTACTGGCACAAAGATCTTTATATATGAATACTTAATAGAGTTACATTGAATTATGAAATTCAACTTTGTTCATGAGATCGATTGTTACAGCAACGGAGGGTTTTATATTTTTATAGTTTATGCTTGAGAGTGATGTAATAATTCTTCGACGAATTATTTTCCCTGCAGAATACTAGGTCATACGATCGTACGGCTATCCGAAAAAAATGGCATTATCAAGATGATGTGTGCACAAGCCCATTGACTGTGGTCGTGCGCCGCTCATAACTGCGTGATTCAGATACTTCAGCTTCACTCGTCTTTCTTATCTGCTATTCTTTTTGAACTTTAAACTAAATAAACACGCCGAGCAAGTCTCTACAAATACTCACACTAACAGTAACACAAGAACATTCCTTGCGCCGTACCGTTGTAATTGTCAGGGTTCCTCGACTGACGTCCGGTGCTCTTATATACTAATCCATTCATTGACTCTTTTATTAGCATTTTTATAAGTACTATCGCATGCGTGAGTGCTACGATGCGTGGGTCGACACTTTTGTTGCTAGCGATTCCCTGGCTGGAACTAATAGCCAATCTTGATATGAGATTAGTTACTAGTTCCAGCTACAGTAAAGCAGCGTTTTCAATGGTTCGTACTAATTCGCATAAATTATATATATAACACTCTTGCCTGATTTCATTAGATGGTTATAATAAGGCTATAACCAAATTTGCATAGTTTTTAAAAAATACATTTGACGTATCTCGCTTACGACTTAGTACGAAAAAGATTATTTCCATCCTGTCGTTGCTAGTAACTGATGTGCTAGTATAGCTGATTGAAGAATTCCATCCAGCAATTCTAGGAATGCCAACACTTTTGCAAAAATAATCTCCTAACTCGCCACTATACACGCACACGGCAGATAAATCAATGTTGAACCGGACATTACATATTGCGTCCGTTTTAATTGGTTCTCGAGAGTCATCGTCGAGTGGGTAATAATGTAAAAAAAGTTGTTTATCGAGAGAATCTAAAAGAAAAATCTACAATAAATGTAATCATATGAGGTAAGTTGCGGTAAGCAGATTTATACAGGTCTGTATACATTTAGGATAATAATTATTTCATCAAAAAATTAAAAAGAAAATGAAACCATCTTTTTCTTTCTACTCTGGACTCAAATATTCGTAAAAAAGTGAAAAAAATTGCTAATAAAGATAAAAATGGAAACGACTAAAGAAAAATACAAAAATAATTAACGATAAAAAAATGGGTAACTACAGTCGGGAGACGTCTTCCCTCACAACGCGCTACTGGGAGACCTCTCCCGACTGTAGCGAAGATTATCAATGAATTGATATAATTACGATTAATTAATTATGTTATCATTCTTTATTGTTAGTTATTGCTATTATTGTTTATTGACAATATTAGTTAGTATTACAGCATTAATTATTTTATCCTTTTTTGAAGTTACATTTTTATTACCCATTTTTTTATCGTTAATTACTTTTGTATTTTTTTTAATCGTTTCCATTTTTATCTTTATTAACCATTTTTTTTCACTTTTTTACGAATATTTTTTAATAATCACGACTAATTCGCAGTCGGGAGTTTTTTTAAATTTCAAATTTTTTAAAAAATATTATGCATTTGAATTCCACCGTCTATACAATTCTACTCTGATACAATTTTCTAAGTGTCATTCCTCTGTGATATAATTTTCTGAATCATGTATGTCTCCAATACTATTATCGATTGTATTATCGACTTCATTTCCATGGGGGCACCCACGGGACTTCAGTCTCGGGAATCGAACTCGTGACACTTTCCAGCCTTTTTAGTTTCCCATACCGAGGCACTGGTTTCCTCTGGACCTACTTATTATAGTGGGTTCCGAACCACTTTTTTGCAGAAAAAACACCACAGAACATTCTTGGTGCTTTCCGGGAATCGAAACCGGGCCTACGGCGTGTGGGTCGCGCTCTGATCCACTCGGCCACGCTCACCCCCGGTTCTCGAGATATTATTATATATATATTTTTCAAGTTCTCTGCGTTTTACATGGCTGAGACTGCCTTCGGATTATTATATTATATTATTTCGTTTTTGAAGTAAAACTTTTTTAAGGACGTTTTGCATTTTTAGGGTAGAGTAAGTCGCGTGACTGGCACATCGCGTTACGCGTTACGCGTTACGGGGATTCCACGGTAGAGTAAGTCGAATTACTGAGGACGCGTTACTCGTTACGCGTTACGGGGATTCCACAGTAGAGTAAGTCGGATTATTGGGAGTCCGTAACGTATAACGCAGATTTCACAGTAGGGTAACATTAGTATAGGTCACATTATTGGGAACCCGTAATGCGTAACGCTTAACACAGATTTCACAGTAGAGTAGTAAGTCACATTATTGAAGGGAAACTTCTTTAGAGACGTTTTGCCCTTTCAGTGTAGAGTAAGTCGCGTTACTGAAACACGAGTAAGTTACGTTATTAGGAATCTGGTAACGCATTACGCATTACGCATTACACGTTACGTGTCACGTGTAACTCGTCATATGAGAATCTAAGTATAATACAAAGGTTATTTACATACAGGTAGGGTAAGTCGGCGTAATACGGCCATGGCATTTTAAATAATGAAAATTGTACGTTACAAAACCTTAAAATTTTTGTCATAACCAACTCTGAAAACATCAAACTGAAGTAATTCACTAAGAATTTTCAATATTTTCGATGCGTGATTTAATTGCAGCTCCATAAATAAATATTTGCGATCGGCCATATCACCCGGACACTACGGATGACATAGTAACCACAATAACACTAGTAGTCGATTTAGTCCCCGAGAATCAGAGCGGGGTCGCACAAAACATGTATTAGTATATTTTATGTTGTGTACATGAACTACAGAAAGACAATAATTACCTCCGTTAAATGTTTCAGATGCCAAACTAGAAAGAAAATCATTTTACTGGCCATATCATCTGGCGTATCACGTGGCATATCGTACTGACCCTCGCAATTACAATATTGTAACTTTCGGTGCAATCATATTGTATCTACATATACCCGAGCAGAAATTGGGATCAGGCTGCCTGATACTCTATCAGGCCCTGTTAAGGTACAGCCAGAGCGTGCCTGATCAGGCGAGCCTGATGAGGGCCTGATGAGGGCCTGATAAGGTGCAGATCGTGAAGCATGACTAAATAATCCTCACTTCAGATGAGGCGAGCCTGATGCCAGCCTGATCAGGGCCGGATAACGTACAGGTAGAGGACACCTGACTGGATATCCTTCGCTTTTGACGAGGCTAGCCTGATAGTACCCCGATCAGGGCCTTAGCAGGTGAATCAGGCAAGCCTGCATATTGCATGCCAGAACATTGATTTTGCATAATGAAAATTTCAAAAAATGATTCTAAGGTATTTGAAAAATAAACTTTTAGAAAAGAATTAGTTAACCTTTTTTTCTAATTTCAAATAAATTCGTACATTTTTTACAGTTGATGTGAATTTTGCATAGAATTTTCTTACGTTGGAAAATTTTTTTTTACTAAATCTTGCAACGAATTTTGGATAATGTAATAAGTTAATAAGTAAATAAATAATTTAAATAATTCAATCAATTTAATAAAAAAGATTCCTTGATTGTTTGTTGAACATTTATTTTTTATTTATTGCAATTTTTTACATTAGTAAGGCACTTTGTAGAAGTAGATTTAGTCATGTATATCCTTCTACCGGAGATTAAAAGCAAATTTGACATTATGTTTCTCAAGTTGAGGATAGCCGAGTTGGTTAAGGCGCCGCCAAAGCAGTCCCCATTGTTAAGGTCGCTGGTTCAAGTCCGACCATGAGTTAAATAAAAATTAATTTTTCCGCGATTTAGATTGTAGTAATTAGTTAATTAATCCGAAGAACAAATGCAAAAGGTTCACAAGTCCGATAAAATAACGCTAATAAATAAAAAGTATTTATTATATTTTTCTCAGGCGGCAATCAGGCACCTTGATTAGGCCGTGATCAGGCAGCCTGATCAGGACCTTAAAGGGCAATTGCGTTACATTCCTGATCAGGGCCTGATAAGGTGCCTTACCAGGACCTGATGAAGCGTTAGGCAGTGCTTGATAGGGACCTGACGTCAGCCCGACGGCAATTTCTGCTCGGGTACTGAAAGCTGTGCAAACAGCAGCGCTATGCGTGTGTTATGTTAAAAGATACTACCGGTGGCCATAACACATTGACTTACTCTATATGGCGATACTAGCCCATATAAACGTATGCTTGGGAAGTACATTTGAACTGACGTAAAAGTGATCGAATCACCGAACTTCGGATACGTTGAACCCCGAGGCAACCCTCGTAGGTTTCGATAACATCTTCCCCGATTGAATATTTGTGCGGCCCGTTGTACTGGCAAAAAAATATATTGATATATCTCCGAATAAAACAGTACAAGTCATTGAATTCATTCACGCAAATGTAATAATCGATACGGCTCTTTCGAAGAAAAATTATCACGAAGTATTGATGATCATGGTTGGCGATTTTTATTAATATTTTACTGCAGACGATTTTCAGCCACTGATTCAATTTTTAAGCGAATAATTCAATTTAAAAATAAATAAAGTCCGTATAGAATCTACTACGCGGTACTTCTCGATAATTGACGCAGATTCCTCACAATATTTGGAACGCATTCAAAGTAAAATGCGTGTGTTATATTTCAGCTAGCATAAGTTTATCGGAGCATTTATTTATTTCTCATAATAAAAAGATTACACGCACACTTTTTTTCAAATATTTGAAACATTTGTTTTGTTTTCTCTTTTTATAAAAAAATATATATTTATTTCATTTTTCCACCGTATACCCTTCTGGGTTTTTACGAAACCCCATCCCGATTTCCCTTAGCACTCCCTACCCGCACTCAGCTAAGCTACCTAACTTCCAGTGCGTCCGCAGCCGACTTAGCTACACTGTACCGCATTTGCCGAGGACACATGGAAACCACGGAAAACTCCTGCCGGTACAGACGACCATATTCTACTGATCCTCCGGTATTTCTGCACTTGCGTAAAGTGCAGAAACACCATAGTTTCAGAAGAAAACGTCTCTTGCTCAACGGTCGACGCGCCAGCCAGCGCACGGCTAAGCCTCATCCAAGTACTGCCCGCGAACGAATCTGCTTGACTTGGGAGACCACCGCAGCCATGTGCCAACCGCGCATCCACCGCTGTCGGTTCTCTTTATGTTTTTTGAAGTGAAACTTCTTTAAGGACGTTTTGTATTTTCAGGGTAAAATAAGTCGCGTTACTAGCACACCGATAACGCCTTACGCGTTACCAGTTACCGGTTACGCGTTATCAGTTACCTGTTACTAGTTACGAGATACCAATGCGCGTTGCCAGTTGCCAGTTGCCAGTTGCCAGTTGCCAGTTGCCAGTTGCCAGTTGCCAGTTGCCAGTTGCCAGTTGCCAGTTGCCAGTTGCCAGTTGCCAGTTGCCAGTTGCCAGTTGCCAGTTGCCAGTTGCCAGTTGCCAGTTGCCAGTTGCCAGTTGCCAGTTGCCAGTTGCCAGTTGCCAGTTGCCAGTTGCCAGTTGCCAGTTGCCAGTTGCCAGTTGCATGGATTTCACAGAAGAGTAAGTCGAATTATTGGGAACCTGTAACGCGTAACGCAGACTTCATAGTATATATGCTCTTATACTTCACACTGAGGCTCTCGTTTTGAGGCAGGTTGCGAGAGAGTACAATAGCGCTTTAAGGTAGTACTAGCGCAATGACTGACGCCGCCTAAGTTTGAGAGGAATAAAAGAGAATTACAAACACTTCTCGATCGGATAAAAATCTGAAAAAAATCAAGCATATGGAAGATGCTGATAAGATTGTTCGTTCATAATAATGATCCCAAAATGTTATTCGTTTCCTTTGTGTTAAAATTTGTTTAAAATCGTAATTTTCAAGTATTAGATAAAATTCTGAAAAAATTCATACGTATTCAGAAAAATTAACAAATCATTTCCGTAATAAAAAAAAATTTGGTTGCCGGGTAATTTGTTGCACAGTTTTTTTTCAGTAATTTGTTATGAACATTCTGAAATTATTATTATGCACAAACAATCTTTTCAGCACCTTTTATATGCTAGAATTTTATCAGATTTTTTTCTCATCGAGAAGTGTTTGTAATCTTTGTCTTTTTTCTCTCGAACTTAGGCGGCGTCAGTCATTGTGCTAGTACTACCTTAATATCATTCGTGTCATTTGACCCTAGCAAGTTGATAATATTATCCTCAGGTCTGAGGTTCGTATTAAATCTCGGTGCCAAGCGGTGATTTCTGTACTCCGTGTAAATTGGGCAATTTAGTATTATTCGTAGTAGCGTCTCACTTACCATGCTATTGCACAAAGTACAAATATTCGTAAGGTCGATTGGGTGGATCGCTTTGTTCATTAGAATTCTTCTGAAGTATTTAATAGCTAGTCGGCTTGGGCTGTTGTTCTAACGAAGTTTAGGTGTAATCCGGCCAGGGCAGAAACTGAGATAGTTATTGCCTATAATTCGCGAAACTGTAATTAGGAAAGCACATGAGTCAAGATATTTTTGAGTATTAGCCGTTTTCAGTCGTAATTCAAACGCCGGAAAAATCCCAGTGAGCGTAGTAATATATCTGCAATGCAACGGCAACGAAATTGAATATAACAAGTAATATTACTAGAGTGTTACACGCAGTTACGGGTAAGTTGCCATTTGCGGCTCAACAATATAACATGTTATATAACAGCAACGTAACTGATTGTAACAATGAACATAGTACGAAAGTCAATTAAAAAACATATTCGCGTTTAACCATACCTCACTTAGCATCGTTATTATTCATAGATACATTTACTCTATTACTAGAAACAAATACATATTGGAAAAAATGTAATTAATTTTGAAGACATCGGTGAGATTCGAACCTGGGACCCTTAGATTTGTAGTCTACAATTATACCTATTCAGCTATGCCAGAGTAAGGAATAAAATTTTGGGCAATGGTATATACCGTTCAAATTACTTATTCATAGAATACGAATAAGGAATTTGAAACTCACCTCCACCAAAGCGGCTATAAGCATATTATTTGAACGTCGTAGAGTCTCATTGGATTATGGTAATGTTATATTACTTTATACTCCAATAAGATCACCTGATCATAACCAAAGTTACATTAACATTCTTGCAAGCATGTTACGTAACAGTTACATAAGTTGTGCTACATACGTATTTATACAAAATATCATATAACGGGTAGATTACCTGCACACAGCAACCCTCATAGCATGGAAATATCATTTCATGACCCTGAAGATATCTGCATCAGACAAAATTTCATCTTTAGCACGCCATAACTTCCGTATTTTTCATCGTACAGACTTTTCTTTGGGCTCGTTTTCTTCGTTATGCAATTCTCTAAGTGTGCATTTTTTTCTAGATTTTTTTTCGATTAAAAATACGGGAGTTACGGCGTGCTAAAGATTTGTTTTCAATGCCCTACCTCTAAAAAAAAAAAAAAAAAAAAAATGCACACTTAGAGAATTTCATAACAAAGAAAACGAGCCCAAAGAAAAGTCTGTACGATGGAAAATACGGAAGTTATGGCGTGCTAAAGATGAAATTTTGTCTGATTTTCAATGCCCTGCCTCAAAAAAAAATAAAAAAAAGCAAAAATGCACACTTAGAGAATGTCATAACAAAGAAAACGAGCCCAAAGAAAAGTCTGTACGATGGAAAATACGGAAGTTATGGCGTGCTAAAGATGAAATTTTGTCTGATTTTCAATGCCCTGCATCGAAAAAAAAAAAATCTAGAAAAAAATGCACATTTAGAGAATGTTACAACGAAGAAAATGAGCCCAGAGAAAAGTCTGTACGATGAAAAATACGGGAGTTACGGCGTGCTAAAGAATTGTTTTCAATGCCCTGCCTCAAAAAAAAAAAAAAAAAAAAAAAAGCAAAAAATGCACACTTAGAGAATTTCATAACAAAGAAAACGAGCCCAAAGAAAAGTCTGTACGATGAAAAATACGGAAGTTATGGCGTGCTAAAGATGAAATTTTGTCTGATGCAGATATCTTCAGGGTCATTTTTGAACACATTTCGAAATAGTATATTATGCCACAAGGGAGGAAAGTGCGTCTTTTCACCGAGCGCGAAGTTTGATGCCCGAGCGAAGCGAGGGCAGAAATTCGTACGAGGTGAAAATGCACTTCCTCCCTTGTGGCATACGATATTTTTTCCGATTTCGTTAAAATAACCACATTTCTTTCGTCGCAAAATCGTCATCTTCGCCAATCACCATTACTCCCCCGGGAGTAATAGAGCTTCCAGCGGGAGTAATGAGCCCTATTACTCCCTAGGGAGTAATGAAATTGTACCGCGCATGCGCACATGGTAATAATTATCATGGGTCAATAATAGGCTATTTTCGGCCCACATTGCACGCAAGGAATGTGGTTATTTTAGGGCAGTCGGGAAAAAATACTTTTTTGTCCGCTGATAAATCTTACATTGAAATATTTTTTTAACATTTCAGCGAAATGTTAAAGATTACATCGTCAATCCGAATAGCGTATACACACACACATAAACGGGAAACATTCGTAGACGCATTTCGGGGAAACATGAAATTAAAAATATTTTATCACTATGTATCAGAAATATTTCAGATGTGTTGAAAGATTAAGTGTGTTTCTGAAATATTTAACAAACGTTTCGTTGGAATATTTTAATAGAATATTTAAAAATATTATTTTCACATATTTTATGAATATTTCGTAAAATTTTAAACATTGAAGATATTTCTAAAATGATTTCTAAATACTTTGTCCTGTTACGTCCTACGAATTTTCCACACTTAGTCAATTCCCTAAAAACTGGCAACACTGACAACGCTGACAACGCAGCGATGCATCAGAACACCCTTATCGCTCACCAAACTCTTTTCCCTAAAACGAACGTTTTCTTTTCCTAGGCGCACGCTCCTATTTCTAATTTATGGCCGCACTACTGAACCCTTAGGCCTATCCTAATTTATTTCCACGCAGCGTTGCTGCTACGTGCGCCGTTAAGTATCCTCCTTCTCTTTTTACACCCGACTGCCCGCTAGGGCAAAAAGACGGGAGTTATGCGTTTCACTGCGATCCACCGGCTCGGCACTTGTTGCAAGTGCCCACATACTTCGGAAACAGCAAAAAATTACTTAACAGATTTTAGTGTTACGTCCCGATCAGCAATTTTCACTCCATCTCGGTCAAGGAGAATTTGGACCCTCCCTTTACACGGTATTCGGAGATGACGCTTTATCGAGGATTTGGCCCTGTTTTGAACCTAACCTTTCGGAAAATAATTCGGGATAGGGCCTAGAGTGTATATATATGTAATTGACGATATTCTATTCGCGATCAAAAGTTCGAATTTACTAGATTGTAAGTGATGATTTCAAGCTGGACAAGAAAATTCTGGATGCTATCTCCTTCTATCGCCTGGAATGCAATACGCGGCTATCTCTCTCTCGCACGTCACCCTCGACGCACGGCTCGCGGCAGCTCACTATCGCGCTCACTCACTGTTTTCTCCCGACCTATCCTAATACTTTTAACGCGCACTGTTATAGCTGAAATAAAATTAACCGACACGAATATAAATTGACCAAGGAATATTTTTACTTTGACGACAGTAAATAAATGTTGATAAATAACGATTTAGTGGAAATGGATTTCTAAACGTGGATGATAACGTTTCAAAATTAGGATACTATTTAAATGGGTTTACCTCAGAATGAATGATCGAATGAATCGATTTATGGATGAAATTAATCGTTCGAATTGAAACGTCCTTCCCAAATCTGGATGAATATTCGAATCAGAATCGAATGATGATGACTGATTTCCAAGAATAACGTCCTTCCAAAATGCCGAATACTCGAATCAGAATCGAATGATGATGATGGTCGACTCCAGAAATGAACGTCCTTCCCAGATTTTAACGATGAATGATTTCGATGATGGAATGATTTTCAGACGAAATATACTCAAACTCGATGAAATGATTTGGAAAGTTACGAATGATTTATTGAAGTTGGTTAAAAATGAATACTGGGTCGAAGATTTTTACAAGTTGATTACAGGTCCTTTGTTAATGGCTCTAAGTACAATACGTAATTGAGGTCTGTGCCCCGGTCGCGAAGAAGTTTTTAGAAGTCCAGAACAGGAGTACCGAAGGAGTGCCGAATGGGCGGTGGGCGCGCGAATAAATAACCTCGGTGCCGGACACCCCCGCGTCACCGCTGTCACACCAGCGCCTCGTCTCCCCACTCTCATCACCTGATTCCTTTCTTTGATTGATTAATTAAATATTTCTAATTTCGTAGTTTTACAGTAATTTCGATATTCCAATTTGTTAATACTTAAATTCTATCGCGAATTTTATGAATATAGAAACTTGAATGAAAGCTGTACGAGCTTTCGTTGCGAAGTTAACAATTGTTGACATAAATTTTTATCTTAATATTTATCTGATTATTTTACTGAATTTCTGTATTGCATTTCTGATAGTTTGCATTTCTTCCTTTTTCGTAATTTCCATATTTTTCCCTGTTATTTGCTATTTGATTATTTATTGATTATTTATTATTTTTATATTTATTCCCTTCTTAATATTTTATTTAACTTCTTTATTGAATGTTATAATGACGATATGACTTAATTTTCTTCTTTACTTCTTGACTCTATTTTTATTTCCCGAATCTATAATTTCCAAAAATACTATGTCAATCCCGTGTATTCGTCCCTTAAACTTGATTTCCATTTATTTCTTCATATTTCAACTATGATCCTCCTGGACTATAACGATGATCTAGCATTCATCGATATTCACCGTCCAGGAGGTGCTGCACTCATTACGCCCAACGGCCGCTCTCGGCATCGTGCCCATCGTGACACGCGCCGTACAAGCAAGCCCTATGTTCGACAACTGTGAGGAACGCTCCGCCGATATCCTTATCTGCATTTTTGCGCCTCAGGTTACCGACTCTCGTATGGTTGACTTGCTTCGTACAGTCATCTCTGTACATCAGCCTAATTCACCTGAAGGCTAATTATTTTTAACAATGGATGATTCTTTAATTTATTTATTTATCGAAACTTTGAATTCGATCTATTAAACAATGGCATTTTTCCAATGTTTATTTATTCGGTTAATTATATCTGAAATATTTTGGAAAAATTCTCAGGACGTAACACCTCCCCCCTTAAACGAGCGTTGCTTCGAAGAACATCGCTCGACCTCGGTAGAGGCTGAATAAAAATTAATTATTAAGTCATCTCATCAAACCTTCATATTATTTATTCCATTAATTATTTACTTAACTCGCTATTTATTTATAATTTCCCCTACTGGTTTTTATTAAACCAACTATTTCCCAATATTTCTAAGTTTTCCTTCCTTATTTACTCCTAATTATCCCTTTTGTTAACATCTGATTATTGATTATTGTTATTATTATTACCTAATTAACTAACTACATTTCCCAATAATTTGTTGATATTTACCCCTACTGATTTCTATCAAAAGACCTCTTTTTGTTTTTTTTTTGTTTTTTTGTTTTTTTTTTACGTATATTTATATTTTTATATATATATATATATTTTTAATTTATCAAATTGTTTTTCTTTATCCTTAGATCCTAATATTTCTATATTTAATTTATTCAAGGAGGAATATATATAAATGTGTGTTTTTTTTTTAAATTAATTAATTGAATGAAGGAATATATATATTCCTTCTTGCCTTTATATTATCAATAATTAAATAGTTTAAGAATATATATATGTTTATTGTTGTTTTTTTTGTTTTTTTTTATATTTCATTACTTTGTCCTTTTCTAACTCCTGTCTGCTGGCTACCGTGAGCGGCGTATGGCGTGACGTTACGTCGCCACCCGCTCTCGGCTGATCCCTTTTGTGCAGCAATTCGCATACTATTCCTCTCTCTTACTATATGTTTCCTATTCCTTTCTTTCTCGGGCCGTAACTGAGCGTACGCATGTAGCTGCGTCTCCAGACGGCTACCTTTCTTGTCTGTCCGGTCATTTTTCCTTTTAGTTTTTTCTACTGCCTTAATTTTACTGTCCGCTCATTGGACCATTCCACGTGTGAAGGGCCAATGACGTTTTTCCTAATTATTATCGCTGGATTAAATGCATATTTTATCCTATTTTCCTTAAATTATTTCCTTTAGACATATCACTTATACGAACTTTGAAGTTACGTAGGTGTTCATACAATAATATTGTTGTGCTAATTAGTTTACATATCTGTTGTTGATATTTTAACAGTGCATTATTTTTATTAAACATGATGTATTTATTCCGGTATAATATGTGAAAGCCTCAATCGGTTTGCGTGTACTATCTGAATATTTTTCTTGGTTTTTATTTTTATATTTTGATTCCCCATTATTTCGACCACCTCGTGTGGTCCAGTATACTGATCTGCTAGTTTTTTTGGTTTTGGTCCATTTTGCAAGAATACATAATCACCTATTTTGAAAGATTTTACATTTAGTCTTTTGTCGTGTCGTTCTTTGGATCTGATTTTTGCTTCTATTAGATTTTCTCTAGCCATTCTTCGAATCTCGTGTAATTGAGTTACCAATTTGATCAAATAACCACTGTACGTCGGAAGTTCATCGTCTACCCCCAAAGGTTCGCTAGATGGTATACCCTTGCCAATTTTCCAAACACCAACTCGTACGGAGTATGTTTTGTACCCTCATGCACACTGGTATTATAATTGAAAATTGCCAATTGCACCCATTCGTCCCAGTCAAACTCCTTATCAGCGTATTGTTTCAAATATTCTCCTAATGCATGATGCGAACGTTCCAATGAACCGTTCGACTGCGGATGAAAAGCTGTTGTCCGAATTCTTTTTATTTTAAATCTTTTAGCTACTCGTCTGATTAATCCACTGAGAAAATTTCGCCCTTGATCTGTTAATATTGACTTTGGTGGTCCGAAAATACTGATAAAGTTTTTGACCATCGCGTCTGCGATGGTTGCTGACGTTGCATTTGGTAAAGGAATAGCCAGGCAAAATTTCGTCAATTGGTCCTGTATTGTTAATATATACTCATTACCGTCTTTTGTCTTTGGTATTGGTCCAACTATATCCATAGCCACCTTGTCGAAAGCTGACCCTGGTGTATCTGTTAATACCATTGGCTGCTTCGTTTTGTTTCTCACGCATTTCTTTAGTTGACATGGTAAACATCTCTGGATGTAATTCTGAATATCTACCTTCATTTTTTCCCAAAAATAATGTTGTCTGATTCGATTAAAGGTTTTCGTAACCCCTCTATGACCTCCTACAGCCGATCCGTGCATTTCCTGTATTATTCCCTCACGCTCCTGTTTACTAGGATACCTAACAATTCCATGACAAACTATTACTTTGGTCGGACTTCCCAAAAATCCCAAGCGTAATTCCGTCGCAATTCTATCCCACGGAACGTTTTCTACCGAATCTGTCCTTGACAAACTTACACTCTGAATTTCCAATTCCTCTGTTAATTTTTTCAAACTACTCATTACTCTTTTGATGTGGCCTAAAATCAATGAAGGTCCCTCTCCTGAGTTATCGCTAACTGGTAATGCTATATGATACCTATTTCCCTTTTTTACTGCACTAGCCTCTCCTAACTGTAGACCCGGAAAATACGGTAATTCGTTTCGATCTGCCAACTTCCGCGATCCCGAATCAAGAGACTCTCCCTTTGTGTTCAAAAAATAACTAAGTGCATCCTTGCGAGTAAAGAAAAGATCACGACTCTGTATGATATTTCCCTGTGGAATTTTCTCGATTTCCTCTTCTGATTGTCTTTCTTCATCGTCTAGCTTCTCATTGTCCGAATTATGGTCCATGTTATTGTCATCTTCTTCCTTATCATCTTCTTCAGATTCACTGCAGGACTTTTCTTCACCTGATTCTGATACTTGTGGAATTTTCTTTCTTTTTATCATTTTTACTACTGATTCCTCGTCTATACTGCTTTCTTCTGTCGTTTCTGAAATTTTCTTTTTCTTTTTCTTCTTCCTCGGCTTTCGAGTTTCCTTTGGTGGTTTAGCTTTTTCTTTTATATTTGTTTCTTCCAGTTGTTCTTGTTTATCTTGGTTCTTCACCTGCCGTCTAGTAGTCATACCATGTCGTTCCAGTGGATCCTTGTTTTTGGTCCTTTTCTTAGTTGATTGTCCTGTTTCATCTTTTTCCTTCTTTTCTTCTATGTTTTCGTCATCCTGGTTTACTATTGGTTCCTTATCAGTATTCAAATTGTACAAAGTTCCTTTCGGTGTTTTCTTTGGTGTTGTTACTTCAATCATTTCTGCCAATTGTTCCTTTGTCAGGGACTCTCGCCACTGTTCCTCAGGATCCTCCTCATCGTTGTATTCTTCATCTTCTTCAAATTCAAAGTCATCTTCTTCATTTTCCAAAAGCGTCATTATTTCCTCATCTGTCAACCCATCGTTGTTTCTCCGTCGTACTGCGAATATTTCTTCATCCGTGTCGTTTCTACTTTTGTCTGATTTTACTGGATTTCTGGATAATGCATCTGCATTTACATTCGTTTTTCCGGCTTTGTACACTACATCATACTCATATTCTGCCAATTTCAGTCTCCATCGAAGTACCCGTGCGTTTCCATCTTTGCAAGTTCTAAACCAAACTAAGGGCTTGTGATCTGTCACGAGTGTAAACACTCTGCCATATAAATACGGCCTGAAATGTAAAACACTGTAGACAATCGCCAATGCCTCCTTTTCGTATGTATCGTATCGTGATTCTGCGTCATTTAATGTTCGTGAAGCGTATGCCACCGGTCTATCTGCACCAATGGGTCCTTGTGAAAGGATACCCCCGATTGCGTAACCGGACGCATCCGGAAAATCCGGAAAAATCAAAACTGGTTCTGTACATAATTTTTCTTTTAATTCTTGAAAACTTTCCTCTTGACTTTCTCCCCATATGAAAGGAGTTTCGCTTTTGAGAAGATTTGTCAGTGGTTTAGCCAACTTTGCATAACCCTCTATGAATCGACGATAATATCCCGTTAGTCCCAAAAATTGCCGAATACCCTTGACGTTAACTGGCCTTGGAAATTCCCGAACTGCTTTTACTTTCTTCGGGTCCAATTTTAGTCCTTCTTAACTGATCACGTGACCTAAATATGCCACTTCCCGTTTCAAAAATTCACACTTGTCCGGTTGCAAACTCAAATTAGCGGTCCTCAGACGATCAATTAGTTTCTTGCACTTCTCGTCGTGTTCTTCCAGAGTTTTTGCGTAAATCACGATATCGTCGAGATACACGAACAATTCCTGTCCTTGTAGTCCCATCAATACCATGTCCATTGCTCGCTGAAACGTGGGAGGAGCATTTTTCAATCCCATAGGCATTCTGACGTATTCGTAATGTCCATATGGAGTTGTAAAAGCTGTTTTATGACAATCATCCGGATGCATTTTTATCTGATAGAACCCTGAAGCCAGATCGAACACCGAAAAATACCGAGCACCTCCCAACTGATCTAATATATCTACAATATTTGGCAAAGGATAAGCGTCTCCTATTGTTTTTTCATTTAATTGTCTAAAATCAAGAACTACTCTCCATTTCTTATTTCCCTGAGAATCCAATTTCTTTGGTACTACCCAGACTGGTGTGTTATACGGAGATTCCGACTGCCTGATTAATCCTGCTTCTAAGAATTCAGCTACCTGTTTTCGTATTTCTTCTTTGTGAACCTCGGGAAACCGATATTGCTTTGAATTTACCGGAAATTCATCCGTCGTGGGGATCCTATGCGTTACTACATCAGTAGCCCCTAATTTTTCTCCTTTGATGTGAAATCTATCTACACCATATCTGATTATTTTATGCACAGCTTCTTTTTCTGTTTCATCCAAATGCTCTAATCGTAGCAATTCCAAAACTTTAGAGAACCGTGTCTCGTCTTTTTCTCCTTCTTTTATAGCAAAACATTTTTCCGTCATGAATTTTACTCCGATCAAACAATCGACAAATTGATAGGAATTATTTTTCCATTTTTCTTCATTTTCCCTTTTTGACATAAATCTTGGTTTTAGTTCTTCTATTTCTTGCAATTCAACGTTTTTATCTTTTCCTCCGACCGACTTTTCCTGTTTTTCCTTTGTTTCTTTGACAACTTGATTTGATTCTATATTTTGTGATCTTTCTCCCGTGTGCAACAGTATATCTCCAACAGACGTTTGACAATTTACTCCAGTGTTTGCATTTACAGCCACCGTATGATTATTCAACGTTTTTCCTTTATTTTCATTTACTTTACTCTGAACTGATTTTTCCGACTTATTTATCTCGATTTTCCATTCTTCTTCAGTGAAAATTTTATCCAGATCCGTTACCTTTCTTTCTTTCTTTTCGAATTCAGAACCATCCGTGTGTTTCACAGAATCGTTTTTAACCAGATTTTTCTCCGACTCACCAACTTTCTTTTCGAATACAGAACCATCTGTGTTTTTCACAGAATCGTTTTTACCCAGATTTTCCGACTTTCCGAATTTACCCTGATTTTCCGACGACTCTCCGAATTGTTCCAAATATTCCGACTTTCCGAACTGCTCCGAATTCTCCGACTGTCCGAATTTCTCCTGATTCTCCGACCTTCCGAACTGCTCCGAATTTTCCGACCTTCCGAACTGCTCCGAAATCTCCGACTTTCCGAATTTCTCCTGATTTTCCTGTTTTATTTCCCTTCTGAAGACTGGATCACCTGTAATACACACTGAATTAGTCATCACATTCTTTTCACAATTTTCCTTGTTTTCTCCTTGTGGAGTTGCTGTCAATTCCAGGACAGGGATCTCTATGTCGACCCTTTCGTTACGATGATTGGTTACGTAAATGTAAGCTTTTCCACCAACGTTTTTCACCAATCCTTGCTCAATTTCTATCCCCTCGTCGACTTCGAGCCTTGGTAAATATCCCTCAAGAACGTTGTCGTTTCTCAAGCGGACATAGAATAGCTTCGTCGTTTTCGGTGGGAACATCATACTTTCTCTAGTATGGAACTCTATCTTCTTGTCTCGAACTTCAAGTGTACTGTTTTCATAATCAATTTTTGCCAAATTATCACGAAAATACTCAGTTGACAGTAGTCCTCCCTGCGTGGTCGGAAAACTGTTTGGTACCACGTGAAAAACCGTTTCTCTTCCCAAAGTATTAATCATTACATACCCCAGAGTATATACAAATTCGTCTGTAATCCCGCTCAATCTCAAGATTTTATCCCGATAAAGTTCCAAATTGTTCAGCAAACATCTTTCTTTCAGAATATTTTTACTAGCACCTGTGTCTAACATCATAATTACCGTTTCCGAGAGCTCACTACTTTGAAACAAGACGGTAGGAGCTATTACGTCTTTTTCTGGATTTACTAAATATACGTCGATTATTTCTGGTTCCGACCCGAATCGGTACAAGCCTTGATCGTAAGGGTTGGGTGCGCTTGGGTATTCACGTCGGCCTGTGCCTGGGCACCCTGTGCTGGTCGGCCATCCGCGTTTCCCTGCTGCGCTGCCCTCCGGTTGTTGTTGCTGATGCGGATCTGACACTCTGTTAAATAATGACCTGGATTTTTACAATAATTGCAAATTACTTGATTAGCTTGATTTTGTTGTCGATTCATTGAATTTTGTTGTTGCAATGCTTGTGAATAAGTCATTGCTTCTGCAACATTCGGATTTCCAAAATTTCCCTGTTTCTGCTGGTTGCATGCCAGAGCTGAATGTCCTCAACCGTTACAGATTTGACATTGAATTTGAGATGTCTGACCTTGAGGAATTTTCGATTGATTTTTCTGAGTTATTGGATTGAAATGATTTGCCTGATTCTGTATAGGTTGTTGTACACTACGGCAGGACTCGCTCAAATGGCCTTTTCGACCGCAATTTCTACATGGATTACTGTAACACTTGTCTGCCGTGTGTCCCCTTTTTCCACAAATCTGACAAATCATGATCGTATTTGTTGGCGCGACCGCTGCAGGAATTTGAAAACAATTATCTGCAGAATGACCCGATTTTTTGCAATATTGACAAATTAATGAACTTTGAGGCTCGATTTTTCCCAATATTTTGCATTTATCAGCTGTATGACCCAATTTTCCACAATTCTGACATTTAGTAGGTGGCGTTGCCCCTGGAGCACTCCAACAACTTGTAGCAAGATGACCTTTTTCCCACAAATCTGACAAATATTCACCGCTGGAGCATTGGTATTCACCACGGCTACTGTTGATTCGTCCTTAGCTTCCTCGATGATTTTCATGCTTGCTTTTTTTGAAGTTTTTTCAGATTCCTTTTCCGGTTTTTGCTTTGCTTGAGCATTTCCTCTCAATCTTGTCACGTCTGCTAGTTCTCGTTCGATTCTCTTAGCCTCATGAACCGCTTCGTCAAGGGTAGTTTCTTCCTTTCCCATTCTAACTTGTATTTCCAATTTCAATCCTCTTTTAAAGCAACTGCACGCCATTTCATCTATTATATCCAAGTCTTCCGGTCCCAAATATCCTTTCTTGTAATAATGTGCCTCGTTGATTTTTTCGGCCAATTCCCGAATACGATGCGCATACTGGTCTACTGTATCCGCATCCAGTTGCGCACTGCTTCCCAATTCTCCTTGCAACTGATAAATATCTCTCGGAGGATCATAAGTTGTCTTCAAATATTCGATATATTCTTCAATGCTCCCGAACTTATTTTTCGAAACCCTGTTCCATACGTCTCCCACTAACTTTGACCTTGCCAATCTCAACAAGTGTAGCTCATTTTCTACGCCGACTATTTCGAGACCGTCTTCCAATCCAGCAATATACCGATCCAACGATCTTTGCTTTCCATCGAACTCCGGTATCACCTGTAGAGCGTCTCTCAAGTTTCCGATTCTACCTGCACTCAAATTTAATATCGGTCGCGTTACATCCGGTGCCGTCCGACGAAACGGTTTTTTGTTCGGGTTATCATGATCCCTTCCGCCCCTTTCGCCGTCGCCACCGCCGTCGCCACCACCGCCACCACCGCCGCCGCCGTCGCCGCCACGGTGGTCACCGCCACGCCCTTCGTTGCTACCTGTATCGTCGATTTGATCATAATCGGTATTTTCATTATTTTCACAATTTTTCCCGTTCTCTCTACTCTTTTTCATTCGCTGAGTAGATGACATAACTGGTGCCATTTTCTTAGACAGATTTTGTACAACTTTTTCCGGTATTTCCTTTCTACGTGACACTTTAAGTTTTTGACTCTAATCCCTTCTTGATCGCAATCTATTAGCAGTATATGCCGTTTTTCTAGAACATGTTTTTCCTGACAATGATGCTGATCTTGTCAAACTATTGGATAACCTTGAAAAATTGACCCCTGATTTTGAATTGTTTCTGATATTTATTGACTTGATTGAACTTTCGTTTTTATCCCCTATTAACCCAAATACTCTAGCTGCTTTTATGAAGAAATTTTCACTACCTCCTGGTGCACTTTTCCTTCTGGGTGAAACGGATTTTGAACAGCATTTTACCAAAGAAGGTCTTCTTCTCGGCGTTGTTTCTATTTCTGAAGATCTCGATCTTAACCGTGAACCTGAACTATTACTCAATCTCAACCAGGGTGTGGTTTGACCAGTTGCTGACGTAAAAGAACTTTCGGAGTCATTGAATTGATCAATTACGGTTTTTTCTGTAATTTGTGGTTCTACTACTTCTACTTCTACTGTCTTTGCATTAGGAATTTCACATTTTGAAATGGTTGCTTCTGAATCCTCGAAATTTGGATTAATTGTGTCCGGAAATTCGCGTAAATACTCATCAATTGACTTCGCAAGGTACTTTATGTTGTCTTTAAGAGCCTTAGTTGCATCCGATTCACCTTTATTTTCTAAATTTTCCGATGTTTTCTCTATATTTGTTAATGACTCTTTGGGATATGGAGTTGAAGTAACTAATCCGCTTCCTTCATCAAATTCTGGGATATCTGTCACTTGAGTTGTTTGATCTTTTGGATTTATTATTTTTCCCAATTTCTTTGTTTCCGATTTTTTCCTGTCTTCTGGATAGGTATGCAAAATCTGATCCGGAACAGTACATTTTGAACGAGTTGAAGTCATTTATGATTTTATTTTCTCTTTACTCATTTCACAAAAAAAAAATTATTTTATTTATTTATTTATTACCAAATTTTATATACACTCTTTTTGTATCCCGGACGAGCCCCCAATTTTTGTTACGTCCCGATCAGCAATTTTCACTCCATCTCGGTCAAGGAGAATTTGGACCCTCCCTTTACACGGTATTCGGAGATGACGCTTTATCGAGGATTTGGCCCTGTTTTGAACCTAACCTTTCGGAAAATAATTCGGGATAGGGCCTAGAGTGTATATATATGTAATTGACGATATTCTATTCGCGATCAAAAGTTCGAATTTACTAGATTGTAAGTGATGATTTCAAGCTGGACAAGAAAATTCTGGATGCTATCTCCTTCTATCGCCTGGAATGCAATACGCGGCTATCTCTCTCTCGCACGTCACCCTCGACGCACGGCTCGCGGCAGCTCACTATCGCGCTCACTCACTGTTTTCTCCCGACCTATCCTAATACTTTTAACGCGCACTGTTATAGCTGAAATAAAATTGACCGACACGAATATAAATTGACCAAGGAATATTTTTACTTTGACGACAATAAATAAATGTTGATAAATAACGATTTAGTGGAAATGGATTTCTAAACGTGGATGATAACGTTTCAAAATTAGGATACTATTTAAATGGGTTTACCTCAGAATGAATGATCGAATGAATCGATTTATGGATGAAATTAATCGTTCGAATTGAAACGTCGTTCCCAAATCTGGATGAATATTCGAATCAGAATCGAATGATGATGACTGATTTCCAAGAATAACGTCCTTCCAAAATGCCGAATACTCGAATCAGAATCGAATGATGATGATGGTCGACTCCAGAAATGAACGTCCTTCCCAGATTTTAACGATGAATGATTTCGATGATGGAATGATTTTCAGACGAAATATACTCAAACTCGATGAAATGATTTGGAAAGTTACGAATGATTTATTGAAGTTGGTTAAAAATGAATACTGGGTCGAAGATTTTTACAAGTTGATTACAGGTCCTTTGTTAATGGCTCTAAGTACAATACGTAATTGAGGTCTGTGCCCCGGTCGCGAAGAAGTTTTTAGAAGTCCAGAACAGGAGTACCGAAGGAGTGCCGAATGGGCGGTGGGCGCGCGAATAAATAACCTCGGTGCCGGACACCCCCGCGTCACCGCTGTCACACCAGCGCCTCGTCTACCCACTCTCATCACCTGATTCCTTTCTTTGATTGATTAATTAAATATTTCTAATTTCGTAGTTTTACAGTAATTTCGACATTCCAATTTGTTAATACTTAAATTCTATCGCGAATTTTATGAATATAGAAACTTGAATGAAAACTGTACGAGCTTTCGTTGCGAAGTTAACAATTGTTGACATAAATTTTTATCTTAATATTTATCTGATTATTTTACTGAATTTCTGTATTGCATTTCTGATAGTTTGCATTTCTTCCTTTTTCGTAATTTCCATATTTTTCCCTGTTATTTGCTATTTGATTATTTATTGATTATTTATTATTTTTATATTTATTCCCTTCTTAATATTTTATTTAACTTCTTCATTGAATGTTATAATGACGACATGACTTAATTTTCTTCTTTACTTCTTGACTCTATTTTTATTTCCCGAATCTATAATTTCCAAAAATACTATGTCAATCCCGTGTATTCGTCCCTTAAACTTGATTTCCATTTATTTCTTCATATTTCAACTATGATCCTCCTGGACTATAACGATGATCTAGCATTCATCGATATTCACCGTCCAGGAGGTGCTGCACTCATTACGCCCAACGGCCGCTCTCGGCATCGTGCCCATCGTGACACGCGCCGTACAAGCAAACCCTATGTTCGACAACTGTGAGGAACGCTCCGCCGATATCCTTATCTGCATTTTTGCGCCTCAGGTTACCGACTCTCGTATGGTTGACTTGCTTCGTACAGTCATCTCTGTACATCAGCCTAATTCACCTGAAGGCTAATTATTTTTAACAATGGATGATTCTTTAATTTATTTATTTATCGAAACTTTGAATTCGATCTATTAAACAATGGCATTTTTCCAATGTTTATTTATTCGGTTAATTATATCTGAAATATTTTGGAAAAATTCTCAGGACGTAACATTAATATACTAAAACTTTATAGCCTGATCTATATTTGTGACAATACATTTGTAAGCGGAGGTATGAACTCACGGTAATATACTATAATTCGAGAAATCCTGTTAAAAGTTCGCGGTCACATATCGAAAAATCACGTCGGCAATCCGCACTGATACGTACAATCGCAAATGATGCCGCATACTTCACGCTGCTGGCGAAATAGTGTCGAGTTTCCAGTGCCCCAGGAGAAGTCCGGAATTGTTATTTATTTATAATCGTAATGTAAGAAACATTTCGCTTTTTTTTACGTTATCGGTGTTTAGTGCGTGATCACTGTGTGAAAAAAAATTATGCCATGCCGAGTCTATATTAATATCTGGTACAATAATCACCGACCACATAAATAAAAAAAATTATGTTAAATTACGCACTTAACCTATTTTTTGCTTCCTCATAGAGGAAGCTTTGTTTTCGTTAAAAAAAAAATTGAGATTTTAATGTCAGAATACTTAAAATAGTCTAAAACGTCAAGAAATATGATTTTTAGCTGGCGTCCGGATGTATGTGTGTGTGTGTGTGTGTGTGTGTGCGCGCGTGCGTGTGCGTGTGTGCGCGTGTGCACGTGTGTGTGTGTGTGCGTGTGTATGTGACAAAGTTGCATCGTTCAAAATGACTATAACCCGGAAATGGCTTGAGACAGCGAGTTGAAATTTGGTACACTAGTAGAGCGATCACGTCGCTTCGTTCCGTGCTATTTTCGTGAACATTGAGGCCCAGTTGGAGATTTTATGCGATTTTCAATTTTTTGGAAGTTCTCTGTAGTAGCTCTAACTTGCGTAAATTTGGAGCTACTGTCTTAAAACTACACATAAATATAATATTTTGATCAAAGACCTTTGGTATTGAATTTGGTCAAAATCCATCGAAGCAGTAAGATTATATGGGATTTTGAGTTTCTTGAGTTTTTTTTTTATGACTACAAAAGGTCTAATTTGAGTAAACTTGGAGGTATCAATCTTAAATTTGACACGGGAATGGACTAGCATTGTACAATATTTGGTAATAAATTTGGCGAAAATGGATTGAACCGTGTAGATTTTATAAGATTTTGAAATTTTTGAATATTTCGGAAAATGTTTATTTTACGTCCGACGATAGTTTCTGCATCAAATATCGCTCTAGAAGTAAAATAATTTCGAGATTCGTAATCAGTGGGGAAAAATACATTAGACATGACCACAAAACGGCGAATATTAAATGATTAAGGAGGGAGTCTCGCTGCGCGCTGACTTCGCATAAGTTCGACAACAATAAGAGAAAATTGCAAATACTTCTTGATGGTGTAAAAATCTGAAAAAAATCATGTATACTAAAGGTACTGAGAAGATTCATTTTGCATAATAATAATTACAAAATGTTATTAACAAATTTATCAAAAAATTAATTGGTTAACAAATTACCCGGCAACAAAACTTTTTCTTTTTATGAAAATGATTCGTTTCTTTTTCTGAATACGTATGAATTTTTTCAGATTTTTAAGCAATTGTTGATTTTTGTGCTATAAAAAAAAATAAAAAATCAACGATTACTTAAAAATCTGAAAATTTTTTGTGACAAGTGCACGAAAACTCGCGCTTTTCGTGCCTGTAAAGTGTGTGCGAAAAAATAGCTACAGTGCCAGATAAGTGTGCGCGAAAGTAACTAGAGTGTTAAAAAACTGTGCGCAAAAGAGGCTGGAGTGTGAAAAAAATGTCCGCAAAAGTAGCTAGCGTGTGAAAACACGTTCGCCACATTTTACAGTCACGAAAAGCGGGACTTTTCGTGCACGTGTTACAAAATAGTATATTATGCCACAAGGGAGGAAAGTGCGTTTTTTCACCGAGTGTGAAGTTTGATGCCCGAGCGAAGCAAGGGCATAAATTCACACGAGGTGAAAATGCACTTCCTCCCTTGTCGCATACGATATTTTTTTCCGATTTCGTTAAAATAACGACATTTCTTGCGTCGCAAAATCGTCATCTTCGCCAATGACCGTTACTCCCCCGGGAGTAATAGAGCTTCCAGCGGGAGTAATGAGCCCCATTACTCCCTAGGGAGTAATGAAATTGTACCGCGCATGCGCACATGTTAATAATGATCATCGGTCAATAATAGCTTATTTTCCACCCGTATTGCACGCAAGGAATGTGGTTATTTTAGCGCAGTCGGGAAAAAACGTAATTTTTCCACTTTGTCCTCGAATTACTGTACGAATCTGGAGATTATTACCATCCCAAATAGACATGTGACGGCACAGGATCTACTCGGTGCTAGCACGGGTACGTACGTCGTGCCGGCACAATGCCGTCAAGTACGTCCGCATGTGACGATATTGTGACGGCACGGCGTTTTGATACCAAAAGCTGCTTGCACAGTTCCAGCTTGGCGTGGAGTTCCACCATCTTGACGTGAAGCTCCACAGTGAACTGGAACTGTGCAAGCAGGTTTTGGTATCAAAACGCCGTGCCGTCACATGCGGACGTACTTGACGGCATTGTGCCGGCACGGCGTGACGAACGCACGGCACGTTTTTCTATCTGGGATATTTCTCTCTCCGTGTAATATTTCAGATTCCGTTATTATAGTTTTATCTGCCGTACTGTAGTCCAGATAGCCTAAGTTTCATCAACATTATTATTAATTAATGGGTGAATAAAAAAATGAAATAATAAAACTTAGATCATTTAAAGCAATTGGTAAATTAATATTAGATAGACATGCAATAGACAAACACCTTTTATATAAGATTCGAAAAAATCTTAAAGATGAGCATAACCGATTGCATAAAAGCGTCGACTATAGTAGTCCCCGGGTCACGGGTTCGAGTCCCCATTATATTCTGATGATTCCAATGTGTGAATATAAAAAAAACTACAAAAAAGCAATTGTTGATCCTCTCCTAAAAAGTTGGTTGTCACGATATTAAATATCGTTTAATCGAAATATCGAATTGCGAGAATTTCTCATTGTTGTCGGTTTATTCGTGACCCGATTGGGCTGCGATGACGACGACACACACGATGCTTGCGCGGAGGCTCGTGGGTGTCGCTTCGATCTTTTGTGCTCCGAGACCCCTGCGTCAAAGTTTTTGAACTGTCAGACTGACAGTTAGCCTATTCCGTCGTCGTGCCGTCCGACGATGTCAGAAATATATATACAGCTGGCCGATTCGCTCGTGTCCGTCCGGTTTGTCGCTCCACGATCCGCGTGGCCATAATTTTAATTAGTACAGCCCGTGTTTCACGACAGAATATATATATTGTTTTAATAGACTCGGGACTTTTCAAAAATTATTAACGAACAAGGCAAGGCTAGAAAAGTTTTTTTTTGTATATTTCGATGAGTCGAATTGAAAGTTTTAGTGCGTAAAAATGAGTAATGGATCGGATCGAAAGTTCGGTAGATTGATGGGTGACCGGTCAAATAAAAAATTCAACAGATGCATAGGCTACTCCAAAATGGAAGTTCAGTAAATGGAAGGGTGACCGTTCAAGTCGAGAGTCCGATAGTTAGATGGGTGAGTGTTCAGTAGATGGATAGGTGACCGTTCCAATAGAGAGTTCAATAAATGGTGCGGACCGGTCAAAAATAAAGAGTTCAGTAATTGGATAGGTGACCGTCCAAAATGAAAGTTCAGTAAATGGATGGGTGATCTAAAATCAAGAGTCCAGTAGTCGGATCGGTGACCGTATATATCGAGAGTTCAATATAGTTGGATGGTCGAACGTTCAAAAAATGATAGTTCGGTAGATGGATGGATGACCGTTCGAATTGAGAGTTGAGTAGATGAATAGGTGCCTGTTCGAATCAAAAGTTCAATAGATGAATGGGTGAGCGTTCAAATAGACAGTTCGGTAGATGGATGGGTGACCTTTCGATTGAAGAGTTCTATAGTTGGTTGGGTGACCGTTCGAACAGAGAGTTTAGTAGTCGGATGAGTGACCGATCAATTCGGGAATTCAGTAGATGGATGGGTGACCGTTCAAATCGAGAGTCCGGTAGTTGGATGGGTGACAGTTGAAATGAAGAGTTCATTAGTTGGATGGGTGACTGTTCAAATTGAGTGTTCGGTAGATGGGTAGGTGACCGTTCCAATAGAGAGTTTCAATAAATGGTTGGGTGACCGTTCATATAGAGAGTTCAGTAGATGAATAAGTGACTGCACAGATCAAAAGTTCAGTAGATGGATGGGTGACCGTTCAAACCGAGAGTTTAGTAGTCAGATGGGTAACCGATTGATGCGAAATTTCAATAGTTGGATAGGTGACTGTTCAAATAAAAAATCCAGTAGATGGGTAGGTGCATGTTCGAATCAACAGTTCAAAAGACGGATCAGTGATCGTTCAAGTCAAGAGTTCAATAGAGGGATTGGTGACCATCCAAAATGAAAGTTCAGTAAATGGATGGGTGATCTCAAATCAAGAGTCCAGTAGTTGGATGGGTGATCGTATAAATCGAGAGTTCAATAGTTGGATGGTCGAACGTTCAAAATGAGAGTTTAGTAGATGGATGGATGACTTCAAATTGGGAGTTCGACTCTAAAGTTCAGTAGATGGAAGGGTGAGCGTTCAAATCGAGAGTTTGGTAGTTGGATGAGTGGCCTTTCGAATCAAGAGTTCAGAGTTGGTTGGATGACCGTTCAAATTAAAAGTTTCATAGTTGAATGGGTGATGATTCAAATTTAGAGTTCGGTAGTTCGATGAACGACTACGGTTACTTTACCAATTTATCATTCTAGGGATCTCGATCAAGCGGAGCGCTGTAGCGCTGAACAAGCCTCCGCTCGCGCGCGACAGCGCGCGTGATTGTTTTGTCTCCTGCTATAAAAAGTTGGTGATAATTCCGGGTCCAAAGTTCAGTAGATGGATGGGTGAGCGTTCAAATCGAGACATCAGTAGTTGGACAGGTGACCGTTCAAATCTAAAGTTCAGTAGTTGGGTGAGTAACCTTTCAACTCAAGAGTTTCATAGATGGATGGGTGATCGGTCAAACCAACAGTTTAGTAGTCTCCTGCTAGAAAAAGTTGGTGATAATTTCGGGTCTAGAGTTCAGAAGATAGAGATGGGTGAGCGTTCAAATCGAGATATCTGTAGTTGGATAGGTGACCGTTCAAATTTAAAGTTCAGTAGTTGGATGCGTAACCTTTCAATTCAAGAGTTCCATAGATGGATGGATGACCGTTCAAACCGACAGTTTAGTAGTTGGATGCGTAACCTTTAAATTTAAGAGTTCGATAGATGGATGGGTAACCGTTTAAAACAACAGTTTAGTAGTTGGATGGGTGACCGTTCAAATGGAGAGTTCGGTAGTTTGATGGGTGAACGTTCAAAATGAAAGTTTAGCAGTCGGATGGGTGACCGATAAATTCGAAAGTTCAGTAGTTGGATGGGTGACCGTTCAAATCAAGAGTTCCAAAGTTGGATGGGTGAATGTGCAAGTTGAGAGTTCAGTAGATGTATAGGTGACGGTTCAAATCGGGAATTTGGTAGATGAATGGATGACTGTTCAAATCGAGAGTTCAATAGTTGAATAGGAGAATGTTCAAATCGGGAGTTCCATAGATGAACGACAGTTCAGTAGTTGGATGGGTGGCCTTTCAATTCGAGATTTAAATACATGGATGGGTGACCGTTCAAACTGAGACTTTAGTAGTCGGATGGGTGACCGTACAAATCGAGAGTTCGGTAGTTGCTTGGGTGAATGTTCAAATCGAGATATCAATAGATGGATAGGTGACCGTTGAAATCGAGAGTTCGGTAGATGAATGGGTGACCGTTCAAATAGGGAGTTCAGTAGATGGACCGTACGAATCGAAAGTCCAGTAGTTGGATAGGCAAATGTTCAAATCGGGAGTTCCATAGTTGGGCGAGTGACCGTTTAAATCGAGAGTTCAGTAGTTGAATGGATGAAAATGTTTAAATCGAGAGTTCAGTAAATGGATAGGTGATCGTTCAAATCGAGAGTTCGGTAGTTGGATGGGTGACCTTTCAATTCGAGAGTTCAATAGATGATTGGATGACCGTAAAAACCAAGAGTTTGGTAGTTGGATGGGTGACCGATCAATTCGAGATTTCAGTAGATGGATGGGTGACCGTTCAAATCGAGAGGTCAATAGTTGGATGGGTGACCGTTCAAATCGCAAGTTCAGTAGATCTATGGACAGATGATTGTAGTTCCCTTATCAAACTACTAATTAGATATCTTGGGCAAACGGAGCGCTGCAGCGCTAACAAATTTCCGCTCGCGCGCGATAGCGCGCGTCATTGTCCCTAGTCCACCCCTAAAAAGTTGGTGTGTCACGATATATATCGATTTTCGAGTTTTTTCTATCGAAAATTCGAGATTTGTATTGTTGTCGGTTTATTCGTCCTGTCATTGGTCGGCGATGACGACACGCGCGTGCCGAGTCGTTTGTGCCCAAGTTCGCTCGATCGTTTTCTCTCGCGGGCAAGTTCGCTCGATTCTCTCCTTTCCCTCTGACGTGAAATCATAACCCAACCGACCAAACAGTTTGACAGTTGGCGGATTACGCCGTGCCAGCCCCACAGTCGATCCACTCTTCCACTCCGTAAATCACCAGAAAAACACGGATTATTTTTTCGAAAAATCCGAAGCGTCCCACGTTTTCTTTGCCGGCAGGATCGGAAGAAAACATCCTTACGAATCTTCGAGCAAACAAAACAGATAATTTGTTCAAAAAATAAATTAAAATTCGATCAATGACCAGGTTAGTTAACGTGTACCAACGAACTTTCAGAAAAAAGATAAAAATATTGTATCGTGATCGAGAAACGATAATATATTTTTTTTCTCCGCAGAACCCGAGTGGATCAGTACTCTATCAGATCTCAGATTATTTATATGCAGAATTATTTACACTCTATATTGAGACTCCTCAGATCGGATGTGGAAAACATAACCCAAAACTTCGACTCGGTAAATGGTAAACAGAAAATCCATCCCCTTCCGCCTGCGCACTCCGAAATCCCTGCTGTATTTCAAGGTTAGTCCTTTTACTATCCGGTTATTAAAATTAAATCGCCGGTCAGACGCAGCATAATAATGCATCCGAGGCTGGAAGAGTTGGACACATTGTCGCCAGCGACGTTGCTTCTTCGTCGAAGATCGAACATAAGCAGAGCGGCTAAGCCCGCAAATGCTGCGGAGAATTGTGACAAAGTGCAGAAGAATCAAGCTGTCAGCCGACGAAGCTGAAAAGCTTAGATACCTGAGGCTGAGATTTGTATTCGGAGAGACCAGTCCTCGGATAGCCGACGACGTGTTGTATTGCATAAAAGTCTGCCCTGAGAACACGATTTTTTTTATAATATAAAATGTCAAAAATTTATTCAGTCTGGAGATGATTGATTTCGTGATTTATATGATAAAAACCACAACGCAATTTCAGGTGGCGAGTACTTCGCTGAACGTAAGCCCCAAGATTTATGGTTTTTGGGTGGACGCTGTTAAGGTAGTACTTGCGGACAGTCTACCTCCCACGTGAGTTCAGAGATAATTGAGAGAGAACACTTGCGAACACTTCTCGATGGGATAAAAGTCTGAAAAAAATCAAGCATATGGAACTTGTTGAAAAGATTGATTTTACATAATAATACTTCCAAAATGTCATTAACAAATTAATGAAAAAAAAAATTGCTCAACGAATCACCCGGCTACCTAACTTTAAAAAAAATTTTAACGATTTGTTAATTTTTCTGAATACGCATGAATTTTTTCAGAATTTTGTGTAATTTTTTTAAATTGCGTTTTTAGTTATTAAAAAAAGCAATTTTCAAAACTTACACACAAATTTCTGAAAAAATTCATACGCATTCAAAAAGATTAACAAATCGTTTTCATATGGACAAAAAGTTAGCTTGCCGGAGGTTTTATCGAACTATCTTTTATTCATTATTTTGTTAACAACATTTTGTAATTATTCTTATGCAAAATCAATCTTTCCAGCACCTTCCATGTGCTTGCATTTTTCAGATTATTATCTCATCGAGATGTGCGCAATTCTCGCTCAATTCTCTCTGAACTCACGTGAGCCCGAACTGTCCGCAAGTACTACTTTGACATGGACACATAGAAGCAGGAGAAGAGAGACAGCAAACGGGACAGTGGCACGAGTATCGAAAACTTTGATGCTGGCAGCAATAACGAGGTTGCGGGCGAATCAACTCAGAGAGCGAAAAAGAAGAGGAAATCTAAGCAGAAGATTCCCGCTCTAAGCGGAAGGCCAGCTCTGATGATGATCGGCAAATTCAATTTGCAAACTACCGATTTATGCTTTAGCAAGCAGCAATACTTCCGGTTGATGCTAACTCCATGGTGTCCAACGATCCTGGAAATCCTGGAAACCTGGAAATCTCATGGAATTTCATTGACCCTTGAAAAATCCTGGAAATTTCATGGAATCTCATTCATAACCTGGAATTTTTAATTTTTTCAATTTATTTCGATTGAAAAATGTTAGGTTTTTTTTAAAGATGCGAGTATGAGGGTTATTCACATTTCGATGGATGGAGTAAATGTTAATTTTTTATTTATTAAACTTTTCCAAGCCCATCTCGACAATGACGTCAGCGTTCAGGGCAAGCAGTTACTCAATTTGGGTTCTTGCGGTCTGCATACCGTTCATTGTGCATTAAAGGATGAGATATGAGCTATTCAGTGGGATATTGTCGATTTATTAAGGTAGTCCTTGCGAAGGTAGTTAACTTGGCAATCATTTCAGAGAAATGACCGGAAATTGCAAAGACTTCTCGATAGCATAAAAATCTGAAAAAAAATCGAACATATTAAAGGTGCTGAAAAAATTAATTTTCCATAATAATAATTCCAAAATGTTATTAACAATTGATGAAAAATAAAAATTGTTCAACAAATCTCCCCGAAACCTAACTTTTTTAAAATGAAAATGAATTTTTTCAGATTTTTAAATTGTTTGAATTTTGTGACTACACATTTTTCTCATATAAAAAAAAATTCAAAGGGAATTTAAAACTCTGAAATATTCATACGTATTCAGAAAAATGAACGAATCATTTTCATTTTAAAAAAGTTAGGTTTTCAAGAGATTTGTTGAACAATTTTATTTTTCATCAATTCGTTAATAACATTTTGTAATTAATATTATCTAAAATTAATCTTTTCAGCACAGCTTTTAATATGATTGATTTTTATCATATTTTTATACCATTCAGAAGTGTTTGCAATTCCCTCTCATATCTATGAAACTTGTGCGAAGCGAGCACTATTCGGAAGGACCACCTCAAGGGCTTTGTATAATTTCTTTAAGGTGAAGTGCAACTACTCGGTCGGTAACAAAAACTGTTTCCCAAATTTCTCTAAGACGGTTAATTTTCAGGGAAAAAAAACGAGAACGGCCAACGAGGCGCAGTAATTCTGCAGTTGGCTGTTCTCATCATTTTCCCAAGAAATAAACGGCTTGGGAGATTTTTGGGAAACGAAATTACAGCTATCTCTCTCGCACTCATGGTGGTTACACTTCACCTTAAGGCGAGGTGAAACAGACTCAGTCGGTAGCAAAAACTGTAACGAATGGTATTCGGAGATCTTAGACATTTCGCGAAAAAGCAAAGTATTAGCGGATTGTAGCATTCAATACCGCGTCCGATGATACTTGGCTTTTACCCTAAATGTTAACCATTTTTATATGGCATTAATTCGAAAAATGCAACTATCTCTCTTGCACTCACATCTTACATGGTACATGTTTCACCTCATCTTAAGAATAGATATAGTCAGGTCGAAATTTTTTGTTAACAAATTTTGCGCTATTCGCTGACTAGAAAATGTTGCGGTGATTGCGGTTCCAAAGTGACAATCCTCTTGCGCCATTTTTATATGTCGGTCTCGGTTCTTTGATAAAGCATCGAATGACGAAATTCGTAAAGGAAGATATGATAAGTAAGCAAAAATTGACTAAAGTATTTGGAAAACAGTAATAATTTGTTAACTGTAAAAAGCATAGGCTTTTGACTTTGAACAATTTGACAATTTGAAAAAACCTTGTCAATTTGTTTAAATAAAAAATATGTTAAAAATCAAATGAATTGGAAGGTTCATTACATTTTTTTCACCTATTTGCTGCTCATGCCATATAATATCGATGAATAAAGGTCCTGGAATTTTTCAAATCTTCACCTGGAATCAACTCAACATCCCCACTATCTATTCGAATAATAAATTCGCGCACAAGTTCGCCGATCCTCTCACACCGACGCAATTATATACGCAATAAATACGCATCGATAATAAAAACGGGCCCCGAAAGATTTTTTAGAAGATAATGACGACACACACGCACCGAGTCGTTTGAGCGCAAATTCGCTGGATTACAGCTGGAGGGTTATGCCGTGCCCAGCCCCACTGTCGATTGAATAATGAATTCGCGCGCAAGTCCGCTCGATCCTTTCACACCGACCCAATTATCCGGAATTATAATCCAGTTTTTTTTACGAGCTGGAGGGTTATGCCATGCCAGCCCCACTGTCGATCGAATAATAAATAAATTCATTTTCTTGAAAAACCGAGCCCCGAAACATCTTTTATATGAAAAAAAAACAAAGAAGCAGGGATCTATTGAAAGATTTTCAAAAAATAGTTTTTTTTACAAATTTGTACATTTATTTCTTCGATTTTATGCAGGCCAGGCCTATTGTAAGAGGGACGACGTTGTTTTGTCGTCCTTGTCTAATTATTGGCTATCCTATACATAAGATATTACTGAGCTGGACGAGTTATTAATATTAGAAATCCGTGATACTATCGATGCAGTAAAACCGTACAGGATGCGAGCAATCAAGAACAGCTTGCGCCCGACACACGTTCCATAGCGAAGAATGTCTTGAGGAAATACAAAAACCGGCCATGACTCTGCCGGTAAGTACAGTTTATATCATAGATAGATCAATCGTCATTCATCATTTAAACTCGTAGAGATGTAAAAAAATTACTTATTTGTATACAATCAAGTATTATCCTTTTATTAGATGTAACAATTTTCATTTAAAAATGATAGTACATAGACAAGGAGAGAACGGGTGATGGCTGCGCGGATCCACGCGAGGAAGAGAATAAATTTTTAAAAACCATAAGAAACGATTAAACGAGTTGTTGTAACTCAAAATGGAGCAAATGAAACGAAAGCAGTGTTGTAAGGCGGACATCCAAAAAGTTTTGGACGACATCACAAATGGCTGGCATCGTCGTCGCAACTGGAACTCGGAAAATTCACTAGCGCCGACGTCATTTGTAAATTGACTACTCCACCTTTGCCTTCTGCAAATAATAATTAAACGAAATTATTATTTGTAAATAGTATGAAAGAAAGAAAAAAATGTAAATAAAATTTTTTTTAATTTGTAAATAATTTTCTTTTTAATTTTTAAATGAAATCTTTTAAAATTTGTAAATGAAATCTTTTAAAATTTGTAAATAAAATTTTAAAAAAATAATTTTTGTAAGTAAAATTAAAAAAAAATTTTTTGTAAATAAATTTTTTTGAAATTTGTAAATAAATTTTTTTGAAGTTTGTAAATAGAATTAAAAATGTAAATAACATTTTTAAAATAGTTTTTTTTAACACCAAGCGCAAAATGAGCTAGAAGAACTTCAAAAAATGAATACCTTACGTGGCACACTCGCCACTTCCATCAGATCATCTTCGTCCATCTTTGGTCTTTCTACTCCTTCGACGTCTGTTCCTCGAGCGACTTTGAGATATGGACTACTTCCATCATATTGTAAGATTCCAACCACCGAGATTGCGCAGCCTTTGGTCAAATCTTTTGGCAAGTCGGTCCAACTCGTCATCCGAACTGCCATTTTAACTTTACCATTAGTTATGGCACCGATTGCGTATGAGGCATCACCGGTTTTGTGTGTCGTCTGTTTGAAATTTAACTTCAACCACCCATTAATTTCTGTAAATAAATATTATTATGTGTTTTTATAATTTCTAAGTAGTAATAATTAATATTTACATTTATGGTTTCAAAATATGTTAGACTTAATAAAACAGTACTTACTGATTAGCCGTCTCTCCATATCTGCCACATCTTCCCAGTTGGCCAGTTCGGGTTCGGATTTGGACGTACTACCGATGTCTTCATACATCCCTTTCGTTTCAACTTCGGTGTGCTCTCTTATGATCAACTCGTACGGAACATTTCCGATGTTGTATGCTGGATTGTCAATCCTTTTCGCGACCGCTCCGTTTAAATGAAGAATCAGAAACGTTTTTGTTTTATCTTCTGCGAGCGTTCTTGTTCGAGGATAGTTTGAGGACGGTAGCGATAAATGCGTGTTGACTGTTTGAGCGTGCTCGACGCAATCCCGTGGGCCGGCCACGCCTTCGTCCTAGTACCTTGCTTTTTATCAGGTGGCGCTCGGGTTCCGGTCCCACAACATCTCCCCTTTATTAATCAACCAGAGTTTTCTTTTTACATTTATGAATACAGTTTTAGCGACCTTAACATTAATAATCATACATAACATTTTTTATTAACTTATATGCTTAAGCTAAGACAAGGTCAGGTAATCTTTCCACCACGCCGGTTTGTTTGTTTGCCTACGAGGCCTAGGTGTGGGTGCCGATTCGGTTACTTCGCTTGGTTCTCGCGGTGGCTCGGCTTCGGTTTCGACGGGGTTGTCGCCCTGAGTCTCGCTACTCGGCCCGGATTCGTCGTCTTGTACATTATTCGAGGTCGGTTTTTCGTGAGACATGCTTTCCGCCTTAGGTCGGATAGCATTTTGTTCTGCTTCCTCTACGCTTCTATCCTTATTCTCTAAATATGGACCGGAGTTTGGAATGTCGATTATCACCGGACTGTAGTCGTTTCAATTCGGCTCAAACTTTTTATATGGCGCCGGTACGAGGTGAAAACGGTTACGCCGGACATTTCCGTTGCTTGTTTGTACCCAATAGGATCTAGGTTCACCCGAGGGGCCTTGTATTTTCCCGTAAGTCCTGAGATCGATTACCCAAACTGGGTCTCCTGCTTTGAGTGCAGATAATTTGACGGCGCGGTGTCTAGAATAAAAATTGCTACCTTGCCTCCTTTTCCGAGCTGCCTCGTCGCGTTTGAGCTCTTTTGAAGCAAGGTCAGCTGGGAGGAGCCTGCTTGGCAGGATTGGGATGCTCGACTTAATTCGTCTTGAAAAAAATAATTCTGCAGGGCTGAAACCGTTTTCCAAGGGTGTGCTTCTATATGCAAGCAGGGCTAAGTGAATATGATCGTCCGCGGATTTTTTTATTAAATTTTTTGCCGTTTTTACTGCCGCTTCCACAGCTCCGTTGCTTTGCGGGAAGTGAGGTGAGCTTGTGACAGAGAGAAAACCGTATTGGTCGGCGAATAGCTTGAATTCGGACATAAACTGTGGACCGTTGTCCGAGCGAACGATATCCGGCAGACCGTACCTTGAAAACGCTTGCTTACAAACCTCTATAATCGCTTTCGAACTTAACGACGCGAGACGGAAAAACTCGAAGTACCGGCAATAGTAGTCCGTGATAATGACGTACCAGTAGTCTAGTTTAAAGAGGTCTATGCCGATTTTCTGTCACGGTCTGGACGGAGAATCTTCCTGTATGAAAGGCTGGCTCGGGTTAACTCGATGCTCTATACAATTTGGGCAGTTGAGTATTAGGTTTTTCAGTTGCGTCGAAAGTCCTAACCACCAAATGGCCTGTTTTGCCCTATCCCTGCACCGCGTGATACCGAGATGGCCCTCGTGTAAGCGCAGTAATAATTCTTTTTGGAGACTGCGCGAAACTACCAAACGGCTGTTGTACAGTAAGAGGTCATCACCGATCGAGAAGTGATGTTTGTATTGAGCGTACTCTTTCGAAGCTGTCGGGATCTGATCTTTCGACGGCCATTTGGTTGCGCAAAACGTTTTCAGCATCTGACAAACCGCGTCTTTTCCTTGTTCCGCGCGGACTTTATATAGCATGTCGTTTGAGGCTGGAAGGCTCTTGATGGTGGCTATTACAAAGTCAGAGGTGTCCTGTTCGATTACATTGGTACGATTACATCGGTATCCTTTTTCCGGGTTGCGAGACAGAGCGTCGGCCAGGACCAAGGATTTTCCGGGGCTGTATTTTACGGTATAGCTGTAACGCATAAGGCGAAGACGAAAACGCTCTAAACGCGGCGTCAAGTCGTCCAAAGGCGTTGTTTGAAGAATTTGAAGGAGGGGCTTGTGATCCGTTTCAAGAGTTATCGTGATCCCTACAATATAATCCGCGAATCTTTCGGCTGCGTACGTCAGGGCTAGAGCCTCTTTTTCAATTTGAGAGTAACGTTGTTCTGTAGGTGTTAACGTGTACGAGCCATAGGCGACAATCTGTCGCTCCTCACTATTCCCCTGCAAAAGAACAAAACCGATACCGTAGCTTGAAGCATCTGCTGGAATCCATATTGGTTTTGAATAGTCGTACAGAGCCAGGACGGGAGCTGTTGCTAAAAGCTCTTTTATTTTCTGAAACGCGTTTATTTGAGCTGAGTCCCACACGAACACTGAATTTTTCTTTAAAAGAGAATTTAGAGGTTCCAAAATGGTGGATCTGTTCGGAAGGAACTTTGCTGCGAAGTTGACCATCCCGAGGAATTGCATCAAGGACGTTTTGTTTGTTGGCTCCGGAAAATTTTGTATGGCCGAGACTCTTTCCGGCAAAATTTTTATGCCCTGAGCTGAGACTAAGTGCCCGAGAAACTGCACCTCTTGCACACCGATTATACATTTCGACTGATTTAGAGTTATTCCTTCCTTGCTAATTCGTTTCAGAGCCTCTCTCAGGGTATGACGCTGAATCTAGCGGGCAGAGCTAGCGGGCAGAGCGCGCCAGCGGCAGTAGGTTTTGGGCGTGACTGTACGCCCCTGTCGCTCTCGCCGTTGAACGTAGCGGCAGCAGCGAACCCAGCACATACTGTAGCGTTTTCTCACAAAAATCGCTACTATGTTTATATGCATAGCCCCATAGGCTTATAAATTTATGAAAATGTTCTTCAAGCTAATAGTCATTTACTGCAAGTTGCATTAAAGTTGTCCTGGTGACAAATTTTATTTATTTAATAAAAAAAAGTTGAATGGTGACTTTCAATATGCGCGGTAGGAAAACTCGATGAGACATGTGTACTAGACCGACGTCACCGACTTGCAAATTTATATGAATATTCTGTAGGCTCGGACGAATGAAACGACCTAGGTTTCATCCCGGTGACGGCTCTTTGTTATTAAAAAAAAAAATGTTCAACTTCGAATTCTCGCGAGCGCGTTCAAAGATATGTATGTTACTTGTACAGGTCCGACGTCACCGATTTGCAAATTTACATGAATATTCTGTAGGCTTTTACGAACCGAGCGACCTAGGTTTCATCCCGGTGACAGACGTTTGGTATTAACAAAAAAAAATGGTTGACTTTGAATTCTCGCGAGCGCGTGCAAACATATATATGTCACCCGTACAGGACCGCCGTCACCGGTTTGCAAATTTACATGAATATTCTGTAGGCTTTTACGAACCGATCGATCAAGGTTTTATCCCGGTGACGCCCGTTTGTTATTAACAAAAAAAATGTTTAACTTCGAATTCTCGTGTGCGTCGTCGTCGAATGCCGAAACTATGTTTACTACTAACAAATTTCTAGGGAACAACTAATAATGGCAGAGTGCGCTTGCTGGATATCATGAACTTGTTAATACAATTTTTTTTGTTATTAAGACGACTGTATTTGACTACAACTTATTGCAGGTTTTTTTTTTAACGGAAATATTGAAAAAGCAACACTTACTAAAATACGTAGTACCTAAGCAAAAAATTATAATTTATTTAGGGATGAACGTATTGAGATAGGTTTAATTTCTTCGAAATTTTATTAAGTAACCTCACCTGCCGCGGCCGGGGTCGACGGCTGGCAGGGCTCTGATAAATTAAATAAAAGTTGGGCGCCAATTGGTTTGGAAAACCAATGAATTCGAACATATAACCTAAGACGATCACAGGGTGGATTTAGTCGGAGGACCCAAGGAAGAAATTGCAGAAGCAGAAGAATACAGCAGAAATGCTCAGAACAGAAAATAAAGGTTTATTTAACTTTGACTTACTTATTCTTTGCCCAATAGATTCAGGGGACTTCCCTTCATAAATTTCTTTGACAATATTTCCACAGCGCTCTTCACGTTCCGTTGACAATTCGCCGATAACAATTGTGACACAGGGATGACAAAATATATAACTAACAAAATTTGGACTCCTCGAAGGCTGACTTCCGCGCTCTAGAGCCTACAGCACGCAAGTGTCGTTTTGGTTGCCGTTCTCTGTCTTGCCGGCCCACTTGTTGCCTTCCGCACGCGTCTTCCCCTTCCGAGCCTTATGCTCACGGGAAAATCGATAACTCGATGCATGCGTAATTCAGTTTGTCTATTTCGCTGCTCGAATACGTAGCTCAGATTTTGCGGTTTCTCATAGCTTAGCAGCCTCGACTGGTATTTCGACAAATCCTCCTTTAACCCTTTGACAATTACTTGACTAATAACTAATTAATTTGCCGATAGCGTTCGAGGAGTCAACTGAGCGTGTGACGTCGAGGAAGTGATTTTAATTTCCTGTTACAGTATTTACAGTCTTACGATGCTACTTATTACAATGTTATAAAGATTTATAACTTCTTAACAACGGTATAAAAATATGTGTTTCAAACTGTTGTAGATTTCGAAAATAACAACTTGGAATGATAAAAAAGTACGGGGTAGAGCTTATCACGGCAATGTATATAGTATATACATATATATACTATATATAGGTATATTAGAATATGACACTCGCAATCGTTAGATTTCTCCTATAACCCCTACAACAAATGTTTATTTGCAGCACCGCTGAACAAACAATTCATCACAAATACTCAATCTTCCTCCTTTGCGAGCTGCCTTAAAACTTTCACCGATGCAGCAAATTCAAATATTCGCGAAATACAGGGGGGTTCCCCTATGATTTTCACCATTTTTTTAGATATCTTTCATTTCGGCAACTGTGCCATATGCGCTAAACCAGTCATAATTTATTCTAATACTATTTTTTTATTGGATACTTCACTAGAAACTGTTGTAAGCCCTTTACTATTTATTACGATATTATTTGCTAAGAGATCAACGTATTTACATTCTTACTATTCTATACTTGCAACGTTATAAAGATTTATAACCTCTGAACGACGGTATAAAAATATGTATTTTGAACGGACATAGATTTCAAAATAACAACAACGAATGATAAAAAAGTACGGGGTAGAGCTTATCACAGCAATGTCATACTATATATAGATATATGATAATGCAACACGTAATCGTTCGCTGTTTTTGAAACCCCTACAATGTTTATTTCCAGCATCGCTAAATAAACAATCAAACTGAAATACTCAATCTTCCTCCTTTGCGAGCTGTCCTAAAACTTTCACCGATGCAGCAAATTCAAATGTGCTCGCAAAATACAAGGGAGGCTCCCTCACGATTTTCACCATTTTTAATATGTCTTTAATTTCGGCAACTGTATCGTAGGCGCTGAACAAGTCATCGTTTATTTGAATCTTTTTAACACTTGTTTTTGTTTTATTGGATATTCCACGAGAAATGTTGCAAGCCCTTTTCTCGCCAAATCCATGTGCTTTTCACCGAACGTAGGGTAAGAATGGCTCACAATAAGGTACGCCCATGTGCAAACATGCATTCCACAATTTCCGGTTATTTCGCCGTTTTCATTTTTTTGATACGGTATGTCAGTCGGGGCAGATATGGTCCATTTCTTCCACTGAGTTAATTTAGCATTCCTAGCGCTACGTGAACTAGCGATGAAGCTACACACTCGATTCAGCAGAATTTCAGGGGGCAAACCGTGACATGAATCAAAGTATACCATGACTCGTTGGCTAAAAATAATAACTAACAGTATCCAATGTGATCCGCGTAATAGAACTGGCAAGAGCCAGATGTCGAATTGTGACGGTCTTATGGGTTTTGCCCAATTTTCGAACCCTGTTGATTTTTGTCCTGCCATTAATTTTTCCGAAAAGTACGAATCGAATGCCAGAAGATCGAGATTATTTGTATGAGCAATTTCTTGGAGCGCGATAAAAAAGCTGTTGATGATTTCACCATCGATCAATTCTCCCGGTAGCAATCTGGAAAATAATTCCTCGTCTAATTGAACACCTCCAAAATCTTTGGTGTAATTGGGGAAGTGCTCGGGATAGACTAAGGAATCGCTCAGAAACCTTGCTCCTAAATCGTCTTGAAATGAAGAATAATCTAATCGCTCGTAAGATTCGTTAACGAACGCGATTAATGTTGTTTCGCACTTGTTTGCAGCTGGCGTCGTATGACCGTTCTCGAAATGCATTATGTCGCTATCTACGTCCATGATTTTTACAGTATCGTCCTCGCATTCTGTATCACATCGCTCGTTTTCGCTCACAGGTACATCTTCACCGGTATCCTGGTTTTCGCCATCCGAGACGAATTCGTCGTCTTTGAAGAATATATTTTTTTTCCTCTTTTTCATCGGTGGCCGCTTCCACCTTTCTTCTGCTAATTTTTCCTTGCCGTCTACACATTTTCCCAATTTTGTTTTTTCTGCGGTGTCTCGCACTTCTTTTTTTTTATCCCTTTCATTCTCTGCTCAATTTGTCTTTGCGTGACCAATGAATATGTTCGTAACCGAAGCCAGCCATCTATGAATTTTTCCATCTGTCTGAAAAAACGCGGAGCTGGGACGCTTAGCTGTTTTTTGAAAACAAGTGTTTTTATGATTTTGAAATAGTTTTCAACCGTAGCATTACTGTCGCGAGTACGTTTGAGGTGCGATAAAATGACAGCCAACCAAAGGGGATAGTACGGGAGGATGTACGTCAACATGTATTCAACGAACTGTGGGGAATAAAAGCTATTTTCAGGCATGGTTTCTATTGCAACGTCGGAATTGTCAGTTTGTTCTTTTAATATGAGCTGATATATGTTGTTAAATAACTTGTAAAATGGCGATCCCTTACGCCCACCTTCGCTTGCAGTAATGCTTTCGACGTCGTATTTCAAATTAAAATCATGATCTTCTGCTTTGCGATCGGCTTCAGATTTTGGCTCTTTCTTTTTCCCAGCCCCGCGTTTCTTTAGGTGCTTTTTTTTTTCTTGACCCGTCAGTAGCTCTTGACGGTATGCTTTCTGACTCGGGATTTCACGCGGCAATCCAAAGATAGTGATCAGCATTTTAAAGGCTTCCGATGCAGCATCCATGGTTGTAGCGTGAATTAATTTTGTCGTAACTAGACCTGCTATCTTACGGTGTTTTTTGTCTTTGAATATCTTTTGACATTTTCGTAGGACCGTTTTAAGTGTATGCGATGAACAGATGTGTATGATAGTAATCTCGGGGAGTGTTTTGTCAGTGGTTGACAAAAAATTGTTCATTTGTTGTAAATATTGCGGAATTGTCATGTCGTTGAAGCTTTTTAAAGTTGACGCAATCAGTGCAATGCTGAAATCTGTCTCTATTTTTTTATCACGACGTTTCGAGTGGTAAATCGATTTATCGCATGGTTCACTATCGACAAAAAGTGAGTGATTTGCGGGACGTTGTGTGTGTCGGACAAGAATTCAGCAACGGGCATTGCACCATAATCTGCCGTTGTCTTATTAGTGTTGTTTAGTCTATCATGTCTTTGCTTCTTCGACTCTGGTTTCGTACTGCCTGGAAGAACCAACGCGTAGTAATATATTGGTTTGTTCGAGTCGGGCAATCTTGAGACGATCGAGCCAGTGGCATCCAAGTAACAAAATACATTCTTGCTCGACGTTAATTGAATTAGGTATCGGATTTGTTTTTCTGTAAAAGCAAGAACTGAAAAAATATCTTGGATGTATCCTACAAGACATTTTCCCTGCCATTTCGGCTTGTCTCTATACAGTTTCGATAATTGTTCTAAATGGATCTTCGGATGGGGATGTAAATCGTGATTTGTTGAATGCTGACTCGATATTTTTTGTAATACTGTTAAACTCGGCGCATCGTCTCTGTTGCCCGACTCTAGAACTTCAAGCGGAACATTTTGAATCGCTTTTGCTCTCACTACGCTTGGAGCTTCCAGTAGTAGCTGTTGTGCATACTGTTGCCGCTTGGCACCTCTAACAAATCTTCGATGGATTTCGTTTTCGTCGTGTTGAATATCGCGATTTCGGAAGACTTTGACGCGGACATCGGTAAACGGTTTTTGGATTTTTTTATGTGTTTCGAATTTAAATTGGGTGCATTTTGAGTTTTTGCATTTTGCCGATATGTAGAAATATTTGGCACACTCCTTATTCCCTTGATTACATTGGTGATCCTTTATGATAAACACACAGCACCGATACCGTTCCGATTTTTTTAAGTGTTCCGTAAAGGCGCCTGACCAGCCATTGGCAAGATGTTTCTTAAATGACCAATACTGTTCCCAGAATTCCTTTGGGATTAGAACACTTTCGTCCTCTATAAAACCTTTTTCCGAGTGTTTCGATTTTACTACTTTATTTTCGGGGATGCTGATTTTGTGAGTGGCGGACGTTTTCGGAAGATCGACGTTTTCAGGCGTGATTTTATTTTCATCGTCCTCATCGATTATAACTTCCATCTTTAGTGATGCTGATGTAGAGTCAAGATCAACTTTAGTCGTGTCTCCCGCTTCTTCGATGTGTGATGTTGTTGATGTGGGAAGTGAGACGTTTCGATCGACAACGACCCCTTCGTATCCGATTTCCATTTTGTCTATCCCTGGATTATCATGCAGAAAAGATGCAACGGAAGGGTCGATATTTCTGTTTCTACCGCCCTCTGAATCATCGCACACATCGTTTATGTCTTCTCCTTTTTTTTCTGCGAATTCTACATCCTCGTTCCTCGAGTTCTTTGAGTCGGAGTCGACTTCGATCATCTCACGGATTTTTTTTTGAGTTTGCTCATTTCTGAAAACTACTTTCATCTCAGCATACTTATTTCTAAAAGTATCGTAAGCGTGACGAATATTTTTCTTCAATGCTCGCACACTTTTCACAGGGCACACTTTGTGGCAAATCTTAGACCATACGCATGTTTCAATGTTACGCGATGAAAGGATCCTTTATAAAATCATCAAACTCACAATCCGGAAATAATTCGAACAGCGCTATGGCAACTTTGGAAAAATCACTGGCCATTTTTCATGTTTATCAGAGATGTCTGATGAAAATAAGTAAGTCAATAACTTAAAATAAAAAACTTAAGATATAAACTCTTTAAAATGATATACTATTAGGCAATTAAATTAGGCTTGAACACAATGCTATCCGCCGTTATGTTACATGACCATGTATGCCGAGTAAAGACTATGCAATATTATTACTCATCACAACAATGTAGCTTCAAATGTGAAACAAAAATGGAAAAAGATTGGCGATTGAATGATTTGTAACGCGAATATCATGGATACGTTCACATAATACCTTCTCAATATCTGTACACATACACATACACTAAATCACAGGAAATATTAAGCTTGTATGATGAGTGCGATGATTAAAGCTGCGAATGTGTGCTGACTTCGACTGAGATAATAGATGTTGATAGGTCTACACATGCAAACGTATAACTATACGTATAAGCGTGATGTTCGACTACATTGCGATGCCGATAATCATTCCGTCATGTGTACCTATAGCGGAGATTTTGACATGTGAATAAAGAGTGAGTAATTATTGTTATGAACAAGAGCAAAGTGAAACGCCAACTAAAATCCAAGCCTAGGCCGTGAGGTTGACACTAGTGGCCGAGCTAGCGCCTGCGGCGTACGCCCACTGTTGGCGGGCTGCAAGCAAGCGTGCGCGCGACGCAATAGAACAAATAAAAATACAAAAAAAAATCATATTCAAATAGAAATCAATTAACACAAATCTAATAAGAGAAAATTCTGAAGAAATCACACTCATTAAGGTAGTCCTTGCGAATAGTGTTCACTTCGCATAAGTTTCAGAGAAATGAAAGGGAATTGTAAATACTTCTCGAATCTATAAAAATGTGGAAAAAAATCAAGCGTTTTAAAGATGCTGAAAAGATTAATTCCAAAATGTTATTAACAAATGGATGAAAAAAAAAATTGTTCAACAAATCCCACGGCAACTTAACTTTTTGTTCATATAAAAACAATTTGTTAGTCTTTTTGAAGACGTATGAATTTTTTCAGAATTTTGTGTATTTTTGAAAATTACTTTTTTTAATTAACTAAAAACACAATTTTCGAAAATCACACGAAAGTCTGAAAAAAATCATACGTATTCGGAAAAATTAACAACTCGTTTTCATTTAAAGCAGATAAGATGCCGGGTGATTTACTGGGAAATTTTTTTTCGTTAGTTTGTTAATAACATCTTCGAATTATTATTATGCAAAATCAATCTTTTCAGTACCTTCCATATGGTCGATTTTTTTTCTCATTTTTATCCCATTGAGAAGTGTTCGCGTTCCTCTCTCAATTTTGTTTGAACTCACATGGTCTCAGTCTGTCCGCGAGTACTACCTTAACACATATGCCTTTTCCTCTAGCTTACGATATCTGGCTGAATCTAGCGGCTGATGTAGGACACGGCCCAGATACATCGCTGGTGGCACGTAAGTCGCCGCGCGAGTGCAGCTCAAAAATAGTTACAATAAAAATCGATTGACACTCTTCAATTCAATTAATTTCAAATCGAATTTCAAATCGATTAAAATTCTTTGAGATAAAATTGTGAAAAAATAAGACGTATTATTTAAGGTGTGAACTACACGGTAGAGTAAATATGACCCTTTGCCTCTGTTTTTAAGATCTGTTTTATCTGTTTTACTTAACTCTTGTTCTTACAATATATAAACAAACCGTACAACTTACATGATGAGCTTGCGGCATATTATAGGACACCAGCCATTATTGTGATGATAAACACTACAGAATACTGTACCGAATTTCAGTGATAAGCCGATATCGTTGAACTGTGGTCCAAAGTAACGTTCCAAGATAAATAGATTGCGTGTAGCTGCCATGTCCGCACCGTGCGATTGTTTCTGCGAGACTGTGACAACTGTCTCGATTCATTCCTTCAAAGAGTAGTGACAATAACATCTCAATGAGAGAAGAAGAGACAGTTGCACTGTTTGTAGCTCTTCGTCGCTTGTATTTGCATCAGCTCAACTGCTTGCACGAAAGGTGTGTATAGGCCGGATAATCCGCAATCGGGGCAAAACAAATACCTGCAACCTGTCACTGCGCAACAGGCGGCTTCATGCTTACGATTCGGCCCGGCAGGAGCCAAGAACTTGAAAAAGTAGCCTTCTGTATACTTTACAGAATTTTCATGTTAACTTGCACGTCGCCGAGTCACATATGTCACATATTTGCAAATTTACGTGAATATTTCATAGGCTTGTACGAACCGAACGACCTCGGTTTCATCCCGGTGACGGCCGTTTGTTATTAACAAAAAAAAAGTTTAACTTTGAACGTTGGCGAGAGTCAGCACGGGCAAATATATATATATGTCATACATGCATTTTCTGTAGGCTATTACGAATGAAACGAACCAGGTTTCATTCATTCGTAATAGCCTACAGAATGTTTATGTAAATTTGCAAATCGGTGACGTCGGTCCTGAACGAGTGACATTTTCATTTACGGCGGCGCACACGAGAATTCGAAGTTAAACTTTTGTTTTGCTAATAACAAATGGCCGTCACCGGGATGAAACCTAGGTCGCTCGGTTCGTAAAAGCCTACAGAATATTCATGTAAATTTGCACACCGGTGACGGCGGTCCTGTACGGGTGACATATATATGTTTGCCCGCGCTCGCGAGAATTCAAAGTTAACAATTTTTTTGTTAATAACAAACATCCGTCACCGGGATGAAACCTAGGACGCTCAGTTCATAAAAGCCTACAGAATATTCATGTAAATTTGCAAATCGGTGACGGCGGTCCTGTACGGGTGACACATATATATTTTCTCGCGCTGGCTAGAATACAAAGTTAAACTTTTTTTTGTTAATAACAAACGTCCGTCACCGGGATGAAACCTAGGTCACTCGGTTCGTAAAAGCCTACAGAATATTCATGTAAATTTGCAAATCGGTGACGGCGGTCCTGTACGGGTGGCATATATATATTTCCCCGCGCTGGCGAGAATTCAAAGTTAAACTTTTTTTGTTAATAACAAACAGCCGTCACCGGGATGAAACCTAGGTCACTCGGTTCGTAAAAGCCTACAGAATATTCATGTAAATTTGCAAATGGGTGACGGCGGTCCTGTACGGGTGACATGTATATGTTTGCGAACGCTCGCGAGAATTCAAAGTTAAAAATTTTTTTTGTTAATATCAAACGTTCGTCACCGGGATGAAACCTAGGTCGCTCGGTTCGTAAAAGCCTACAGAATATTTATGTAAATTTGCAAATCGGTGACAGCGGACCTGTACAAGTGACATACATATCTTTGAACGCGCTCGCGAGAATTCGAAGTTGAACATTTTTTTTGTTAATAACAAACGTCCGTCACCGGAATGAAACCTAGGTCGCTCGGTTCGTAAAAGCCTACAGAATATTCATGTAAATTTGAAAATCGGTGACGGCGGTCCTGTACGGGTGACATATATATTTGCCCGCGCTGGCGAGAATTCAAATTTAAACTTTTTTTTGTTAATAACAAACGGCCGTCACCGGGATGAAACTAAGGTCGTTCGGTTCGTAAAGGCCTACAGAATATTTATGTAAATTTGCAAATCGGTGACAGCGGTCCTGTACGGATGACATATATATATTTGCCCGCGCTGGCGAGAATTCAAAGTTAAACTTTTTTGTTAATAACAAACGGCCGTCACCGGGATGAAACCTAGGTCACTCGGTTCGTAAAAGCCTACAGAATATTCATGTAAATTTGCAAATGGGTGACGGCGGTCCTATACGGGTGACATACATATTTGCACGCGCTCGCGTGAATTCAAAGTTAACAATTTTTTTTTGTGAATACCAAACGTCCGTCACCAGGATGAAACCTAGGTCGCTCGGTTCGTAAAAGCCTACAGAATATTCATGTAAATTTGCAAATCGGTGACGGCGGTCCTGTACGGGTGACACATATATATTTTCTCGCGCTGGCGAGAATTCAAAGTTAAACTTTTTTTGTTAATAACAAACAGCCGTCACCGGGATGAAACCTAGGTCACTCGGTTCGTAAAAGCCTACAGAATATTCATGTAAATTTGCAAATGGGTGACGGCGGTCCTGTACGGGTGACATATATATGTTTGCCCACGCTCGCGAGAATTCAAAGTTAACAATTTTTTTTTGTTAATATCAAACGTTCGTCACCGGGATGAAACCTAGGTCGCTCGGTTCGTAAAAGCCTACAGAATATTCATGTAAATTTGCAAATTGGTGACGGCGGTCCTGTACGGGTGACATATATATATTTGCCCGCGCTGGCGAGAATTCAAAGTTAAACTTTTTTTGTTAATAACAAACGGCCGTCACCGGGATGAAACCTAGGTCACTCGGTTCGTAAAAGCCCACAGAATATTCATGTAAATTTGCAAATCGGTGACGGCGGTCCTGTTCGGGTGACATATATATGTTTGCCCGCGCTCGCGAGAATTCAAAGTTAACAATTTTTTTTGTTAATAACAAACGCCCGTCACCGGGATGAAACCTAGGTCACTCGGTTCGTAAAAGCCTACAGAATATTCATGTAAATTTGCAAATCGGTGACGGCGGTCCTGTACCCGTGACACATATATATTTGCTCGCGCTGGCTAGAATTCAAAGTTAAACTTTTTTTTGTTAATAACAAACGTCCGTCACCGGGATGAAACCTAGGTCACTCGGTTCGTAAAAGCCTACAGAATATTCATGTAAATTTGCAAATCGGTGACGGCGGTCCTGTACGGGTGACATATATATATTTGCCCGCGCTGGCGAGAATTCAAAGTTAAACTTTTTTTGTTAATAACAAACAGCCGGCACCGGGATGAAACCTAGGTCACTCGGTTCGTAAAAGCCTACAGAATATTCATCTAAATTTGCAAATGGGTGACGGCGGTCCTGTACGGGTGACATATATATGTTTGCCCACGCTCGCGAGAATTCAAAGTTAACAATTTTTTTTGTTAATATCAAACGTTCGTCACCGGGATGAAACCTAGGTCGCTCGGTTCGTAAAAGCCTACAGAATATTTATGTAAATTTGCAAATCGGTGACAGCGGACCTGTACAAGTGACATACATATCTTTGAACGCGCTCGCGAGAATTCGAAGTTGAACATTTTTTTTGTTAATAACAAACGTCCGTCACCGGAATGAAACCTAGGTCGCTCGGTTCGTAAAAGCCTACAGAATATTCATGTAAATTTGCAAATCGGTGACGGCGGTCCTGTACGGGTGACATATATATTTGCCCGCGCTGGCGAGAATTCAAATTTAAACTTTTTTTTGTTAATAACAAACGGCCGTCACCGGGATGAAACTAAGGTCGTTCGGTTCGTAAAGGCCTACAGAATATTTATGTAAATTTGCAAATCGGTGACAGCGGTCCTGTACGGATGACATATATATATTTGCCCGCGCTGGCGAGAATTCAAAGTTAAACTTTTTTTGTTAATAACAAACGGCCGTCACCGGGATGAAACCTAGGTCACTCGGTTCGTAAAAGCCCACAGAATATTCATGTAAATTTGCAAACCGGTGACGGTGGTCCTGTTCGGGTGACATATATATGTTTGCCCGCGCTCGCGAGAATTCAAAGTTAACAATTTTTTTTGTTAATAACAAACGCCCGTCACCGGGATGAAACCTAGGTCACTCGGTTCGTAAAAGCCTACAGAATATTCATGTAAATTTGCAAATCGGTGACGGCGGTCCTATACGGGTGACATACATATTTGCACGCGCTCGCGTGAATTCAAAGTTAACAATTTTTTTTTGTGAATACCAAACGTCCGTCACCAGGATGAAACCTAGGTCGCTCGGTTCGTAAAAGCCTACAGAATATTCATGTAAATTTGCAAATCGGTGACGGCGGTCCTGTACGGGTGACACATATATATTTTCTCGCGCTGGCGAGAATTCAAAGTTAAACTTTTTTTGTTAATAACAAACAGCCGTCACCGGGATGAAACCTAGGTCACTCGGTTCGTAAAAGCCTACAGAATATTCATGTAAATTTGCAAATGGGTGACGGCGGTCCTGTACGGGTGACATATATATGTTTGCCCACGCTCGCGAGAATTCAAAGTTAACAATTTTTTTTTGTTAATATCAAACGTTCGTCACCGGGATGAAACCTAGGTCGCTCGGTTCGTAAAAGCCTACAGAATATTCATGTAAATTTGCAAATTGGTGACGGCGGTCCTGTACGGGTGACATATATATATTTGCCCGCGCTGGCGAGAATTCAAAGTTAAACTTTTTTTGTTAATAACAAACGGCCGTCACCGGGATGAAACCTAGGTCACTCGGTTCGTAAAAGCCCACAGAATATTCATGTAAATTTGCAAATCGGTGACGGCGGTCCTGTTCGGGTGACATATATATGTTTGCCCGCGCTCGCGAGAATTCAAAGTTAACAATTTTTTTTGTTAATAACAAACGCCCGTCACCGGGATGAAACCTAGGTCACTCGGTTCGTAAAAGCCTACAGAATATTCATGTAAATTTGCAAATCGGTGACGGCGGTCCTGTACCCGTGACACATATATATTTGCTCGCGCTGGCTAGAATTCAAAGTTAAACTTTTTTTTGTTAATAACAAACGTCCGTCACCGGGATGAAACCTAGGTCACTCGGTTCGTAAAAGCCTACAGAATATTCATGTAAATTTGCAAATCGGTGACGGCGGTCCTGTACGGGTGACATATATATATTTGCCCGCGCTGGCGAGAATTCAAAGTTAAACTTTTTTTGTTAATAACAAACAGCCGGCACCGGGATGAAACCTAGGTCACTCGGTTCGTAAAAGCCTACAGAATATTCATCTAAATTTGCAAATGGGTGACGGCGGTCCTGTACGGGTGACATATATATGTTTGCCCACGCTCGCGAGAATTCAAAGTTAACAATTTTTTTTGTTAATATCAAACGTTCGTCACCGGGATGAAACCTAGGTCGCTCGGTTCGTAAAAGCCTACAGAATATTTATGTAAATTTGCAAATCGGTGACAGCGGACCTGTACAAGTGACATACATATCTTTGAACGCGCTCGCGAGAATTCGAAGTTGAACATTTTTTTTGTTAATAACAAACGTCCGTCACCGGAATGAAACCTAGGTCGCTCGGTTCGTAAAAGCCTACAGAATATTCATGTAAATTTGCAAATCGGTGACGGCGGTCCTGTACGGGTGACATATATATTTGCCCGCGCTGGCGAGAATTCAAATTTAAACTTTTTTTTGTTAATAACAAACGGCCGTCACCGGGATGAAACTAAGGTCGTTCGGTTCGTAAAGGCCTACAGAATATTTATGTAAATTTGCAAATCGGTGACAGCGGTCCTGTACGGATGACATATATATATTTGCCCGCGCTGGCGAGAATTCAAAGTTAAACTTTTTTTGTTAATAACAAACGGCCGTCACCGGGATGAAACCTAGGTCACTCGGTTCGTAAAAGCCCACAGAATATTCATGTAAATTTGCAAACCGGTGACGGTGGTCCTGTTCGGGTGACATATATATGTTTGCCCGCGCTCGCGAGAATTCAAAGTTAACAATTTTTTTTGTTAATAACAAACGCCCGTCACCGGGATGAAACCTAGGTCACTCGGTTCGTAAAAGCCTACAGAATATTCATGTAAATTTGCAAATCGGTGACGGCGGTCCTGTACCCGTGACACATATATATTTGCTCGCGCTGGCTAGAATTCAAAGTTAAACTTTTTTTTGTTAATAACAAACGTCCGTCACCGGGATGAAACCTAGGTCACTCGGTTCGTAAAAGCCTACAGAATATTCATGTAAATTTGCAAATCGGTGACGGCGGTCCTGTACGGGTGACATATATATATTTGCCCGCGCTGGCGAGAATTCAAAGTTAAACTTTTTTTGTTAATAACAAACAGCCGTCACCGGGATGAAACCTAGGTCACTCGGTTCGTAAAAGCCTACAGAATATTCATCTAAATTTGCAAATGGGTGACGGCGGACCTGTACAAGTGACATACATATCTTTGAACGCGCTCGCGAGAATTCGAAGTTGAACATTTTTTTTGTTAATAACAAACGTCCGTCACCGGAATGAAACCTGGGTCGCTCGGTTCGTAAAAGCCTACAGAATATTCATGTAAATTTGCAAATCGGTGACGGCGGTCCTGTACGGGTGACATATATATTTGCCCGCGCTGGCGAGAATTCAAATTTAAACTTTTTTTTGTTAATAACAAACGGCCGTCACCGGGATGAAACTAAGGTCGTTCGGTTCGTAAAGGCCTACAGAATATTTATGTAAATTTGCAAATCGGTGACAGCGGTCCTGTACGGATGACATATATATATTTTCCCGCGCTGGCGAGAATTCAAAGTTAAACTTTTTTTGTTAATAACAAACGGCCGTCACCGGGATGAAACCTAGGTCACTCGGTTCGTAAAAGCCTACAGAATATTCATGTAAATTTGCAAATGGGTGACGGCGGTCCTATACGGGTGACATACATATTTGCACGCGCTCGCGTGAATTCAAAGTTAACAATTTTTTTTTGTGAATACCAAACGTCCGTCACCAGGATGAAACCTAGGTCACTCGGTTCGTAAAAGCCTACAGAATATTCATGTAAATTTGCAAATCGGTGACGGCGGTCCTGTACGGGTGACACATATATATTTTCTCGCGCTGGCTAGAATTCAAAGTTAAACTTTTTTCTGTTAATAACAAACGTCCGTCACCGGGATGAAACCTAGGTCACTCGGTTCATAAAAGCCTACAGAATATTCATCTAAATTTGCAAATCGGTGACGGCGGTCCTGTACGGGTGACATATATATATTTCCCCGCGCTGGCGAGAATTCAAAGTTAAACTTTTTTTGTTAATAACAAACAGCCGTCACCGGGATGAAACCTAGGTCACTCGGTTCGTAAAAGCCTACAGAATATTCATGTAAATTTGCAAATGGGTGACGGCGGTCCTGTACGGGTGACATATATATGTTTGCCCACGCTCGCGAGAATTCAAAGTTAACAATTTTTTTTTGTTAATATCAAACGTTCGTCACCGGGATGAAACCTAGGTCGCTCGGTTCGTAAAAGCCTACAGAATATTCATGTAAATTTGCAAATTGGTGACGGCGGTCCTGTACGGGTGACATATATATATTTGCCCGCGCTGGCGAGAATTCAAAGTTAAACTTTTTTTGTTAATAACAAACGGCCGTCACCGGGATGAAACCTAGGTCACTCGGTTCGTAAAAGCCCACAGAATATTCTTGTAAATTTGCAAATCGGTGACGGCGGTCCTGTTCGGGTGACATATATATGTTTGCCCGCGCTCGCGAGAATTCAAAGTTAACAATTTTTTTTGTTAATAACAAACAGCCGTCACCGGGATGAAACCTAGGTCACTCGGTTCGTAAAAGCCTACAGAATATTCATGTAAATTTGCAAATGGGTGACGGCGGTCCTGTACGGGTGACATATATATGTTTGCCCACGCTCGCGAGAATTCAAAGTTAACAATTTTTTTTGTTAATATCAAACGTTCGTCACCGGGATGAAACCTAGGTCACTCGGTTCGTAAAAGCCTACAGAATATTCATGTAAATTTGCAAATCGGTGACGGCGGTCCTGTACCCGTGACACATATATATTTGCTCGCGCTGGCTAGAATTCAAAGTTAAACTTTTTTTTGTTAATAACAAACGTCCGTCACCGGGATGAAACCTAGGTCACTCGGTTCGTAAAAGCCTACAGAATATTCATGTAAATTTGCAAATCGGTGACGGCGGTCCTGTACGGGTGACATATATATATTTGCCCGCGCTGGCGAGAATTCAAAGTTAAACTTTTTTTGTTAATAACAAACAGCCGTCACCGGGATGAAACCTAGGTCACTCGGTTCGTAAAAGCCTACAGAATATTCATCTAAATTTGCAAATGGGTGACGGCGGTCCTGTACGGGTGACATATATATGTTTGCCCACGCTCGCGAGAATTCAAAGTTAACAATTTTTTTTGTTAATATCAAACGTTCGTCACCGGGATGAAACCTAGGTCGCTCGGTTCGTAAAAGCCTACAGAATATTTATGTAAATTTGCAAATCGGTGACAGCGGACCTGTACAAGTGATATACATATCTTTGAACGCGCTCGCGAGAATTCGAAGTTGAACATTTTTTTTGTTAATAACAAAGAGCCGTCACCGGGATGAAACCTAGGTCGTTTCATTCGTCCGAAACTACAGAATATTCATATAAATTTGCAAGTCGGTGACGTCGGTCTAGTACACATGTCTCATCGAGTTTTCCTACCGCGCATATTGAAAGTCACCATTCAACTTTTTTTTATTAAATAAATAAAATTTGTCACCAAAACAACTTTAATGCAACTTGCAGTAAATGACTATTAGCTTGAAGAACATTTTCATAAATTTATAAGCCTATGGGGCTATGCATATAAACATAGTAGCGATTTTTGTGAGAAAACGCTACAGTATATGCTGGGTTCGCTGCTGCCGCTACGCTCGACGGCGAGAGCGACAGGGGCGTAAGTACAGTCACGCCCAAAACCTACTGCCGCTGGCGCGCTCTGCCCGCTAGCTCTGCCCGCTAGATTCAGCGTCATTCTCAGGGTCGCGACGTGCTGTTCCATGGATTCCCCATAGATCAGTATATCGTCCATATGAACGATTACGTTAGCCATGTCGTCGAAAATTCTTGAAAAAACCTCTGCGAACAAGTCTGGTGCGGAATTGATTACGAACGGTAATCTTTTGAATGCGTATCTCCCGAACGGAGTGATGAAAGTCGTCAGTTGTTGGCTCTCTTTGTCTAGCTTGAGCTGATAAAAACCCGATCTAGCATCTAGTTTGCTGAAGAATTTAGCCTTTCTCATGCGAGCCAGGGAAATATCGACATTTAAAATTGGGAAGACAGGCTTTAGGATGTTCTTGTTGACCTGCGTATAATCTCCGCAAACTCGAACCGTTTCGCCTTTCGGAATGCAAACTGTAGGGCTACACCACTTTGTCGGCGCTTTTACGCGCTCTATTACATCATCTTTTTCCATCTTGGCTAATTCGTTTTTTAACTTAGGAAGTAACGGTATTGGCACTGATCGAGGGACCGACTGACTGTAAGGAATAATATCGGGTTCTAAGTGGATTTTAAATCCCTGCTTGAAATTTCCGAGGCCCTTAAAAATTTCCGGAAATTCTCGCTCGATGTGCACCGACGAATTGCCAAGAGCTTGGAGCGGGCCCATTATTCGTACCAGATTAAAGATTTTAATCGCGTCTTTTCCGAAGAGGTTCTTTCGGAGATTTCTTATAACGCAACACCGCAACTGTTTAGCAAGATTATTGATTTTTATTGTTACGGGCAGCATCCCGGCTACGTCTAAAAGTTTCCCATCGGGACCCTGCACATTCATTTTTTTCGGAATTATCTTACCGAGCTCGCTTACTGGGACGTCGCAGTATTTCAAACAGGTCACGTCGGCTCCCGTGTCAATGTGGAATTTCCTGCTCTGCTGAAAATCTTCGATGAAAGCGTCCACGTCGAAGTCGTCGTTACTCCCGCTTTGAGAGACGTTCCCCAGGAAATAAACCTTGAACTCTTCTTCTTCTGCATCCTCGGTTGTTGCGGCTTGTGAGAGATTTACCGATTTCGATCGGCAAACTTTGTCCCAATGACCTATCTTTCCGCAATTGCGGCATTTTGAGGTTAGCGCAGGACATTTATTGTTTCTGTGGAATTTCAGGCCGCATCTTGAACAATCAGTATTTCGTCCTTTCGGCGCAGTGGATTGACCACCAGCTGTGACATTTTTCACTCTATCGATGTCGATGACTTCGGGCGCTGCCGGTAGAGATTTTACTTGCCGACGTTGATCTTCGGTTTGGCGAGCTATAGTCACGGCGGAATCTAAGGTTAGGTCGGACTTGAGTTGCAGACGCTCTTTTGTTCGAGAGTCTGTTAGCCCCATGACGATCCGATCTCTGATTAATTCGTCCCTGAGCTGACCATAGTTGCACTTTTCCGCCATGACGTGCAACGCTGTGACGTATTGGTCGACCGTTTCTCCGGCGAGCTGTGATCGGGAGTTGGAACGAGACCTCTCGAAAACTACATTCTTCTTTGGCTCGAAATAGTCCGTGAAAGCTTGCATCACGTCTTCAAAGCTCTTACCGTCGGGCTGTGGCATCACTTGCGTAAAAATCTCTTCGCTTTTTTCTCCCATCGCGTATAGCAAGATGTCCATCTTCTCCACTGCTGTTTTCGCCGACAGGTCCGCTACGTTTAGATATCTCATGAAACGTTTTTTCCGGGTGGGCCCCGTTTCTGGTTTTGAGAAGTCGAAGTTGCTTGGAAGTTGCAAAAAGTTAGCCGCGCGAGCATTAACTTGGATTACGGGGGCCGGATCAGCCATCTTGCTTGGTGTATTTCAACCGTAATGAGGCTTTATTTCCCAACTACTATGAAAAACGTGTTCTTCTAATTCGCCGCTTCTGACACCATGTTTTATCTTCTGCGAGCGTTCTTGTTCGAGGATAGTTTGAGGACGGTAGCGATAAATGCGTGTTGACTGTTTGAGCGTGCTCGACGCAATCCCGTGGGCCGGTCACGCCTTCGTCCTAGTACCTTGCTTTTTACCAGGTGGCGCTCGGGTTCCGGTCCCACAACAGTTTTTTTTCTGTTTAAAAATTGCTGACTAAAGAAAAAAAAACAATTGATATTTACACTAACCTTATTCACTGCCACGATGTCTTTCATGCGATCAACTTGATCCTGCCAAGCGATACACTGTACTCGTTTGCCGGCGTTGTTGTTTAATACAAACTTTAAAAGATTGTATTTGCGCTCTTTTCCGACGACCTTGGCTCTCTCCGCCACGTCAATATACGCACAAATCTCACTAAAAAAAGAAGAGAAACACATATTCTATATATAAAAAAATACCGAATTCATGCGTATAAACATACATGTGCATTATATGTTTAATTCATTAAAATTGTATCATTTATATTTATTGAATTTTTGATAATCCATCAATTTGAAGGTTATGAATGAAATTTTTTATTTTACATTTATTTGAACCAACTCGTATTTTTGTAATTAATTTTCTTTATTTCAAAATACCTTACGATGAAGGGTACGTTAATAAAACCTCCCATCATCTTTAGGTTATCCGATTTTTATTATGTTATAAATTAGAAGTATATAATATAATCACATATAACACGTGTGACTCACTGGATCCCGAGATAGATTGTAACTGTTTGGCTATCGGCGAGCGCCCGACGACGAGCTAAACCCGATATTATTGGCATAAAGTGAGATAGCGCGAGGTGTAAGTGGCGACATCTGTCAGGATCGAGCGGCGGCTCGATCAATATCGAACCGAGCGCATGCGCAGACGAGAGATCGGAAGCACCGCGGCGCTGCCGAGCGGGCTTGCGGCGAAAGCACGCTCAAGGTCGAAGAAAGACGAAAGCGAGGGAAAATCGGCCTCGCTGATTGGACAGAAATGACGACACTACCGTTGCACACGGCACCGACCGAGCATACAATTTGCTCAGCGGATAAGACCGGATAATCGTCACTAACATACCGACCCAGGATTGGAGGGCAGAGAGGAACAATGCTTCCAGCCAATGAGAAAATTAATAATCGGGCGACCGCACGCAGACGCGAGTCCACCAGAAATCTGCCAAACCGACGGAGTGGGAGTCGGAAATCGGGGTATAAAGGACGGTGATTTCGGCAGTCGATTATCGATCAGTTCATCGGATCTACCTTACCAGCGGACAACTCTCAAGGAATAAAAGTGAAAAGTGAAAGTGAAACGTGAAAAGTGAAATAAGTGAAAGAGTCGTGAAACAGTGCCAAAAAGGACTTATAAATTTTGTGCTACTGTGGCCTTATAAATTTTCTGCCGTTCGGACTTATAAAATTTGTGCCGTTCAGAACTTATAAAAATCTTGTGCTAAGTTGGACTTGTAAAATTTGTGCCGTTCGGACTTATAAAAATCTGTGCCGATTTCGACTTGTAAAATTTGTGCCGTTCGGACTTATAAAAATCTGTTCCGATTTGGACTTGTAAAATTTGTGCCGTTCGGACTTATAAAAATTGGTGACAATTTGGACTTGTGAAACTCGTGCCAAGGGAACATATGATCAGTGTGCCAGGTCGGACTTAGACATTTGTGCCGAGTGGGAACTTAGGACATTTCGAGTGAGCCAGACTGACTAAGACTCCCAAGTGACGTGAGCCAATAAAAGTGACATTCGGAGAGAACCGGTAAAGTGACCAAAGTGACCGTCAGAAAAACCATAAGTGTCACGGAATAATATTCCAACTCCAAGGACCGGAAAAAGTCACATCCAGGGTTTAATTCACTTCCCCTGAAGGCTCATATACCATCAAAATAAGGTAAAAGCGTCAAATCATTGAGTAAACACCAATTGCAAATCGCGAGGTGAGCGAGCTTTCACCGTCGATCGCCGTGTGACGTCACAACGAGACAGCCGAGCACAGCGGCCAGCTGGACTTCGCGACGACCGAGAAGCTGCCCGCGCATGCGTAGTGCGGTTCACACGCGAATAAACCCTTTCGACTAAATATTCCGACTTCAAGAAATTAAATTATTCTAGATAAAGAGAGATAAGATCCAGGCATCAGAATAATCGTTTTTCACGAATGGTGTTATCAATTGACATAATATTTTGAACGATAATAAATCAAACAAGTTGATTCAAGGAATAGAAAGACGTGTAATCACATGCGAGCTTGTCATTGTATAAATAAAAATTATTATCGTTTCATATAAAAAACGTCTCTGACACGCCAGCCCATAATTCCTGAACGCTCGAGTCCACGAATCCTTCCGTTTGCGTGCCCTTTCCGCATAAGGAGGCGCATAAATACGGAAATTATTGTACGAGGAATCTGCTCCTGTTACAAGACAAAAGCGCCGCGAAACGGAGCGATTGGTGCAATATTTTCAATATATCGCAAATGTTGTACCAATTGCTCCGTTTCGTGGTGTTGGTCAATGTTTGAAAAGATTTTTTTTATGTAATAAGAATTTTAATTGAAAGAATTCTAAAAATTCGCCTGTAATTAATAAGTTTAACGTCGACAATTAAATATTTAAATGCAAAAAATGCTTCTTAAAAAAAAATTTCAGAACGCCCATAATTGATTCTTCGATATTATGCTTTAAATTAAAAAGTTATTTATAGATAAATACTTACACCGTATTATCGGGTGGCTCGATCGCATCAAAAACTTTGTTGGTTGATAATTTAACTGGACGCTGCGAAATGGTGCCTTTTTGTAGATCGCATCCACCGGTTTGTTTAGTTCTGATCGGTGAACGCTGGTCAATTTTGGGTTTCGGCTTATTATTTCCAGGTGCCATCGTACACAAATCCCTGATTGTTTCACAAAAAAAATCAAGCAAAACGCGTCCTTTCTTCTCGAGGGCCGTTGGTCATATGGCTTCGTCTCAATATATTTATTGTCATAGCACCGGAAAAACAAATGCTAGACATAACGCGGAGGATGCACAATTCTCATTGGCAGTACAAAAAATACGGACGCTAATAGTTTCAGAATAGTAATAATAATATTGGATATTTGTTTACAACATTTTTTTTATAACGAAAAATATCCGGATTTAACACTAAATTTTATCAAGTTCTATATAACCTGATAAAATTTAATATAAAACAAAAATACAGAAAATGTTTCCTCATAAAAGAAGCTTTGCAAATAAAGAATAATTTTTATTATAAGGAAGCGATATAGAAATTTCAATTTTAATCTGTTAATGAGGAAGCGACATGAAAATTGAAATTTTCAACTTTTATGAGAAAGCGATATGAAAATTGACATTTTCAACTTTTATGAGAAAGCGATATGAAAATTTTAATTTTCAATTAAAATAAATTTTAATCAACTAGCAACGTTGATGCTGCGTTAATAAAAAATTGTTCTAAATCAATAAGAACAGTTAACAAGACAACTGGAGTCTCATTTCAACTACTATCATAGTGCGCAGAAATAATTTTTTATGGCTCGGATGAAAAAAAAAAGAAATCCTTTGAATATATACAATGAAAAAATGCAGATTATTCTCAGACGATTGGAGGAAATATAAAAACAGTATCTGTTATAATCAAATTATTTATTCAGTTTTACATCGATATTGATGGACCGATTCGTTGATTTCCTTGCCCTTAATCAATTCATCGTAATCCCTGCAACACAAACATAATTCATTAATTAATTAGTAACGAATACTAACAAAGTTTTTCTAATTATTAACGAATATGTAGACATTATATTTTTACTTTACCTCTATAGTATTTTATAACTCCACGTAGACATTGGTACGATCATCGATCATCAAGCGAAAAGGGACGTTTCCCAAATTTGAAGTAACATCCACTTGGGTATCGTCTTCGATTCGCCAATCAAACGAATTGTACTCAGAATTGGTAACTTTGGTTGTGATGCATAATGCTCCATCGATACGGATAACCTTGAATTATAAAATTAAATATCGACAAAATTATATTCAGAAAAAAATGTGTGTGTGTGTGTGTGTGTGTGTTCCTGTGTGTCCATTCATGCATATGTAAATATTTATATATCAAAATAACATACCCGATCCAACTGCAGAATATTTGTGATTTTGGAAGCTTTATTATCCCAAGCGACGCACATTACTTTCTTTCCCGTACCATTTGACAGGGCAAATTGCACTGTACGTCTATTACCCTTGAAAGTCATGCTTGTAACGGTGCTAATGCAGCCTGTAATTGATCTGAAATATAAAAAAATTACATTAACAAAAAATGTATAATAAATATGTTCGGATAGATAGCCGCCACGAAACGGTCGCAGTTGGAGCAAATATTGCTCCAACTGCGTCCGTTTCGTGGCGCTTGTCTATCAGGGTGCGTCAATTTAACGAAAATATATTTAAAAAAATAATAATTAACATTAGACTTACACATATTCTCCTGGTCGGAAGCCTCCAATATCTTCATTCGTCGTTAACCTTATCGCCGACATACTCACTTTGTTTTTTATTATAAACTCGTTAATCACGTTTTTTTATTGATGTGAGGGCAAATTGATAAGGGTCCTGTGTTGCGATAAAGAAAATGGCGTCATATTAAAATAGGATCATGAAACCCCATGATGCATTTGGGGGCATCCAGCCATGGAAATGATTACGTTATAATGACGAATTCATTTGATTGGTCCATTCCGTCAGATAATGCTACTGTCTGACAGAAGGGACCAATCAAATCCATCCGTCCTTATAACGTAATCATTTTCACGACTGGATGGAAAGCGCCAATTATATAGAAATTAAGAAAGGGACCGACTACAGCGCTCCCGACTGCAGCGCTCCCGACTGCAGCGCTCCCGACTGCAGCGCTCCCGACTGCAGCGCTCCCGAGTGCAGCGCTCCCGACTGCAGCGCTCCCGACTGCAGCGCTTCCGACTGCAGCGCTTCCGACTGCAGCGCTTCCGACTGCAGCGCTTCCGACTGCAGCGCTTCCGACTGCAGCGCTTCCGACTACAGCGCTTCCGACTACAGCGCTTCCGACTACAGCGCTTCCGACTACAGCGCTTCCGACTACAGCGCTTCCGACTACAGCGCTTCCGACTACAGCGCTTCCGACTACAGAGCTTCCGACTACAGCGCTTCCGACTACAGCGCTTCCGACTACAGCGCTTCCGACTACAGCGCTTCCGACTACAGCGCTTCCGACTACAGCGCTTCCGACTACAGCGCTTCCGACTACAGCGCTTCCGACTACAGCGCTTCCGACTACAGCGCTTCCGACTACAGCGCTTCCGACTACAGCGCTTCCGACTACAGCGCTTCCGACTACAGCGCTTCCGACTACAGCGCTTCCGACTACAGCGCTTCCGACTACAGCGCTTCCGACTACAGCGCTTCCGACTACAGCGCTTCCGACTACAGCGCTTCCGACTACAGCGCTTCCGACTACAGCGCTTCCGACTACAGCGCTTCCGACTACAGCGCTTCCGACTACAGCGCTTCCGACTACAGCGCTTCCGACTACAGCGCTTCCGACTACAGCGCTTCCGACTACAGCGCTTCCGACTACAGCGCTTCCGACTACAGCGCTTCCGACTACAGCGCTTCCGACTACAGCGCTTCCGACTACAGCGCTTCCGACTACAGCGCTTCCGACTACAGCGCTTCCGACTACAGCGCTTCCGACTACAGCGCTTCCGACTACAGCGCTTCCGACTACAGCGCTTCCGACTACAGCGCTTCCGACTACAGCGCTTCCGACTACAGCGCTTCCGACTACAGCGCTTCCGACTACAGCGCTTCCGACTACAGCGCTTCCGACTACAGCGCTTCCGACTACAGCGCTTCCGACTACAGCGCTTCCGACTACAGCGCTTCCGACTACAGCGCTTCCGACTACAGCGCTTCCGACTACAGCGCTTCCGACTACAGCGCTTCCGACTACAGCGCTTCCGACTACAGCGCTTCCGACTACAGCGCTTCCGACTACAGCGCTTCCGACTACAGCGCTTCCGACTACAGCGCTTCCGACTACAGCGCTTTCCGCACTCTGTAATCCTTCGATTATAAATCTCGTAACTTATCGACTGAGATTTTTCCTTTTCCAAAATCGTATTCGTGCTGTGATTGGTCGGCGATGACGATATACGCACGACGGCGTTCTCATTATTTGCAGGCAAATTTGCTCGATCCTGTCACGGATGATGCAATTATCACACAGCAGTTTTTTTTACAGCTGGCAGCTGATACAAATATAGCTATCAGTAGCCGCGTGGTGTCGATTTACGAATGTTCTTTTTTTTGCTCATTTTTTTTTTTAATTGTAAATCAACAATGATAGTCACGGCACGGGATGGAAGTTTCGAAAAATTATTATTCGAAAGGTTTTATTTCCGATTTTTTTAATACTATTAAAATGTTCACGAATTTTTATTATCAGAATATTTAGATCAGAAAAGTTAATGTCCCAAACTACTAAAACAAAAAAGGGGTAATGTCAGAAGTAACACTGGACAGATCGGAATGAGATCAACAATAAATTGAGCTACATAACAACATTCAAAAAATAGTGATCAGAAAGCTTAAAACTCCGAAATTGTAGTCAAGTAATGACTAATTCGTGAATAGTCAATGACTGTAAGAAAAATACTCAGAATTGAAAGCATCGATAGCTCACAATATAGAAATAAATCGCAAGAAAAAGTAAAAATCCGTACGGTCGGAAAATCAACAATTTAAGTTGCGAAGCGTTATAAAATCGACAATTTAAATTGCGAAAACGTTGGACAATCGAAAACTTATGATTACCAAAAATAAGATAATCGACCGCTTGAAAGTCTGAAAGGTAAAAAATGGACAGCTGAAAAGTCCACTCCTAAAAAGTTGGTGTTTCCACTCCTATCATTTTTCTAAGTGAAAACAACGGTCATTTTAGTGCGCGTCATTTAACGGTCCTACATAACCGTCAAATGACCAAAACATCTACTTATATGCAAAATGACGGTCATTTTTTTCTGTCACAAATTGGTTACAAATGTTTTCACATTGCATGCATTTGAATCTATTTCAGGTCAATAAATAATCCCTGATGGTCCCACGACCGTCACGTGACGGTTATGGAACCGTCATGTGACCCGTTTTGTGACAACCTCGCATCCCTAGGGTGATCGGTCAGAATTATCGTACGCCTGACTAAATTACCATTTCCTTATATTACTTTATGAAATTGTAGCAAATCAAAAAAATTAATCATTTTCGTCAAAGATAAATGCGAAATGGATTTATAGGAATGGTTAATCATTCGTACTGCATTATATTCATGAACTTTATGCGTACTCAATAACCTGCATGAACACGCGATTTTTTTCATGAAAATAAACCCCACTCAATGAGGAAGTCTAAACGTCATATTCAGTCCGCGAATTGACATATTTATTTGGCGGATGGACAAAATAGTGATCGTGTAACAATAGTGTTGTTAATTGAAAAGAGCAACTATCTCTATTGTGATAATAAGCACGGCTGCGAAATTTCGTTCTTATAAACGGCGATTACAACGACACCGAACTAATCGAAACGATAATTAGTGCTGCAGCATTTTATTGCAATTACATATCACATCAACATCACACATCACAGCACATCATTAGTGGCCAAAATAGTCTCACGCGCATCTCTTCGTCGTTCAAAAAGTAAGTTCAAATTATAATTACATAAATTTAAATAGATTCCGCAAATTGAAAATTTACACCTTATTTCCCCATTATATCCCTTTATATTCACAAAACTTCTCCTGCGAAACATCGTATTTCGTAATTATTTAGTTTCTTCATTGAGAGCATACTATGAAAAAAAAAAATTTACAAAGTTGGAAATTGAAATTTTCATATCACTTATACAAATTGAAATTTTGTTTGCGTGCGTGCGTGCGTGCGTGCGTGTAATGCAGATATGTTTCTATAGTTGACGATATTATAACAACGCAGTGTGTTAAATCCAAAATCTGCCTGTACTGTTCCAGCACCGTATGAAAAGCTGTAGAATCTTGACGTTATTGTAAAACTCCACAACGAATTGGAATAATACAGACAAATTTGGGGTTAACCCGTTGTAGTATTATAATATTATTAACTGTGAACATACATATCTGCAGTTTACCAGCATATAGCCTGTTAGCCCGGCACACTTTTCTCTCTTAAACCATTTTTTTTAAACGATGCCAAACATCACTGATTCAATGTAAATTCTTACAAGAAAAAAATATCAATTCAGATTCATGTGAGAATTTGCTTTTAATCATAGATGGTAAGCACAAAAATAATCAATTTCAATTTTTATTACCGCCTGCTGTATATCTCATATATTCTCACTGCCATGTAAAACCCGCTTTCGTGCTATCTCTCTCACTCTGTCGCGAGCGCCAATAGCGGTATCTCGGAGGAATAGAGGAGTTTAGCCTTCCCTTAAAACGAAATGATACGGTTGGAAGTGCGGGAGAAATAGCTACAATTTTTTTCAATGATGCTTATGTTTTTGAAAAAAAAACAAAATACAAGCCGGATGCAAAATTACCGTGCACATCCGGCTCAAATTCGCCTTTTTCTTGGAAAAATGCATACCATTAAAAAAAATGCATTACATTTTTTCATGTAAAACACGCTCTCATGGCGTCTTTCTGTGTTCAGAAGTCGTTAATTCCCTTAAAGTACAGGAGAATAACTAAAAACCAATGCCAAATGCAACTGGATAAGTGCTTTTTCCACCATAATACAAAATTTATATGAACAACGGGGCATGAGGTACCTAGCCTAACTACTATTCACAAAAAAAAAACATTTTATTTTCAACGGGAATTAAACTCAAACTTTTCATCATCGGCTGTGCTACAACGGCACGGTAACCACTACACACCTGTGCTGGTATTAGTTACTGGCTTCTATTCTCTCCTTCTCTCCTACAATGAGATGGTAATGCATGTAACGGTATAGGACTGGTAGTTTCAAAAATGGGCAACATTATTTTGCGATACAAGCTTTTTTTCTAGCTATAAAGAAAAAAATCGTTTTCTTATGTGACATCACACTTTACTGTGAAAATTAGTATCCTTTCAGCTTTAATTTGCTTGAAAGTGAGAATCACTAAAAAAAGTTTTTTTTACACATTACAGGATTCGAAAAGGACACGAAGAATTGATGAAGTCGATGGTGATGAGGAGACCGAATATACTTTTGCTTTTGATATAACTAATGGTTTGATTTGACTTGATTGATTGATTGATTGATTGATAGATTGATTTGATTTGATTTGATAACAATTATGATTATGATGAAAATGATGATGATGACAATAATAGTGGCACTGACGATGTAAATATTATTACTATAAGCGATCAAATAACAACTTTATAAGTAATAAAAGAACTCAATAATTAATAATTGAAGCATATATAAAAAGTATTATAACTCAATATTTTCGTTTTTCATAAACACACCGTTTTGTAAATAATTCTTAAGATATAATTGTTCAAGTTGTATTTGTTTAAAAGATTTATATTATACAAAAAAACCTGTATTTTAATACATCTCCATAATTCCAACATTTTTTTTACCGTTTAATAAATAATATTATATTTTGCCTCGATGCAAATTACGTGAACCTTAAATATTCAATCAAAGTACATCATGGGAAGACGAAAGGCTAATCGGACGCCTGAAGAAGACGAAGCATTGAAACGTGCGAAATTAGAAAGAAATGCCGAAAACCAGAGACTTCGACGTGATAAATCAAAAAAACGTCTAGAAGATGTAGTACCAATAATACCACACAATAAAGTGGTTGCAGATGTACAAGAAGATGTACAAGTACTGGTACCAGAACGACATCGTAATAGAATTATTGCAAATTTAAAAGAGTCTGGTAATTTGGATACAGTACCACAAAAGGCTCGAAACAACCAACCTTTTCTTATCGAAACGCAAGCACAAGACGTATCGGTTTTGGAAACGCAAGACAATGAAATTGAAGAACTGCAAGCAGACAGAGTAGATCTGCTTGCAGAAACCATAAGAGAAGTTGTAGTACAGGAGCGCATTATCGAATTGGTAGCCCCTGAACTAGCCGTACATGTCATAGATCTACAACAAGAAATAGCATTATGTGATCACAACAACGAACAACGTGCCAACACATTGACTGATGCCGAACGACAGCGCCAGCATCGACAAATACTCATCGAACAAAGAAACGGATTGCCTGCAGCAATACCGATTGATAATATACAGGAACACTACGGTGGTGGTATGACTAAACGTTGTACTCACTGTAACGCTGCACATTTCGTCTGCGAAAAAGTATCTAACATGCGAAATTCATTCCACGATTGCTGCAGTCACGGTAAAGTCGTTCTCGAACGCCTACCAGACATGCCAGAAGAATTGGGTTCTCTATTCAATGGGACGCATGAAAAATCGAACACATTTTTCGAGCGTTTTCGAAACTACAACGCTTCGTTTTCATTTGCGTCCTTTAACGCCAACTTGATTAATTTCGAGGGAAGACGCCCCGGACCATATTGCTTCAAGATACAAGGCCAAATTTACTATCAAGTAAATACAGCATTGTATCCAGCTCCTAACGAACTACCAAGCTACGGTCAGCTCTTTATAGTTGATTCCGATGAAGCAATAGACTCTTTGCGGCGTCGAAACACAGCTCTTGATCGCGGTCTACTGGGATCAATTGATCGCATTATACGTGACAATAACGTTTTCGCTCAATCTTATCGGATGATGGGAGAAGAGTTGGAAGCTCAACGACAACAAGGGAATGAATCCACCGACACGCAACCTCCTGGTGAGTTACAGTTATTATTTACATTAAACCCAGGAATGGATCGCCGCCGATTTAACTTCCAACGAAGTAACGAAGTCGCTGCTGTGTTCTCGACTACTGCGGATGGCGAGATTCCCGAATCATATATCACCATTTGTAACAAAAACACAAGAACACTACAGTTTGTCAGTACCATGGATCCCAATGTTGAGCCTTGGGTTTACCCATTATATTATCCATTTGGAACTCGAGGCTGGCATCGGGATCTACGACAAACGGGTAACAATCCAAAACGTGTTTCCAGGGAATCCTATGTAAGACATCGAATGGCAATCCGTGAAAACGATGAAGGAAACGCTATTCTTTTAGGACGCCGTCTATTCCAACAATGGGTTGTGGACCATTATGTAAAAGTCGAGAAGGATCGCATAGAATTTATAAGGTCCAATCAAGCAAAGATACGTGCGGAAACCTACAACGGATTGGTAGATTATTTAAACACTACTGCGCATGACGCGGATGCACGAGTCGGAAGAATTGTAATCTTGCCCTCGACCTTCACTGGCTCACCGCGAAATATGATGCAGCACTATCAAGACGCAATGGGAATAGTTCGAAAATTCGGCAAACCAGATCTTTTCATCACGATGACGTACAATCCGAATTGGCGTGAAATCAGGGAAAATTTACTTCCAGGTCAGCAACCTTCAGACCGACCAGATCTCACTACGCGTATCTTCGATATGAAGAAAAAACACTTGCTCGATTTCATCACCCGACAGAATTACTTTGGCGAAATAGAAGCGTCCGATTATACGATCGAGTCGCAAAAACAACACCTGGGATGGTTGACAGATTTATCTGTGCAGAGATACCCGATCCCGAATCGCATCCTAAATTGCACCAAATCGTTATGGGCAACATGATCCATGGACCTTGCGGGGCATGGTGCGAGGCGAATGGAAAATGCTCCAAACACTTTCCGAAACCATTTCGCGAAGAAACGACAATAGATGCAGATGCTTACCCACACTATCGCAGAAGAGACACCGGAGCTTTGTACGAGCGTCGAGGAGGATACGTCGTCGATAATCGCTGGGTCGTTCCATATTGTCCGACATTATCCTTAATATTCAACTCCCACATTAATGTGGAGGTTGTAACAAGTGTGACTGCTGCAAAGTACTTGTACAAATACGTTTATAAGGGACATGACGCAGCCGCTATTCAAGTGACGAACAATGAGAATGGTGAAGATCGTGTCCTTGATCATGATGAAGTGAAAGATCACATTGAAGCTCGCTATGTTGGACCAAACGAGGCGGTTTGGCGTATTCTCGACAAAAAAATGCAAGAAAAGAGTCATCCAGTCATACGTCTTCCGGTACATCTACCAAACGAGCACAGCGTCATGATTCCGGCAGACATGAACGAAGATGGGATACGGAATGCCATAAATCGTGTAACGATGCTCATGGATTACTTTGAGTTAAACGTTCGGGACGAATCTGCAAGACAACTCGCATATCCCGATATTCCATCGCATTACGTTTACAAAAAAAAACAATGTTGATGGAAGAACCGTTTCCAGATGGGAAAAACGACAGCGTGGACATCATGCAATCGGACGAATGTATTCGGTAAGTCCGGCTCAAACCGAATTGTTTCATCTTCGCTTGCTTTTGTTAAAGGTTAAAGGAGCCAAAAGTTTCGAAGACTTGAGGACCGTGGATGGCCAAATTTGTGAAAGTTTTATCGCGACGTGCTTAGCTCTAGGTTTAATCGAAGATGACGACGAATGGCGAAGAGCAATAGACGAAGCTGCTGTTTGGATGATGCCTGGACTCCTTCGAAGACTATTCGTTAGAATTCTGGTTCATTGTCAACCGATTCATCCGGAAGAACTGTGGGCGGAATTTAAAGACAAGCTATCGGAAGATTACGCGAGACGCATAGGAATGCAGCAAGCGCAAAGAAAAGCATATATGCAAATCGCTCGCATGCTCAACAGGGAAGGCTCAAGTCTATCTCGATTCCCATCGATGGAACAGGTAGATGGATGGATCTTGGATCAGGACGAGCCTGAGACATTGCCTGCCGAATTTATCGAAATTGGCATACGACAATATGAACAACTCAACGATACTCAAAAAACCTTCGTCGATGCCGTTCTAAGTGCGCTCGATAACGACAACGCCGAGCAAACTTGCTTCTACATCGATGGCCCCGGAGGATCCGGCAAGACTTTTGCATATACAACTCTGTCAAACCTTGTTCGAGGTAGAGGCAAGTGCGTCAGTGCAATGGCATTCACCGGAATCGCAGCGATATTACTTCCAGAGGGTAAAACGGTCCATAAAACGTTCGGACTTCCAGTACCTTTGTACTGTGATTCCACATCGAGCATCAAAGTGCAATCAAAACAGGGTGAGTATTTAAAAAACGTCGATCTTTTCATCTGGGACGAAGCACCAATGGCTCCACGTTACGCACTCGAGGTGGCGGACCGAACGTTACGAGACATAATGAACAATAACAAACCTTTTGGTGGGAAAGTTATCGTTCTCGGTGGAGACTTTCGCCAACTCCTTCCGGTCAAGGTACGCGGCACCCGTCGCGAAACCGTGAATCTCTCAATCAAGTATAGTGCATTGTGGCAACACTTTTCCAAGTACGCGTTGACTGAAAACATGAGAGTTTTACCCAACGACGTGGAATTCGCTCAATTTTTACTCAACGTTGGCGATGGACTCCTTAATGATCCGGATGATAATCTTCAAGTCCCAGCGCATTGCTTGGCTCCCGCAGATCGAGATATAGTTGAAGATACATGCGGACAATTGGTGAGAGCAAGAAAGTTCAAACAAGTGGCAAAATGTGCCATACTGTCCGCTCGGAATGTCGACGTTGAAGAAATTAACTCGGGAGTCATGAACTTATTCGACAGTGCTACCGAACGCCCCTACACCAGCGTTGACAGCACAGAAAATTGTGGTGACAACGATCAAATCAACGAAACTATCTTGCCGGAGTACTTGAATACACTGTCACCCCCAAGTTTGCCGCCTCACGAACTGCGTCTCCGTAAGTACTGCATCATCATGCTAATCCGAAATGTAAGCATCAACGAAGGTTTGTGCAACGGTACGAGATTGCTGGTTTTAAATTTAGGTAACACGGTTTTGCGATGTGAGATTCTGTCCGGTGATAAAACGGGAGAGATAGTTTTCTTGCATCGTATCACTCTTTACTATGAGAATGAGTATCCCTTCACGTTCAAACGACGTCAGTTTCCAGTAAAGGTGGCTTTCGCTATGACCATCAATAAGTCGCAGGGACAAACGTTCGAGAGGATTAGTGTTGATCTTCGCAGAGATGTTTACAATCATGGTCAATTGTACGTGGCCTTCTCTCGCGTGCGCTCTTGGGAATCTCTGAAAGTTTACCTCGGACCGCAACACGATGGAATTGTAAAGAATTTCGTGTACGAAGAGTTATATCGATAAAGAAACGTTTTATTCAACGACGTAAGAAAATATTAGATACCTTGATATACGAACCGTTACTAAGTTTAAATTGTTTTCTATACTTAACAACATATGAAATACTGATTCAGTTAAAAAAATATGTTAGCAAAGCTGATGCAATCAAATAATACTACCGAAAAATTGTTACCCAATAAAATCTGTAAATAAATTTCATATTCTTTCAAGGAGGGACTACACGCCAGAGTTTCGCTTGCCATCAGTTCATGATAGCGAGCCTAAACCTGGTGCGGAACGGGCGAGTCCCACTGGTGGGGGCGCGGGAGAGGGCTCCCATCCTATTTTTAAAAATGTATATTTAATCGAACATTCAATCTTAATGACTAAGTTAATGGAACAAAAAATTAAGAAAATCAAATAAACATCAATATTTTTTGTAACATTTCATAAAGTTATTTAATCCTTTTTTAGAGTTTCCTTAATGTGAATTGCAACATGCTAATAAAACCAAAACCGTTTCCCATTTTTCTCAAAGAGGATTGATCTTTTGGGAAAAAATTGAAACGAACCAACTCGGCCTGACGATACCGCCGTTGGCTCTTCTCAATTTTTTCCCAAAAGATCAGTCCTCTTTGAGAAAAATGGGAAACGGTTTTGGTTTTATTAGCATGTTGCACTTCACCTTAACATATGACCGATTGACAAATCTCAATCGATTGGAGCGCTGCAGCGCGAACAAACTTCCGCTCGCGCGCGATAGCGCGCGTCATGGTCCTTAGTAGATAAAAAAGCATTTAGAAGTCACACAGATCGATAAAAATCTTTATTGAGTACTTATTAATATTTTTTCTTCAACATTGGCTGGACAGCGGCAGCCAACATTCGGGCAACGTCGGGCCAATGTTATTATCCCGACGTTACCTGGTCGTCGGATCTACATTGACGACAAGAGTCGGATCGGCTTTCTAACTCGGGCGGTTATAGTTGGTCCAACTCTGACCGCCCGTCTTTGAAACCGCACCTGAGTCCCGATTCAGGGATTCAGTAATAGTGATAATTCTGCATAACCGAAAATTATATTTCATAGTTAGATTCGTTCGCCGCGCCGACTAGAGGGTCCGCTCGCTCTCGCGTTCCCGTGTTGACAGTCTTTCGTGCTATCGCTCAGTTTCGCTCTGTCTCGCTTTCGTATAGTTTCGCTCTTGCGGTTCTCGGGCATTCTAGGTGATACCGTGTGCTACGTTCACGACAGAATTCGGCCACGAATTCTTTTCGTTCCCGTGCGATTGTGTGGATCAAGATACGCCCGATAAAAGGGTAGTGACTGCGTGTAGGCTGTTGTGAGTAATTGAATACAGTTCTCGACGTCACGGGTTTTGTCGCATCGATTCGGTGAGTTTTACGATGGTTTATAGTTCAATAAAACGCCATTCCGACCCCGTGATGACCCTGCGCTCATGCGACAGTTGTTCGCTCAGCTGTGTCGGGTTTCACCGTCGATGCGGCGCGCGCAGCGCTCGCGTGCTCCGGTAGCGTGCTGACCTCGTCTAGTTTCGGTTCGTTTCCGTACGCTCTCGAGACTTCTGCCGGCAATTACTTAATCATTTTATTATCGCCCCCCCCCCCAAGCTCCCGCACTGATTTCGGTTAAATGTAAGCTATTTTACCAGCCTCTTATCCCGACCCTTCTACGACAACCCGTATCCTGAGCAGCCCGTGCAATCCGTTATAGTTCGCTCCCGTCCTAGCGCTCGGTATTCTGTCTCGTCCGATTTCGTTATCGTGGATCTCGTTAAAACATTATAAAAAATTATAAATTATAAAAAATTATAAATTATAAAAAATTATAAATTATAAAAAATTATAAATTATAAAAAATTATAAATTATAAAAAATTATAAAAAATTATAAAAAATTATAAAATGCCGACTGTATACGTCGAAATGATATAATAGTAACATACATTCGACAGTTCTAACAAAGAGAAATCACTTGTATAAAACACTAACGGGAACTCCTGAATGGGGTATTTTGGTACCCTAAGCGCGCTGCGTTAGCGTTCTGTTCTACAGCCAGCGAGTAACTGAGGCTACTACCGGCCTCCGCACATCCTCAGATTATGGAACTAAATTATCGTGTAGGTCCCAAGTCGATAATGTCAATTTCTACTTTAGGAGTGCAGTTTGAATATCGTCTGGTATACTTTTGTATCCCATACATGAGTTCTGGGGTTAACTCCGTAAATTTGGTACTGTTATGTAAACAATTAATGAACAAATAAATAATACCAATATAAATAATTTGCTATGAGGTAAAAAACAGCACTTTAACACTTTCTCCTGAAAAATACACTTGAATACAACAGCACTTGGATATCGCGAACTTGCAAAAGCTTTTCAAGCCATTTTAAAAAGTTTCCACGATTGTCTCATGCAAACGATAACGGCCAATAATAATACAAATTAACAATTCGCCTGTTCGGGATTTTCTTTTCACTGAGATTTAAGCAATGACGAAGAACTCAGTAGCGATGTGAAGTATGCGATATCAGGTGCCATTATAAGTAGTAGTGTGGATTACTGGTGTAGTGTAACCTTCGTGTAACGTGTAACCTTCTCAAAATAATTTTCAATTACTTCCGCGAGTTTACACTTTAGCTCACAAATATTGCGTCATAAACATAGATGAAGCTACGAGGAATTAATATGCCAAAATCTGTTGAGTGATTTTTAGCCGTTTCGAGAAAAAAAACTGATGCTTTCGCCCTAGCGGACCGAGTTGACCCGTTTTTACGGTCCACTTACGGTCTATCGACTGAAATCGGTCAAGTGGCAGTCAACTTTGAGCCAATTTTACCTAAAACCCTGGTGGTACGTGCAACCGACTTTTTAACCGGTTATTAACCGCCACTTTAACTGGTTCATCTGGGAATTTTTTCGACCCGCTAGTATGTAACTTCAGAACAACCGACGGCAGCGCCTCTTGCGATGGTTTCATTCGATCCCGACTAGCGTCTCTAGAGCGATGCGGTTTAATTCAACGGTTCAACCGCGTTTTTACCAAGGACTATCCGCTCAAATAAGACCGTCGGCTGTTCTTTTCTTACATTTTGACCGCCATTTTACCATTGACAAACGCTATTGAAAAACTCAGCGGTTGTTTTAAGTTGAATTAACTGCTGAAAAACCGCAGTTCAACTGATGCAAGGGCAATCGAGCGGTTGTTTTTCATTAATTTAACCTCTGAATAACCGCAGTTCAACTGATGCGAGGAGTATCAAGCGGTTGTTCCTCGTCGATTTAACCGCGGGATAACCATAGTTCAACCGATGCAAGAGGAATCAAGCAGTTCCTTTTACACGATTTAACCTCTGAATAACCGCAGTTCAACCGATGGCGTAGAGAATCTCGTGGTTGTTTTTCTTTAAATTAATCGCTGAAAAACCGCAGTTCAACTGATGCAAGGGCAATCGAGCGGTTGTTTTTCATTAATTTAACCTCTGAATAACAGTATTTCAACTGGTGACAGAAGGATCAGCCGCGGTTGTTTTGATCGGAACCCACCAGGAAAAATCTGGTATAATGGGAATAACAATAGCTTGAAAAAAAAAATGGTTAGAATTGTCATCATTAATTATATCAGTTTAGGATACAATACTATATTACGCACTTCGGAGAAAGAAATAAACGTAACGACCTAAAGTTGGGCTCGAACCCGGGACCTTTCGCATGATAATCTAGAACCTTAACGCTACGCTACTGTCTATCATTTGAATTTTTCTCATTCCTAGCGAGCTTTGAACGTAACCAAAGTTTTCTTATCTGAAGTGAATGGACAATGAATATTTATTTTTATTTTTTTATTTGCTAAAATTATTACGGAAAAGAAAAGGTATTATATAAGTCCTAGCATATAATATAAGCATTTATTTTTACATGTAATTTAAATGCTAATAAAAATAAACTTTACATAGGACTCATATAAAATACCTTTTCTTTTCAGTAATACTTTCAGTAACTCAATAAATAAGGTATTCATTGTCCATTCACTTCAGATAAGAAAACTTTTGTTGCGTTCAAAACTCGCTAGGAATGAGAACAATTCAAGTGATAGGCGGTAGCGTAGAGTTAAGGTTGTAGGTTAGCATGCGAAAGGTCCCGGGTTCGAGCCCAACTTTAGGTCGTTAGGTTTATTTCTTTCTCCGAAGTGCGTAATATAGTATTGTATACTAAACTAATATAATTAATGATGACAATTCTAACCATTTTTTTCCAAGCTATTGTTATTTCTATTATACCAGTTTGCGATTTTTCCCGATGGGTTCCGATCAAAACAACCGCGACTGATCCTTCTTACCTCTGTTATTCAGAGGTTAAATTGACGAAAAATAACCGGCCCATTCTCCGCGGATCAGTGATACACCGGTTCTTTCGTGGTTACAATGGCGAGCGGCAACTTCACGATGCCTCTCGCATCAGTTGAACTACGGTTACGCAGCGGTTAAATTGACGATAAACGACCGCTTGATCCTCATAACATCAGTTCAACACTGGTCCTTCAGTGAGAGGAAAGGACCAGCGCCTCGGTATGGGAAACCGAAAGACTGGGAAAAGGTGTCGCGGGTTCGATTCCCGAGACTGAAGGCCCGTAGGTGAAAGGAAAACGGACGGGGACATAGCTCCGGAGATAGGACGTACGAACTACGACTATATCCGTATGTCCGGGACTACTGACACCTGACGGGGCGCGACGAAGCTCCGGGCCCAAGAATCGAACCGGCGACCGCGGATAAGGAAGGAGGAGGAAGAAAGTGAAGGAGCCCGTAACCCTTAGGGGATCGGTGTAACACACAATACCCATACAATACCCCACTGGTCCTTCAGTGGTTAAAATGACAAAACGCAACCACTCGATTTTCCCCGCATCAGTTAAACAACGGTTCTTCAGTAGTTAAAATGACAAGAAGCAAAAGTTCTCTATTCCTTTCGTATCAGTTAGACTAAGGTTATTTAGCTGTTAAATCTGCGAAAAGCAACCGTTCGATTCTTCTCCCATCGATTGAACGACGGTTAAACAGCGGTTAAATCGACGAAAACAACCGCTGGATTGTCCTCACATTGTCTAACCTATAGTTTTTCTGTGGTTAAAATAAGGAAAAGCAACTGCTCGATTCCTTTCGCATCTGTTCATCTACAGTTATTCAGCGGTTAAATCGGCGACAAATAACCGATTGTCTCACGTATTATGGTTATTTTGCAGTCAATGATGCGGTTAAAATATCAGAAATGACCGCAGGCCATCTTACGCTGCGGTTTTTCCGAGGTCAGCCTCAGCAACAACCGCTGCCTTCCGAGTTAAGCTAGGGTTATTTATTGATTAATATTCTTGAAAATGACCCACATGCTTCAAACACGGTCCTAGCTTGCGGTCGTGCAGAAAATGTAGTGGTTAATCTCCGGTTAATGGCGCGTTAAAAAAATTCCCAGATCGACCGGTTAAATTTCTGGTTAATTTGCAGTTGCACGTACCGACAGGGAAATCATCAACCGGCTCGTTTTTGGTAAACTTTTATCGACTTGACTGATTATTGACCAATTCACGAAGCCCCTGTTTGGTTAGTTTATGGTTGACTTATAACTAGTCGACTAATAATGGACTCAAAATAATGAAAGGTCAATTAATGGTCGGCTTTTATCAACTTAACGACATATCGACTGAATTGGATAGACTTGTTCCGTTAATTTAAGGTCGACTTTTGGTTTATCAACCAAGAGTAATCGTAAAGTAATAATAGGTCAATTCATAGTCGACTTTTATCAACTTGACGACTTATTGACTTAATTGGGTAAACTTCGTTCGGTTAATTTAAGGTCAATTTTTGGTTTGTCAACTAAGATTAAACTAGAAGGAATCATGGGTCAATTAATGGTCGTCTTTTATGAACTCGACAACTTGTCGACCCAATTGGATAAACACTGTTTGGTTAATTTAAGATCGACTTTTGGTTTATCAACCAAGTGTAAATGTAAAGTAATATTTCATCAATTAAGTGTCAACTTTTATCATCGTAACCAAATATCTATTCGATTGGGCTCGGTCGACTTTATTCGACTTGACTAATTTCGACTCAATCGGGCACACAACATTATGTCCGCTTTAAAATGACGTTCTAGTTAATCCTTCACGATTAAGGTTGTTTAGAAGCAAATCACGTTTTATGAAAAAAATTTGAAATTTTTACAGTGAATATTCGAACATGTGAACTATGTCTCTGTAAAATTTCAAGTTAATTTGGAGCTTAGTTATGGAGAAAAAAAATCACAAAGTTGTGTACATTCGAGCGGCTGACTACAGTATCTAATATACAGAGCCGTGCGCGACCTCAGTAATCTTACAATAAATATGATCGTGCCATTGAACTTTTTTTGAAAAACTAACCAACTATTCTCTGAAGTATTCCGCGTCGATCAATACCAAAATGATTAGCCTTTGGAGTTTTTTCTCTAAAATATTACAACACATGCATGACAAATCGGGTCAAAACTCACTCGGAGCGGCCGAGTATCTGCCAGGCACGGCAACACCGCACTTTCGAGAGAGAGAGAAGGGGCGAAAGGACTGAGCTATAGGCTATAGCGTGGATATTGAATCCGGGCGCGAAATTTGAAAAATTAATAGCGTGCGTGACGCTTTAGCATAGAATAATTATAAACATACCGAAAAATAAATTAAATTTATTTTGTTTATGTTTTCATAATTGTTTGAAGTTTGGAAAATGTTGGAAAAAATGACGTTCAAAAAATAAAATAGAATGAAATTGGTATTATTAAATATATACATTTTCTTTATTTCAGTACGGTTTTTAGTGTTATTAAAAATATATATATATACTCTTTTTATTCTTTGGATTCGTTTTTTGGAGTTATTAAATATATATATTTTCTGTATTGTTTTAATTTATCACATTATACTCTCCAAGAAATAAACGATATTGTTGAGTATTCTCGAGTTGTTCGTAACTTGAGGTTTTCCATCGACCAATTTTGACAGAAGTGCAGTAACACCTGACTCACCTTTATCAATGAATACTTCAATCAGGTTATCATAGGTGATAGAAGACTCGATCAATTTATCGCACGTAATCTTAGAAACGACGTTTTGCAGAGGGCCTAACGTTGCTGCTGTTAGCATAGCATTCCGTTGTTTTTTCTCTTTGTCAAGGAGAAATGCTTGAATGCTTTGTGACTTCTCAATAAAAGCATTGTCAGTTATCTTAAAGTGTTGGACCAACTTCTCCAGTACTTGTACATCTTTAATTGCATTGTGCGCTTCGTTTATAGACACATCAGTCAAAAATTCTTTGGCTAAATCCACTTGACGCGTTTTGGTATGTCTTTTTAATAATTTGCGAAAAATGGGAAGCGTGTCGCTGAAACCGAATACAATATTTTTGAATTGGGGTATCATACCTGTTTCAGCAATTGCTCTAACGAGGCAAGGTTTATCGAAAATGCAATTATGTGCAACGAGTACACAAGGCTTGCCAAACGAACTGATGAATTCATAAAATTGTTGCATCACACAATTCAGTGGTAGCGTTTCCACTCTTTTGCCGTGATGGAACAGCTCGCCACATTCGCTCGTAAGACCGTGGGCCTCAGTGGCTTTCGAAGAAATCGTTGCAGTGGAGTTGACATATTTATTAAAATATGAACCGCTGCAGCCGGCAGCAATTTGCAAGATTTCAGCGGTATTTCCGAATCCCGTTGTTTCAAGATCAAAAACTACAATCTGTGGAGGTCCACTGTCTTCTACAGTTGGATTGTTGTTATTCTCGTGGTCTTGTGTTGGCTCGATTATATCGCCAGCAGCCGATTGATTCAATAAACCCATACCGGATTCATAGGTTTTACCTTCTACTTTTTCTTTTTTTTTCCTCAACATTGTTCGATATTTTTTAAAAATATTTCGTCGAGCTTTAAATGAAACTGTTGCCGTTTTTTGTTGACGATTTTTCGCGAGTCTTTCTCGTCCATCTACGTACGCGTTTGTGTAAGGACCAGGTGACAAGGTTAGCTCCCGCAGTAATTCGATTACGAACTGGTTCCCAAGATTTTTACTCGCGACAGTGATGTCCAATCGATAATCAAGCGAAGATGACAAGCCGTAGCATCGTGACTTGGGAGCCTTGCTTACAACCATGGCATTCAGGTTCTCGTTAGGCTGACTCGAGCTTGCTGTGACAAATTTGTTGACGTTGTCTGCTAATTTGTTGAAGAATTTCTTCAAATCTTCATACAACGCCGAATCGTGGAGACCTCCAGGTATTGTTGAATGCTCGTAGTTCTCTTTTTCTTCGTCAAATTTACACCAATCTCCGCAGTTCTCGTGTTTATTAAAGGAATGGTCCACGATTTGCCTTATCGTTCTTTCCATGGCATCTTTATCGTTTTTGTTTTGAGCCACTGCGTATGTAAAACATTTGTGTAGATGTTTGATTACATTTTGTTTTAATTCGGAATGATTTTTACGCATACTCCACAGGGTTTTTGTCACATTTTTTGAGGCGTGGTTGGTGTCGGAAAATTTGATGACCTGGTGGCTGCATGCTTGGCGTACTGCGGAGATAGTTGAGCTGTCGTCGTCTCCAACGAGGACTCCGATTTCAACCCTGGCTTCTTTGAGAATAGTGCTATGAGCAACTAAGTCTGCTGCGAGAGCAGGCTCCATACTTTTTGCACTCCCTTCAAAGTTTTTTCGACAGTCGTGGTCGCTCGGAGGATGTCCCAGATCACAGAGCTTGCACTTTCGATTCTTAGAGCCATAATCGAGTATCAGACCACATAGAACGCCAATGAGAGCTCCGTAGCCGCTGAGACTATCATAGTCTCTTCCTGTTCCCCGAGTGGGCCATCCCATATCGTATGAAGCCATGATACGAACAATCCAGTCAACGGGAATCGCGGTGAGATCGCCGGACAACAATTGTTTTTTTTGTTCATCAGTTAAATCAGGGATAACAAAATCTTCAGAGAACTCTTGCGTGCCAGCTTCAATGACAGATAAGAGTATTTTCACCTGATTCTCTGTCAAGGTAGGCAGCAGAAAATTCTCCGATGTTCCCTCGGACCTGTTAATTAAAAATGAAAAAAAAACATGCAAAATGAAAATAAAAAATCGATGAAATGGCGATGAACATATTTTTTAGCGTCAAGGTTCTATTTTGGATCATGGAGTACGGGTTTTTTAACTAATTTATATTTCGATAAAATTTATTGTTTTTTTATTTCATTTATTATTTCACACACAAGCTTTCCTCGGGGCAGTATTAAATTTAATTAAAATTATCTACAATACATTATAAAATGAAGAATTACAATTGTAAATAAATTTATTTACGATTATCTACAATTCTTATTTATTTATAATTACTATTTATTATTATTTACAATTCGATGAGGGAAAGTCTTACCGGGACAATTTTCTTTCTTTATTTTTCTTACGTCATACATAAGCCCAGCACTAAAATTAAATTCATCAACATATTTAAAATTAAAGTATATGTTTAATTTGAATTTTCATGCATTAATTAATAAAATTATAAATGAAGAAACTGTTCTCTCTGTGGTTCGGAACCCACGTAAAAAAGTAGGGCCATTGGAGGAGATTCGCCAACTCAAAAAATAGAGGAGGTACGAGGAGATAATATATGAGTAGTAGTTGGGTGGGTGACTTGTAAAAACCCGCAAAGGGTGTGTAAGTAAAACCCCTATTATTATGATTATAAATGAAGAAATGGAAAAAAGAACGGGGAGCAAGGAATAAAGAAGCGGAGGAAACTACGAAGCGAGAAAAAACATGCACAACGAAAAAACCTACAAGGATTTTTTGATAGACGCTAATTGTTCGAGAGTCAAACGCCTTTCTAATGAGGCAGCTCATTGACAACTCCTTCTGGCAACCTGCCTGGCAGCTTTTCCAACCACGGCTTCATATGTCCGGAGCAAGTGATTGTTGAACGGTGGAATATCCTAAACGCCCAACAATTTATTGAGCTGCGTCCAACCCATACCAGCATTGAGAAGTCCTAAAATAATATAAAATTCCCGTATCATAAAGATTAATTGCTTTTTTTTATTGATAATGAACATATTTTTTTGAACTTACCCAGTGCGAGTCGCGCATTTATGTCATACAGGATTCTGCCATCTGGTGCCGTAAATGTTTTATCCGTGGGAATTGAATTCTCGATAGAACATTCGTGACAACGAATCGTCAAGACTGAGGCCAGCCCATTACGTTTTTCGTCGACAATATTTGCAAATGAGAGCACCTGGTTGCACCCTTTGCACAGCTGATTTTGAGCCAGTACATCAAGATCAATTATTCTCCGTCCAAATGACATTTTTGGTTTTTTTGAAGAAGCAGCTTCGGGTTCAGACGACAAATTGTCACTCGTTGATTGTTGGCGTTTCCGAATATTTTCTTGCTGCTTCAATCGCAGATTGTAGACAGCTTCCGTCACATATTTATTTTTCCACATGAAACGTTTCTTTTTCTCATTGTCTTTATCGCAATCATCCCTCCCGGTCTCACTCGTCTTTTCATCTCGCTCACTATTCATTATGATGTCATTACAATAATCAATTCGTCAATCAAAACATTTCACCGCTGTGTACTTTTTTGAGGTTATGTCAGTCACATCAGCAGGCAACGAACTTTGAGCCTACGTTACTGGAAACGCGGGCGACAAAAGGGGCCCCAATGTTGCCGCGATTATTTGTGATTTCAACATTTTTTATTATCGATATGTTACACCATTTAAGAATGAACAAAAATAAAATATCATGGTAACTTTGATAAAATCTCCAACTTATGCGAATTTAAGTAATAATTGACGAATAAAAAAAATAATAATAACGAATGGATAGGCTACAGGGCACAAAAAAAATGCTACGGCACCCACTGTATAAGCCAATAAGCATAGGAAAATCTCCCCCACTCTGATCCATCCCCACCATGCTTCTAAACAACCTTAAACTTAGAGGTTCGTCAGATCTCATTACGGTCGACTTTTAGCGATTTGACCAATTGTTGGCCCAATTGGAATGATTAATAGTGAATGGTTAAGCCGCTAGATGGCTTGGAGGATGAAGATGGCCCTTATAGTTATTATATTACGAACAAACTACGATTATATCGCATGTAAGTTCACAGGTAGTAGAACACTATACAGAAAGCCGTCTATCGTAAACGTATATAATTTGTTCCCAACAAACAATGTCAACAGTAGGTAAAAAAAGTATAATCAATTAGAGGTATAAATGTATCGTATACGACTAAGAAGTAAACAGTATGTCAAATGTTAGTCGACCGATTGGAAGTCGCCCATAAACGGACTCAAACCGTTCCGCTTAAACAAGTCAAATTTCGGTCAACTCGTTGAAAGTCACAAAATTTTGCTGAATTGTGTCAGATTTCACTGAACTCATAAAAAATCTACCATAAATCGACGCAATTGCTAAACTAGATTCAGTTCATTTTTAATCAATCCAGTGAATGTTGTCCCTTTTTCGACTCACGTTGGTTCAGACACGTTGATTAAATATCGATCCATTCACTTAATATTGACCAAACATTGCCCCATGAATATCCATTGCACTAAGTCGTGATCTAGTCAACCATCTCAAACTCGACCACACATCAACCGAGAACATACACATTGAAATGGGTCATTTTCAGTCGAATCGAGGTCAACATTTTGCACAAACCGACCGTCGAATTTCGGTCAATTTTCGGTCGGCCCGGTCCGCTAGGGCGAACCCATACCGAAAACTGTACGCTAAAGGAAATCAATTTGGTACAAGATCCTTTTTTCAGTAAGTGGATTGTCATTTCCGGCAAATAGAAATCACTGCATCAAATGGATTTTATTTAGTATGTTTTTAAGGGCATACGCCACAGTAAATGGGTAAAAACGTATACATATTTTGTGATTTTTTTTGATAAATATATGCTTTATCGCTTTGATTTTTTTAGGGTGGAAGGAGGATATATTAACGAAGATTTAAGAATTTTTTCATTGTATTTTATCGTTATTATTTATGTTTTTTATCGGTTGGCGTAACATTTTTTTTCGAAAGTTCATTCGTGGTAGCCCTGATTTCGACATGTCATTTTATGTGAAACAAATTTTTTAAATTGTTTCTTAACAAATGATATACAATGCGATCCTTGACGAAGGGAAAAATTAAATTAAATAAAATTGGCAAAATAGCGGCCATTTGAAAAACAATCGATTTTTACCCATTTTTTTACATTTTGAAAGAGTTTTTTTATTTTTCTTTCTTATAATATGAAACCGTCATGAACCAAAGAATCTGTAGAAATAAATCAGGAAAAATTTGCATCAAAATCCATCAAGCCGTTTAGAGATATCAAGGTCACCGATTTTGAAAATCATGTTTCGAGAACAACGCGTTCAAAGTTTGGCCAGGCCGCTGCTCGAGCACTTTGCCACTTTCCACATGACGATCTTTAACTTTCGTAATTCGTTGAACTTCGACATAAAAATTTAACCAAATATTCGTGACACTATAAACTGTTAGAACATTTTAAACGATAAAAAAAATTTCGAAACTTTACTGTGGCGTAAGCCCTTAAACTACGACATCGGAGTGAAACGGTTAACTCCGCATTGTGCCCAGGGGGGGGGGGGGGACAGTCAGGAATAAAAATGGTTTATTGCTTCGTATCTATGATACGCGAAATGGGATAGTCTTATCGAATACAGGCCTTTGGAAGCGACAACGTTTACATGTAATTTCGCTATCATCGTAGCCAGTCAGTCAGACACATTATACCTCTATATACAACTACATTTGAGTTAATGAGATTCAATGCGACACCGACGTCGCGATACACACGATCACACACAGCTACAATGACTGCCACAGCACGTGTAAGAGAATGGTAATCTGCATTGAATCATAAAGAGCTGCTCTCTGTACGCTTCGCAGCATATGAGTCATATAGCAATCCATTCTGTCTCAATGAGAGAGTGTTCAATAAACACGTATGTCACGATAGCATTCTAAGTAACAAACATTAAAGAGGAAAACTTGAAACATGTTACGCACGAAAGATACAATGCTTAAAGGTCAGATTGCAATGAGTTTGGTACTTCTTGAAAACTAAGCAATTTGAAAAAATGTGCAAAATAATTTGCACATGGCTTCTTCATTTTTTTACAATTTTGGGCATAGCATTCTCTAGGCAACCGTTCAGTGTTTGATTTTGGCTTCGTTACAGTGGAAGCTATGCACAAAATTGTAATAAATGAGGAAGCCATGTCCTTATTACTTTGCATCTGTGGTCGCAACATTATTTTTCGTGACATTAAAAAATGTCTACATCTCATAAAATTGCAGTGGTCAAAATTTACCTAAAAATTCATTGTAGAAAATCGCTAACTGAACTGTGCGTAATCCGACGTTAGAAGACTATTTTTTATCTATTTTCACCGCTGATTATCAATTTGTAACTCATTTTACTCTTACAGTGATATTCGATTCAGAAGCTCGTGTCAGATGCAAAAAAAAATCGAGAAATACAAACATTTTATCAAATTTAAACCATTAATCTACTTTTCCTAAATTGAATACCAAACATTGTGCAGCATTAATCCATCCGGATTATCGCCGGATTTATAGCCGGATCATGGCGAAGATATTTGCAATGCAAAGTTCGATAGAAAAAGAGTGTAATCATTGAAATATTAATTGTCATATTCAATTATTGAACCACCAATATTCTGGAACTCATAATTTCTAATGGGTAAGGTAAAAATAATTTTGCCAATTTATCTCTAGAAAACGAAAATTTCTTAAAAACTTTCTCCTGTATAAAAATTTATATAAAAAAGTCAATCATTCAAAATTAAACCATTTAACAAATAAATCATACAAGATTGATGAAATAAATAGTGATAAAATATTATTTTATTATTAGACTTCCGGTTCGATATTGCAGTTGCGAAAGTCGTATTGTTTAATGTTTAGCTATTTTAACGTATGTATTAGTTCTGTATCCTCAAACCTGTTTATTTTCGTTAACATTGTATTCAGTTTTCCCGCGAACCTACGCTCAACTTGATTTAATAAACGTGGTGGGAGCGTGCCCTTTACTGGGGCATCAATAAACATTGTCTTGTCGTTGGTGGCCTAATCTAATTTTCGTGTCCCGCCGGCCGATTACCACTTAAGTACATCTCGTCGCGCTGTGTCGTTGGATCTTCTGGTTTTCGGAGCTTGCATCGTTCGCTTGGTTCTCGTGCTTTTCGCCAGTTTACTCGCGAACTATGAACGCTGCAGAGAATATCTCGTACTGTATGAGGGAAGATCTTGAGTTGATTTTTTCAAAATACATAGGCGTGAGCTGAACGAAACAGGACGTACAGAAGTGAATCGATTAAAGCTTTGGCGTGTGATCATCAAAAACTCCAGAACCGAGTTAATGAAATGTCGCCCGCTCTACAGTTACGAATCGATTCCACTCATATTCGCGTCAAAGATCTGGTTAAACGTATTAATATCATCATTCGATTCGATTTTTTATCGAATGATAAAAAAATCTTCAAATGCAAGTGGCCAATCAACTTTAACGTGCTCTCTCATGAGGTTATAATCCCGGAGATAGAAGATAGAAACAAAAGAGCGAGCAACGAGTTATCATGTTCGACATTCTCGAAGCATTTGACCAGGATCTCCAGCAAGTCTGCGCAGTAATTGAACCTCTCGGTATCTCGGCTACTCCTATTAGTTTGACTCGAGTTGGAGGGACTGGTCGCTGTTATAAATCTCATCATCTGGAAGCTGTGGGTGTTGAACATCATCCTCGTTCTCTCATTGTCACTTTCAACTCGAGGTCATCAGCTCTTCAAGTTCTCAAAAACCGTCAGGCTTGTGGTAGGAGACCGATCCATTCAAGTTAAAAAAGCATAAAATAAAAAATATAACATTTTTAAAAAACTCCCAACTGCAAATTCGTCGTTATTATTAAAAAAATATTCGTAAAAAAAGTATAAATAAAAAAATGGTTAATAAAAAGTTACTTCAAGAAGGATTAAATAATTCATGTATGTAACAATAATTAATATTGTCAGTAAACAATAATAGTAATAATTAACAATAAAGAATAATAACATCATGAATTAATCGTAATTATATCAATTCATTCATAATCTTTGCTACAGTCGGGAGACGTCTTCCCTCACAACGCAGTACTATAGCCTATCTTCGCGGTCATGGAGTGGATTAAACTTACAGACGTCTCCCGACTGTAGCAAAGATTATGAATGAATTGATATAATTTGGATTAATTAATAATGTTATTATTCTTGATTGTCAATTATTACTGTAGCTCTTACCATTTTTTAGCAATCGGCCCAAAGAGTTGTATAGGCAGATGTTGTATAACCGCCTGATGATCCCTATTAAATTTAGAGAGAATCAATCGAAGCGCTTAAATGTTATAATTTTTTATTTTTCGAATATGACAAATTTGTACTTTTTTTAGACGCAATTTTTCGTATTACTTATCATCTATAAATAAAATAAGTCGTAGATTCGTAATCAGTCTAGAAAAATACATTAAATATAGTCCCAGAGCGCCAACTAACCAAAAAAGTTTCTCGGGAATTTTTATAGCCAAAATTGCAAAAATAAGTGATTCTGTGTAAAGTTGCAAATTAAATTTTTCATATAGCTTTCTTGTAATGTTCCTTTATTCGTAAAGTTTCTTCTATGAGAAAGCATTTTCTGTATTTTTGGCATCCTCATAGAGGATGCTTTGCGAATAAAAGAACATTATTTATTCTTAAATAATCAAAGGAAGCAAGGAAATCGAGAAGCGATTTCTTTGCTTCCCGATGGCATCACGGAAATACCCAGAACATGATGCCTATCATGTTCTACGACAAGAATTCCACAAGATGATGGATATGACGGGGTTTAAAAAGGTCGATAAAGAGGTATCATTTGGATTTCTAGAGTAAACATCGAAAGTGGTGTACTTTTACGCTGAACTTGAATCGGCCAGCCGTTTTGCATAACTCTACCACGGCGTTGACGGTGAAAAAAGTTGAAAATTGACGTTTCATATCTTTTTCTCATAATGTTCTTTTATTCGCAAAGCATCCTCTATGAGGATGTCAAAAGTACAGAAAATGCTTTCTCATAGAAGAAACTTTACGAATAAAGGAACATTACAAGAAAGCGATATGAAAAATTTAATTTTCAACTTTTTTAAGATTGTTCCGCTAAACATCTTTATTGGAACAGAAAAAAAACTAATCATGAACCTGAAATTTTTTTTACTACTTATATCCGGTTTAATTAACTGGAGTCTGAATTATTAATATTATATTAAAATAAAAATATTATATTCAATAAACTAGGTTAACTAGAGTCTAAATTCGTGTTCGGAGCAACAAAAGACATAGGATTATGTGGTCTAGAATATTGTTTGAGAGCGTTCGATTTAGCATAAAAATGCGCAGCCCTTATCATGTTATTTCACGTGCGTGCGTGCGCGCGTGCGCGCGTGACAGAGTTGGCTCGTTTAAAGTGACTATAACTCGGAAATGGCTTGAGACAGCGAGTTTAAATTTGGTGCACTGGTGCTCTACCGGTGCACCAAATTTTACGTCGCTTCGTTCAGTGCTATTTTCGTGAACATTGAGGCCCAATTGCAGATTTTATGCGATTTTCAATTGTTTGGAAATTCTCTATGGTAGCTCTAACTTGCGTAAATTTTGAGCTATCGTCCTAAAACTGCACATAAATATACTATTTTGTTCAAAGACATTTGGTATTGAATTTGGTCAAAATACATAGAAGTGGTAAGATTATATGGGGTTTTGAGTTTTTTGAGTTTTTTTTTAAATGACTAAAAATGGTCTAATTTGAGTAAACTTGGAGGTATCGATCTTAAATTTGACACGGGAATAGACTAGCACTGAACAATGTTTCGTATTAAATTTGGCGAAAATGGATTCAACCGTGTAGATTTTATAAGATTTTGAAATTTTTGAATATTTCGGAAATTGTTTATTTTACGTCCGACGATAGTATCTACATCGAATATCGCTCCAGGAGTAAAATAATTTCGAGATTCGTAATCAGTGGGGAAAAATACATTAGAAATGTATTGTAATTGGATGTAATTGGATGATTAAAAAAATATTTTCTAAGACCCCGTATTTTCGTTAAACGAAGGAGATGCACAGATCTGGCAAAGTCACACGCGTTCGTGTACTTTTTCACGCAGAACCTGAATCGACTAGTCGTTTTGCATAAAGTCTAACACGATGTTGATGTTGAAAAAGATGAAAATTAAAATTTTCATATGAATTTCTTATAACAATTGCAAATTTAAATTTTCATACGGCTTTCTCATAATGTTCCTTTATTCGCGAAGCTTCCTCTATGAGGAAGCCAACAGTACAGAAAATACTTTCTCATAGAGGAAGCTTTGCGAATAAAGGAACATTATCAGAAAGACGTAAGAAAATTTAAATTTGCAACTGTTATAAGAAAGTAATATGAAAATTTCAATTTTTTTCTTTAATTTGTAGTGATTTTAAACCGACCGCGTGCTCGTACGTTGAAAGACCAGAGACGCAAGAGTCGACGAAATTCGGTAATGATAATCAGAAGGTGGGAGGCTGACGTATACTCCCTACCAATTTATTACGATCTTGCGATCAAGTACTTCTGGTTGGACTGCCGTGGAGAACAGAGGGATCGAGTCTCTCCGAAAAGAGTTATAGTTTACTCGAATTTTATCCAATATACTACAATTAAGACGAACGGAATCTCATCATCGACGTCATTCGCTACTTGAAGAATTGATTGAAGAATGGACTTGACAAAATTCGAGATGAGTATTTTCTTTTCCGGATCTCATATAACATAAACGGATTGACGTGATAAAATTAGCTTAAACAAATATCCACTTTGGCATTCAATAATAGTTCCGACCAGGAAATTTATCCATGTAACCGAATATAATAATTTTCTATTTTTATTGATTGAATCGATTCCTGACGTATGAGTGTTGTGTGTGTGTGTGATTATTAGTTTTAAGTAAATTTTGTGATATTTGTGGCTCTTTACACCGGTTATACATATACATATTGATATACATTTTTATTTATTTTTTTATTTGAGATCAAGGATCATTGTTATTTTAATAATTCAATAAAATTCTTTCACACGGTGGCCACCTCAAACATATGACTGTATAATTTATTTTTATTGTTGGATTCCTCGTCCCATTAAAATCTTCGGGGTCTCTATTAATTTTATACACGATTATATATACATATATATCAAATTAATTTATGTTCATTATTTTCGTCTTATTTGCAGTATGCCGTACATAATTATGTTTCGTTTTCCATTTATTATATGCCTGTTGTTTTTGTTTGTAATTTTCTATTTTGTTCGTTTAACGTTTTTAATCGTATGGAAGTTCACTTTTACGCTTTCGGGCAATTCGTTCTCATAAATATTGAAAAATAAATTCCTTATATAATGATAACTTATAGTCCTGCGAAATAAGGAATTTTATTTAACAAGTAAATTTCTACAAATTGTACTTGTGTATTTTGCTGAGGAAATCACGACAGATGCGTAGGGAACCATTAGGCAACTGGGATTTCCGAGTTTGAATATATCGAAAATCGTAACTTTCACAAGAGAGATAATAGGAGAAATCGCATCGTTCGGCATTTCAAGACCATATCCGATTCATTTTTCACAAATCTGGCACTTATTTCACTCATTGCTCAATAAATGATATGGAAATTTACGCGATAATTTAAAAGCGGTAGCGAACGATGATCAGCATAACTAAAAATCGAAAAACAGTAGGATCGCGCTTATCCGACCTTCGATTATCCGAGCCTCCACCTTATCCAATGCATCTAACTCATCCGAGCCCTCCATGTTAACCGAAGTGTAGGCTCGGATAATATGGAAAGCTCGGACAAAACGGATACAGCAGCATGCCCGGCCGCGGACGTGTTGCTTTATTATTACTGCTACATACCTGCATACGCGCTTAAACTTGTAGAAGTTTGCTGGGTCTTTATATTGCGAGCTGCAAATACATCAGTTCCGATTCTAGCTGGAAATAATGGTAGAACATCGTGATGTCTCAAAAAAGGAAAAAAGTCGTAAATTAACTAATAAAGTTAATGTTTATATGAAATGGTGTGTCATTTTTTAACTATACAATAGTAGTACAAGTTTGAATTGCCTTTATCCGTGTTATCCGAGTTTTCGCTTATCCGACCTACGCTCTCCCCACATTACCTCGGATAAACGGGGTTCTACTGTACTTGGTAGCGTCGCGTTTGTAAAACTCGCTTACAAAAACGTCGGTTTTTACGGATTTTTAAAAAGTACTTGGCTTCAAGACGCCACCGTGTCTCTTGATTCAGCTAGGAGTAAAGTAAATGGCGGATTATAGCCATTGGTGCTTTGATATGTTTTCCTTTTAATCGACGAAACATGAGGTCGTTGGAATGGTTGAAAATTGAAAAATCTAAAGACAATTTTTTTTTTCAGACAAAGCTTTCTCTATTTGGAAGCCAATTCATCCAAATAATCACGGCAAATGCTTGTTCATAAAAAAATCGTATATAAAAGTACTTTACACAAGGAAGCTATGCAAAAATTTTGACTATCACGGTTTTTCAGATACAATTCAGATATATATAAGTGCGGGAGTGCATCTCTTTGCGTCGCTTTAATTCTTTACCAATACCTACAGTGCGCTGTAATCTTGAAATCTATTTCCAAGCTACGTTGATGATCAGTCGATTCAGATGATAGTGTTCCTTAATTTATCCAAAATATTTTTAGAATCTTCCACAACATCGAAAAAACGCACCTCATTATTTCGCGGTTTTGCTATCCTTGTTGCAGTTACCGCCGTAGCTTGAGGACATTTATAATTTTTACGATGGGTGTCTACGAGTGAAATTCTTGCCAGTCATCTGCTGTAATGATCAGTCTAGTCAATACCACACGTAATATTAGTTGCAATGATTACAGGAAAATTAATCCCGTGACAATTATTCTCCTGGAAAATTGAACCAGGAAATGCTATATCCCCGAATGCTCCGTTCTGCTAAACTGCAAATTAATTATCGATTATTAGGTGATTCAGCATCGGTGTGGGCGCTTAGCTTCTGTTTTCTCGGGAGGTATACTGTATCGAAACTGCTTCGAAATGGGTTTTGCAAATGATGTCTGCACTATGTACCTCTTATTTTTTATAGTCACTTTTCAATGAACGTCAATGTGCCGAAGGTATTGTAAATATGTATTCATTCGCACCGCCCATCCCCTGCGCTTTATTATTTCATAAAGATTGCTGGTCTCTGTCTCTACGTGCTTCTAAAGTTCTTCATAATTGTGGCTTCCGTCGGTGTTGACTTTACTATTAGACTTGCGAATTATTACGTCAAGGCAGTTCATCTACTCAAACACTAATCACTAAACACTTCCACGATAGCGGAGACTGATGGTTTGAAGTAACGTTCCGTCTGCGGAGATTCCGTCACTACTTTTTCTATCGTAATTGGATAAATATTGTCGCATTATGTAATGTAGCAATAGGTCTGACATGGGACTGTCTCAAGTGAATATACCGCACCTGAAGAATGTGTTCACTCATATGACACGAATATATCATGTACTTTTTAATAAACTGACATATTCCTCGATGGTTTTCAGATATCCTGACCGTGACGACAGAAATTCTGCAATGAGCTGTGCAGGATGTAGAATTCTACGTTGGAATGAAAATCGTTTACTGACATCTAAATCCAAAGATTCTTTGTGCGAGGTAGCTAAAGGAGATACAAGACGCCATCGTATAGTCAGTGGGTTTTTAGTATTCACTACGTTATCACTTTGGCAATCACACGTACTTTATTAGCGAAAAAAAGTTGAAAATCGATATTTTTTCCCGACTATGCTAAGAAGGCCCTATTTCATGCCTGCAACGGGGGTGGAAAGTGGCCGATTCTTGACCAGCGGAAGGAAAAGTAATTTCTTTTTTTCAATTAAATATTTTATCTGTCGTTCCGATCCGATATACGCCAGTGATATAATTTCCTATGTGTCTTCCTCATCATTTTCATCATTGCAATTTTTTATCTGTCATTCCTATCTGATATATGCCAGCGATGTAATTTTCTATGTGTTTTCTTCTACGATGAAATTTAGTCTGTGTCGTTAGTACCTGATATACGTCAGCGATATAATTTTCTATGTCTTTCTTCCTCAATGAAATGTTTTATGTGCCGTTCCTCTCAGATACAATTTTCTATGTTGCATCGGAAAGGAACGAGGAATCTTTGCTACAGTCGGGAGACGTCTGTAAGTTTAATCCACTCCGTGACCGCGAAAATTGGCTATAGTACTGCGTTGTGAGGGAAGACGTCTCCCGACTGTAGCAAAGATTATGAATGAATGATATAATTACGATTAATTAATTATGTTATTATTCTTTATTGTTAATTATTACTATTACTGTTTACTGACAATATTAATTATTGTTACATACATGCATTTTTTCATCCTCTTTGAAGTTACTTTTTATTAACCATTCTTTTGTAATTTTTTTTACGACTTTTTTTTGTTGTTCCTTTTTTCTTCATACACTTTTTTGTAAGATTCATTTTTAAATAGTTAACATTTTTTAATACTTTAATAATGGATAAGTGATAACGGAATCACAGCGGCTCATAATGATCATAATAAAATCGAGTTTCTACCTTGTTATAGATACGATTTTTTTACACAATAAGGAAATAAGCGGCAATAGCGTTTAATGAGAATATATATGGTATTTTGTTATAATTTATTCCGTACACTCCAAACTGCATCGTCAAATAGAGTTGGCCATATGAAAAGCAAAAGATTCGCGCACCTGAAGCCATAAAAATGAAAGATACATTTTTTTAATTAACCTGGCTTCGATATCTTGCAATAGAATCTGTTGATCTAAACCTTTGTCTGTGAGTAAGTAGAAGGATTAATACCTGGCGACAATATAAACAACTCGACGGTGTGATAATAATTTCAAACGCTTACTTGATAAAAAAAAGTGTCATTTGTGAGACATCGGGTTGATCTTGAAGTAATGTATCTAACTTTTTCTTTTACAAGCTGACTCACCGATCACTTTAAACCTATCGATGCAAACTTTCATCATCTATATAAGGTTGCCTCTTTGGGTGCACTGTAAAAATAAATGCCGTGCTTCAACACGTTTATGTACCGTAACTTTTAACATACACATTAAAACAACACTCTTCTTGCGTGTTATTATACTCGAGTATTCCTCGATAACACGTCTACGTATGTTAAGAACAACTGAAACGACTGAGTTGGTAACCAAAATCTGTAATGAATGCAATTCAGAGACCGTAGACTTTTCGGGAAAAAGCAAAGCATTAGCGGATGTACAATTTAATACCGCGTCCGATGATGCTTCCGTTTTATCCGAAACGTCAACCGGTTTTAAATGGCATTGATTCGAAAAATGCATCTATCTGTCTCGCACTCATATGTCACGTGGTACATCTTTCACATGGCCTTAATACAACACACATCAGTGTACTAACACCCGAAAAGCGTCTTGTTTCTACGCGTATCAAGAGACGCGGTAGCGTCTCGACTCCAGGGACGTAAAAAATATATTTTTTTAAGCGACATGCTACCAAGTAGCTATACTCCAATATGCCCGAAGTGAAATCGTTAAACCGACGATATTTCAAAACGAAGCATCCGTTCGGAATGTCGAAGACATTTTCATCGTATAATTTGGACACAAGCTTTCCAACGCCGCCCAGTTACGTTCATAACAGTTCGGCAGCTGCGATATGGGCATCGTGGACCGAAAAAAGGTCCGACATTATTATAAAAGTGTCGTGCAGATCTGCGGTTTTGTAGATGTCCGGTCGCGTAGATGTCGCTATGGCCAGCTCAGTTTTCAGCTGCTGTCAGTCACCTTAATAACCTATAATCTCGCCGTTGAAATAATATTATTCTCGGAATTTTTTACGTTTTATTCATACACATAACATAATATAAAATAATAATATATGTTCATAATTATGTCATATGTATCAACATATACTTGCGACGTATATAGCGACGAATATCATCACCGACTCCGAACACAGATGCTCTCGATCCTCTAGTATTTCACAGGTACTGCGTCAGGATCAGAAGTGTCTTTACCCATCATGCACGGCAGGTAAGTTTTTTTAGGTACACATGATAAAAGCCATTTCCGGATCCTGACGCAGCTGCCTCCGGAGGACCAGAGCAGCAAGAGGATTGGTGTTTCGCTAGCATCAAAAACAAGTAATAGTACATTTCGATACGAGTGCGAAAAAACTTTTTCTGACGAGTGTGAGTTTGCAGCACGAGCCGAAGGCGAGTGTTGCAATCACACGAGTTCAGAAAACGTTTTTCGCACGAGTATCGAACAAAATTTTATTTCACAAGGTGTGAAAATGGGGGTTGTCGCACGCGAAGCGTGCGAAAGAGCCGCCATTTTCACAACGAGTGACATAAATGTTATATTATAGTGTTACGTCCAGCCCTAACTCGTGAGAGTGTAAGGGAGAGCATAGCACTGTTGGCTTTTCTTTTCGGGTCAAGGCAGGGCAGCCCTTTACACCGGGGACGGAAACCTCGCCTTTTACATTATAGCATTTATGGTTTTATGGATGGTCGTTTGTAATTGACACTCGGAGCAGGTCTTCGAATGAAGACCTTTGTCGCGGTTAAAGGTCTTTATCGATTGTCAAATAAGTATTGAAATACTCACATGATTTATTGGTTCACAAAAGGTTCCAAAAATGGTTAATGGTGATACGATACAATAATTTCACATATAACTCGCGTACAATTCGAATATTAATCCGGAGAGTAAAGATAGACTGTGATTTTGTAAAATGCGCGTGAAGATACAATATTTATCGAAAGCCGTACGAGCTATGAACTCTAGCTTCCAGTTCGATTGTCTTGAAAGTGTAATAGCGCAGCCTGACGTTATACGTACAGTAGTCGGGTGTTAACTAACGTGCAGTCTGGGCGTTTCGCTCATCTTATATACTAAATCGTAACTAAGGGCGACAATGTGGTGACCACGGATGACTCGTCCTGGCCTAAATACGCCGGCTACCCCATAAGGGTAGGCTAAGGGTGCAAGTCGCGATTCCAGGAACGATGTGGCGAAGGAAACTCTAGGTGTGAGTTTGTCATGAACCACCTCCTCTTCGCATATCCCATAACTATTCGTTGCTTATCACAACGTTTCGGCGAAGTCTGAGTCAGCTGCCGTGTCCATTGTCCGTCAGCTTGCTTAGCTACGCTGGTATGACCCATCGTTTGTTATTCGATCAATACAGCTTGAGATATAATAATATGATTCATTATATTATTATATCTTTTACATTTAGGCTATTTTGGTATATTTAGCTTATTATTTTAATTATTTTAATTGTATCTTTCTGTTATTATTATTATATATCGCTATACATAATAATAATAATCAGATCTTAAATTTTAGGTGCAAGATTTATTAGCTGGAGAGATAGAAATATCGCGGGGACGTTACAATAGCTACTGCGTCGGAGCGTAGAATAGGAAATATCTGCACTCAGACCATATCCTCCGATATAAATTCAAATAAAACAGAGCGTTGATTCTGTTTCAATAGAATCCATACATAGCAGAGAAAAAACTAATAGGATTATCGAGCGGCTGGACTATGTCTCCTGGACTATCCATTGCAGCATCCGAAGAATCTGAACCTCCTAAACGCGAGGAATATCTTCTTATATTAAAAATAATTTAAATCAACTAAGAAATATACCTTTTTGAAATAAAAACAATATGCCAAGACTTAATTTTTTTTATCTCTTAAAGTAGTACTTGCGGACAGTCTAACCCCACGTGAGTTCAGAGAGAATTGAGAGAGAATTGCGAACACCTCTCGAAGGGATAAAAATCTGAAAAATCAAGCATATGGAAGGTGCTGAAAAGATTGATTTTGCATAATAATAATTCCACAATTGTGTTTTTAGTTAATAAAAAAACGTAATTATTAACAATTACATCAAATTCTAAAAAAATTCACACGTATTTAAAAAGATTAACAAATTGTTTTTATATGATCAAAAAGTTAAGTTGCCGGGGGATTTTTTTTTTTCATTTATTTGTAAATAACATTTTGGAATTATTATTATACAAAATCAATCTTTTCAGCACCTTCCATATGCTTGATTTTTTTCAGATTTTTATCCCTACAAGAAGTGTTGGCAATTCTCTCTCAATTCTTTGTGAACTCGTGTGAGGTTGAACTGTCCGCTAGTACTACCTTAAAAAAAGATGTTTATCGAAACATTATTTAAAAAACAAAAACTAACGAAGTTAAATCACAATTTGTGGTAAACAGATCTGTATATATTTAGTATAATAATTATACACTCAAAAAATGAAGAAAAAAAAAATGAAAATACATTTTCGTTCTATATTTAATTCTAAAATACAATATGAACTAAAAAAGAAACAGCACTTGGCGCACGCGTGGAATACAAATAAACTGAGTTTATTGCATCAAAAGGAAAGACGCACCAACTATTTTTTATTTATTTGTTCTTATTATATTTTTGAGTTAAATATAGATTGAAAATGGTTTAACTTTTTTCTCATTTTTCAAATATACAATTACTATACTAAATATATAAGGCATTCCATCCGGTTTCGAACGGTCAAAAAGTTGTCCACTCCCAAAAAAATTTAAATTTTGTCAAATTATGTAATTATATAAAAAGGATTTATGTACATTTTTTCAGAATTTTTGGATCTCATTGTTTTGAGTTTTTCGAAATTTCAAAATTTTCTAAAGATTGTTATATCTTGAAAGGATTCAATTACACAGAAAAATGTTTCAGACAAAAAAGTTGCAGTTTTAGATGAACTTTGAAAAAACATTATTTTTTGAATTTTTCGACTTGAGAAAATTACTATTCTTATCAAAAATACTCGAAAATATTTTTTTTCGGTCGGCATGTCACTTTCAATTTATCTCAAAAAAATCCAGAAAATACTTTTAAGTGTGTACAGTAGACACATATTTTTTTTTAGATGGCTTGATTACTTGTTCCGGAGCTATGCTCCGTTTTATTATTATCGTTTTTTTTTATAAGAATAAATTATTATGGAAAATTATACTCCCCTAAACTTTTCTCTCACATTTTTAAGTAAGAAACATTTAAAAAAAAGTAAAAACATTAGTCATCTCAAAAAATGGTCATCAAAATAATCGCTTAAAATAAAAATCGGAAAAAAGTGAAATCATATGAGCCAAGTAGGGGTATACAAATGGTATACATACTAAGTATGAAGTATATGAACTGAAGACTATGCAGACAGTAGTGATGAAAAAATACGAAAATAAAAACAAAATGTTTTATCATATTTATCAATCGAACAGTAGTACACGGAGCCGGCATACAAAAACTCGGCGTGCCAGTTTTTTTTTTGACAATAGCTGTCGTACATGGTTTATTAAAATAATCGAGGGAACAGAGGGAACACCGAGTCTCTTACTTTACAAAATACGACTTTGTGCGCCAGTGCAAAATTAATCCTCTCATGATGCAATCCGAGTATAGCTCCCATCTTTATGGCAGTACGTGCGTGTGTGGGACTCTCGGTGAACAATACTATCACAGATTACTAGATTCGCTATGAGGGACTGATAGCTTGCTTTATTTCTATTGGCCCTTCGGAAATCAGCCATAGCGAAATCTTATTTACCATCATTAAGCCTTTTAACATTTTATAATTTTCATTATGAGGTGCACTAGTAGTTCACTACTACAATAACATTACATTACGGCACAAGGCCTATATCTGTTTTCAATCTACAAGGATGCACTTTGGTCGACTAATATCGATGGTCTAAAGCCAGAAAGGCGCAGGGAAGAGCCGGGCAAAATGGCACACCTTGGCAAAACGGGACAATGAGGGCAAAACTCAATTTTCCAATAATTTTTGGATGCCCCATTTTGTCGCAACGATACATCCGGATTTTCAACCCCGTTTTACCACACTCACCATCACCGCCACCATTCAAAAGTTATTGTAAAATTGCGTTTTGCCTCATCATCCCGTTTTGCTCCGGTGTGCCATTTTGCCCCGCTCTCCCCTATAAGGTTAGCACTTTCATATATCATACGCCCTTGTCGAATTAGGCCATTAATATAATTTCTTTCTTTCCTGAGACCTCAATGCAGACATCAATATTAGATGCATGTGATTCCAACTCGATCATGAATCAAGTAGCAGTTGAGGAAGTGGCGAATGAAACGAAACCTACGGGTGCATCATCCTCCCCTCTGCCTCGATTATTTTAATGAACCATGTACGACAGCTATTGTCAAAAAAACTGGCACGCCAAGTTTTTGTATGCCGGCTCCGTGTACTATTGTTCGATTGATAAATATCATAAAACATTTTGTTTTTATTTTCGTATTTTTTCATCACTATTGTCTGCATAGTCTTCAGTTCATATACTTCATACTTAGTATGTATACCATTTGTATACCCCTACTTGGCTCATATGATTTCACTTTTTCCGATTTTTATTTTAAGCGATTATTTTGATGAGCATCTTTTGAGATGATCAATGTTTTTACTTTTTTAAAAATGTTTCTTACCTAAAAATGTGAGAGAAAAGTTTAGGGGAGTATAATTTTCCATAATAATTTATTCTTATTAAAAAAACGATAATAATAAAACGGAGCATAGCTTCGGAACAAGTAATCAAGCCATCTAAAAAAAATATGTGTCTACTGTACACACTTAAAAGTATTTTCTGGATTTTTTTAAGATAAATTAAAAGTGACATACCGACCGAAAAAAATTATTTTCGAATATTTTTGATAAGAATGGTAATTTTTTCAAGTCGAAAAATTCAAAAAATAATGTTTTTTCAAAGTTCATCTAAAACTGCAACTTTTTTGTCTAAAACATTTTTCTGTGTAATTAAATCCTTTCAAGATATAACGATCTTTAGAAAATTTTGAAATTTCGAAAAACTCAAAACAATGCGATCCAAAAATTATGAAAAAATGTACATAAATCCTTTTTATATAATTTGTGACGTGATTTTTCGATCACTGTCACAAAAATGCAAAAATCTAGCATTTTTCGCATACAGCTACCGTTTAGGATATTATAGCTCCCGATTTACTGCTCTCCAGCTGTTCGTGGTACCGTCCAGCTCCCGTTCGGATAAAGTTCGTAACGTTTTGCGATCCGGTTAGGTTTTGCTTGTGTGTGATAAGCTTAAAGATTTAGTTCAGGTCGGGATTCTCGAATCTATTCGGTGGAGAGACTCTCGAAGAAATGAGAAGCACGAATAGAGGAGAGCCCGACGAGATTTCGTCACGAATACGCCAAAGTCCGGTGCAAACCCGGCACTCCGCTTAAGTGATAATACAGGACGTTGGAGAACAGGCGGAGGTTTTAGTTCAGTCCGGGCAAGGTTGGAACCCCTTGTGCTGTGTTTTAGTTTAGAGAGAGAGCCTTGTTTTCACGTCCTGAATTTGGAGTAGCGATCGCGAAGATTCTCAAAGTTACCGCGTTATAGTTCGGCTCCCGTTCAGATGACGTATCGATATAGTTCGAGAGGGCAGTAGTTATCGGCTAAGGATCCCGCAATAATAATAACGTCCCGTTGAAAGTATTTTCGTAGGCTTATCAGTCTACCGGGAGTCGTCCTCGAGGCTGCTCGGACCTCTCTCGTGCTCCCGATGTTTACGGTTTCGGCTATTGTGTCGCGCTTGAGTCAGTCGTTCTCGCTCGCGTTACCGTAGACTCAGGTTATCGCTCTCGCTCCGGTTCGAGTGTCGCGCTCGCTACCTGTCGCTTTGCGCGTTCGCTAGTAGACTCGTGTGCTGTGTTTCGTGCGGATTCGTTTCCGAATAATTTGCCGATTTTTCTGTGATCGAGATGCGTTTTGGAGAACGCTCTTGAGGTGCAGCGATTGTGTTTAAGTTCTCGTGGCATCGTGAGCTGCAGTTCCCGCATTTTATTGGATTAATTCATGCTGTTTCGGTGAGTTTTACTGTTCAAGTAATTTCTCGATCGAGTATGGATCCGTTCTCGTTACGCTCGCTCCGACCCTTCGGTCAGCTGAGCGCTCCCGATGCCCTAGTGTGCGATCCCGTGGCTTTACAGCCTACAAATTAATTGTTCCCGTTATTAAAATTTGAGATCCCGATATTTTCGATTCCGCGTTATTTTATTGGCAAAGGATCGCGACCCTTCTAGCATAACCCGCATCCTGAACGACCGTGCATTTCCGCAACTGTTCGCTTTCGCGAATGCATCGGCGTTAGTTCTCGTTACCGTCAAGTTCTCGTTTGTGATATCGTGTGTTTTGTTCCGATTTCGTGTGTTCCCGTTGCGGAGGTCGGCCGGTTCCACCGACCTCCAGGTTAGTCCGGTTTGGCTATTCCGGCGAAACAAAATCAGCCCTGCGGAGGTCGACCGTTCCATTGTTACGTTCTGACCTCCGAATTATGAGTTCGCTTTCGGTGAGAACCATAAACGTAGAATAGTCTCGCTTTTGAGTCAAGGCGTTAGCCCTTTACTCGGGGACGGAGACCTCGCCGTACTGCCGTGGATTTAATAAAGGAATAGAACGGTAGAAGGTATTGAGCCTCCTGAGAGATTATCCGAAAGACCAGAGTGCATGCAAATAAATGATTGAAATGAAGCTTTGTTTTGAATACTCACAATTAGTATATATTGAATAAGTTTCGATGATACAAAAATGGTTAGAAAAAGAGCCAACTTGCTCAACTATTACTTTCAATCGAAGTACTCTGCCTCGCAGGGCTAGAGTTTTAACAAGAGCTTTGCGCGCTCTGCGTAGAGTCGTTGAAGATGCAGCAGGTTCGTTGGTTGAAGAATAACTGATTTGATCCGGAAATGCATGGCTTATTTATACTAAATCTACTCCTATGCTTATTAACGTTAGAAAAGGCTAGCAATATAAAGCTAGACAGAAGATAGGTTCTCAATGCGTAGGAGGAAGAAAGAACGTTTAAATTGGAGTAGGGATTGGATGACAGAGAAGTTGACAATCGGATTTAGAGGATGAGAAATTTATAATACCCGTAGAATTAATACATGTGAGAAAAGAGACGTTGTCATCATAATGTAGACGCTTCCGAAAGATGAAAATATATTGGAATCTTGAGTGTGACGTATTTTATGGTTGACGTTAATTAGTATGCAGGGCTCGAATGGAAGAGCGAGCGAGATAGAAGAACGGGTGTTTAGGCTTTTAGTCGAAGAAAATATCTTAGGGTAAAGTTATTGTCCTTTTCGAGAGGACCGCAAAAGATTTTATGTGGCAGTGGTGACAGAAAGATGGGGAAATGATCTGACCCAGAATAGGTCGTAAACTCAAGGGCCGATACGGCAGAGCGCTGTACCGAAAGAGTGGGGGTAACAGTGAGACGGATACATGGGTGTAAGCCTATGCTTTTAATGCCTGTCGTCGAGGCTTCAATTAGGTTAATTATTAAGCAAATTAATAGTATGGTTAACAATCTTATTGAAAATATGGTTTTAAGAATTGCGGAGAACGTAACACCATCAACCTCCAGATTAGTCCGGCTTGGCGATTCCGGCGAAACAAAAATCGACCCTGCGGAGGTCGGCCGTTCCACCGACCTCCAGTTTAGCCTGGTTGTTAATACCGGCGAAACAAAAATTAACTGGCGCCCACCGGGACGTCGATGCATCCGTGCGGGCGGACGGCCGAAGGTGACGTAAGTTTCGGTTTCGCGTTTTGTGCTCCCTTTTGGTTTGAGCTTAGATTTAGTCTTGTTCCGTTTTTTTTTTTTTTTGAGTTTTGAGTTCGCGTTATCGAGGTAAAGAAAAATACGTCGCAAATTACATAATTTGACAAAATTAAAATTTTTTTGGGAGTGGACAACTTTTTGACCGTTCGAAACCGGATGGAATGCCTCATATACAGATCTGTATAAATCTGTTTACCACAACTTGGCTCATGTGATTTCATTTTTTATCGGTTTTTTTTTTTTTACGATTCCTTTGAGAAACATATGAGGTATTCCATCCGATCTCGAACGGTCAAAAACTCGACCCTCTCCAAAAAAGTTGAAATTTTACCACAATTTATGATTATTTACAAGAGGTTTTTGTAATTTTTAAAAGAATTTAAAAATAGCAGTTTAGAAAATAGCAGATTTACACACATGCTTTGCGTACGCAAACGCCCCATTTTCACACCTTGTGAAGTAATATTTGATACGATACACGTGCAAAAACCTTTTTCTGAACCCGAAAACACTCACCGTCGGCTCGTGCTGCAGTCACATAAAAAGCACGCAAAAAGTTTTATCGCACCATTATCGTAGGTTACGGTATTTGTTAACGGCGACCGAAAGATTGTTTGGCCGCAGCAGTCATCGCCATCGACATCGCCGCAAAGGTCGTTCGAGAATTTTCCGAAAGATCTGATACGAGATTTCGTCGCTCAAGGGCGAGTACAGGCTCGCGAGGCAGCCGGACACCGGGCTGCCAAGTACGTTTGTATGGAAGAACTCGCGCTCGTTCGTGCCGTAACCTGCCCTGCTATCGGAATCACCATCATCCGACCGGTGCGAGAATAATCCCCGATCGTCGAGTTAATTCCGAGGCTGCAGCTTCGTGACGTACCGTTGCATCGAGGAGGATGGCATGTAGCGTACCCTGCCGAACAACGGGCCCGGGTGGAGCAAATTGAGAGCGTAAATTGTAGCTGTCGTGCCGAGGGCACCTATGCCGAGCAGTCGACAGCCAGCGTCGCGTCGAGTGCTCGGGAATCCGAGGTAAAAAGATCGCCGACTTAGCGCGAAAAGTAATTCGGAAGTAATTAGGGGGGGGGGGGGGGTAGAGATAGGGCGGCCGAGAGTGAGAGCGTCCCGAGACTCGAGTCACTTCTTGTTGAGCTGCAACGATACCTGAACAAGCTGCCGTGTGTGTCTGTGAGGAACCATGTATGATCGAAGGGACAAGGGACAACAAAGTTAACCATCCCTAAATTTCGTGGGCCCTTTTCCGGAGTTTCTCCGGAGTTTTTCCGGAGTTTTTCCGAAGATTTTCATCATCGCAGTAAGCCCGTCCGTCCCAGCGAAGATTAAATGAACATTGAAAATGTATCGAGTTTTTCGTACGCCGTCGAAATTCGCATTTAAAATAATAATTCATGTGGACGTGCACCGTAACCGGTCCGTCCGTGAGAGGAAGCGGGCTTCGAAGCCTTTGAGAGAATTATGCCGGGACGTCCCGAGTCGCGACCATGTGTGTGCATGTGTGTCTGTAGCTGAATTTAGTCGGCGCTTTTTCCCGAGTGTGAGAGTGTGCGTGTTGCGAACCTTTAGTGAGAGACACGGTATTTATCGAGACGTTTATCCCGAATTGTAATCCGTGTCGTCGGAGTGTGGCGATCGCGGCCATTGAGATTTTTGTGGAAGGTTTTCTTCTGGGGATGTCCTCGGTTTTCTTTCTGTAGAGTTTTATGTTCCCAGGTGCGATTTTAGAGCCGGGCTGCCGTTGGACCAATTATGACCGCTTGACTTAGAAAGTCGACCCGACTCTGGTCGCCAATGTAGGCTCGACTACCAGTTAACGTTGGGATGATAACATCAGCCCAACGTTACTAAACGACGTTGTCCCAATGTTGGCGGCCGACGTCCAGCCAACGTTAAATCGAAAAATGTTAATACGCAATAAAATTTTTGTTATCGATCTGCGCGACTTCTAAATACTTTTTTTATCATCCTACATTTGCTTTTTTGTAGTTTTTTTCATCTTCACACATTAGAATCATCAGAATACATTTTTTAGTCGACAATAGGACCTCTTACGTACTCGGCTATGCTCACTTTGAATATTTTTTTTCGAATCTTATATAAAAGCTGCATGTCTGCTGCATATCTCTAATATTAACTTACCAATTGCTTTAAATTGGCTAAGTTTTATTATTTCTTTTTTGTATTCACACTTTAATTAATAATATTTATGAAACTTAGGCCATCTACACTACAGTACTGTAGATCAAATTATGATAAAGGAATCTGGAATAATAAAAAAGGATTCAGCAGTCGCGCAAATAAAAAAAAAATTAATTGTTCATAAATATTTGATGTTGGACGTTGGCTGAACGTCGCTAGCAGGTACTGGGCCAGAGTCATTCGACGTCGTGAGCGAACGTCCCCTTGATATCACCGAACACGCATCATTACGATACGCCAGCGTCAGCTAAACTGTGGTAAGCACCGTTTTGCCAACTATTGAGCCCAACGTTGGAGTGGTTGTCCATCGACAGTTTAGTCAATGCTGGACATTCGTCGAGATCCGATCATCGGCTGCCAACCTGCTGCCGACTAAACGCTGATCGTCGACCTCACTTGGAGCGTCGGCCATTCGCACCTGGGTTATTTCAAGTAAAAGGTCAATTTTTTTGTCGAGTTTTATTTAATCGTCGATTATTATTGACTTCTTGGCTTGAATCGAATAGCAGCTACAGCTGCTGACTTCCTGTCCTGAATCGACAGCAGCGAGCCGGGCACAAGATCTTTTTCTCCCCGGCACAGTAATTCGTGCCTGACGCCCAGATTAATACATTAAAAAGGGGAGAATATTTCAAGGTTGACGACGATGCATTTGGACCAGAGATTTCATATCACAATGAGTGTCTGTGAGTGTCTGTGAGTGTCTGTGAGTGTCTGTGAGTGTCTGTGAGTGTCTGTGAGTGTCTGTGAGTGTCTGTGAGTGTCTGTGAGTGTCTGTGAGTGTCTGTGAGTGTCTGTGAGTGTCTGTGAGTGTCTGTGAGTGTCTGTGAGTGTCTGTGAGTGGCTGTGAGTGTCTGTGAGTGTCTACGTTGGTATTGCGAGTGCAAGCAACCGTCCATATATCACTAGATAATGTTTTCCGAGGCCATTTTTTATACTCGATATACCATTACGAAAATGTAGATAGAAAAATGTTAATACTGTCTGACAATAGTTGAAAAGATTTTCAACGTAAGAGTTCACGCTCGAATCAAGGGGTTGAGTAATTTTCAATTATTCTTGTGAATTTTATCATAATATTGTAGCGACGATAGATCAGTCGTCGTCATCGTTATTGTCAATATGACAATTATCCTTATAAAATCGGAAGGAAAGTGCGATAGTATGCTAAAATAATCATGTCCGAGTAAATAAGAAAATACTCAAAAATGTTGTATATAAGAGCGTTTTGAGACCCAGGGATTGAAGAACAGATTCTGCATGCTTTGCGTTCCGAATAGTACGTTAGACGAAACTCTCGTCGACCGGGACTGTACGTACACGTCTTATAATACACATCGAGAACCGTTCCAAGATTAGATAACATATTATCTTCCAGAGATTGACCAGCAGAGAGACATACACTCAGCCCGACCGGAAGAGTGAGGGCCAAAAAAACTCATCGAAGCAGCTCACTGTTGTCGTCACTACTTGGAACCGGGGCCCATAGTGTATAGACGTACGGTCAAATACGCGGAAGAACATCTATCGTTGGTAACATCATGAGGCCCTGGACGACCAAATCTGTGGTCCTCGGGGTCGTGGGTCTTGTCCTAGTGGTCATCGGTACTTCCTTCTGTTTCTTCTGGCCTGGACTCTTCCAGGCAATACTCAGCACAGTAAGAACATCAAACAACATCGCCATAACATAAAAACGATGTCAAATAATATTCAGTTGTAACGGAAATCGTTAAAGGTTTTCGTACACTGCCCGTGATTGATCCTTGGATTTCGGATTTTACCGAAGATGTCAAGGAAGACATGCAGCTAGATATCCAACAAGATTGGACACCTTACTAGATGTCTTGCTCGAAATCTTCGATTCCGTTAACACATCGACCAAATATCCAGAAAAACCAGACACCGATGACGGGTCGTGTATATGACGAAAATACGAATGGGCGCAATGCATACATAGAATCAAGGAAAATCTTGGTTTTCGAAATCATTCGATGAAATTTCAAATCTGAAGGAAGATTTTGAGAATTTCGCGCGTTCATGTAAATAAAAAAATCTTGTAAAGGAACTTGTTAATGTTGGATATGGGAAAGCCTGTACCCTACCTTAACCACGCTTATTAAAAGCTAATGAAAAATGTGAGATGATTTTATAATTATTCAACATAGATTATGCATTATGCTGAAAATAAAACTTCGCCAAAAATATTCTAAGAAAACGTTAATACGGTACATAACATTTTTGAGATCTTAACTTTTTATTTGCCATACGCTGCCATACGCTGGCCTCTCTGTAAGTGCCACCGATGGAACTAAATTTTCATTGCTACACTTTTTTCTCTTACAATTCAGGCGACGCGAAAGTAGTTATCTTTAAAATGTCAAATACTTATTTGCACACTCGATTTCCATTTGTCGATAAAATTCATTGGAAACGGGTTTTTTTTTTGCGTTCATATATAAATAGGGTAAAAGTGATGAATATGGCCCACCTCGATTAACATGTAAATCAATGATATATGGACCGGGCTATATTCCCCACTTTTACCCTAGAGAATATTGTTTATAGCAGATAGAGAATACTATTCAAGCCTGCAATGTAACTTTTCGATTAATAGATTAGTTACCTTCATCATAAATCGGGTTAAAGGGCAATCTTGTAACTGCCTAGATTACTATTTCATGGGTTATCTGTGAAGGCATCGCCGACGATACCGATAGCCTTCGTAGAGCACGTGACACTGTCAATAACTTGTACATATTGCCGTAATGTTTAAAGAATCCTTATCGTGCAACGTGATTGATTTTTTTATCGACGAATGTATAACGCCGCATATGTCACTCATCGATGTGCTTCACCTAAATTGTAGCAACTGCCGCTGTCGCCAACCTCAAGAAGCTTCGAGATCTGGAGGGACACTACAGATGTCCCGGTGCGCTTGGAATTTTATTTCTTTAATTGGACAAATCCGGAAGAGTTGTTAGACAAAACGAAAAAACCAAATCTCGTACAGGTCGGACCATATACCTTTATGTGAGTATGTTGACTATTTTTAAGTAATTGGCTTTGAGATACCAGCATGATTATGAATTAGCGACGCACGACCTTCACTTAACCGTCAATAACGGACGAAATAATTTCAAATTTGATTAAGGATTTCCAAAACGGCTATCATTGCCGTTTACTTTATATCTCGATTTGACTATTAAAGCATAGTTAAATTGACTCTCTTTATTTCCGATCTTTCGCGACTAGAAAAACGCGCGGAGTGTTCAGACACTCTAATTGGAAAAGTGGAGTTTGAAAATAATGAAACAATTAATCGGATGCAATTATTAAAGCTTTTGCTACCATCGTTGTTCTCTAAACGTATCGCTGAAAGCGATATTTTGTAGGGAATGTATTAATAGAGCCCCGCAAATTCGTTACTAAAGGTTCTCAACTAAACATTAATAATCAGGTCAATATATTATTTCTTTCTTTTCATGTTGTCAATATTAATACATTACATTTTTTAGATGAATACATAAAAAAAATCTTGATTCTGGTCGTATCGACTGTTAAGAAATAAAAGGCCATATACCATATAGTTTTACATGTTAATTCATGTTAGATAAACCCCATTATTTCTTACGAATCGAGATGTAAGTAACATAGCGTATGAAAATATGGAAATCCATGAGTCAACCTTGCAGCTTGTTTCGAAGATAAATGAGTTCATGCGGAATACTTTATCGATCGTCAAAATACCATTGCCTATATTCCACTAAACAACAGTATTACGATGCTGTAGACATTCCACCTTGACGGTACTCGAATAGATTATTTTATTTCACCACTCGAACTCGGAGATACGTTACACTAACATAACTGAGGTACAATCTTTTGCTTCTATATATTTCGCACGCACGAGTCTTTACTAGCTGCGCCACATTTCTCTCTGTCTGGCTCGATTCCAGCGTTCAAGGTCTTTTCCTGTGGTTCGGATCATGCCGTAGCCACATGGCGGTTAGACTATCAGATAATATTAATTGTTAACTTGGCGCATACTGGTCTTGGCGCTAAGTATTTAGCTGTTCATGCACAAACCAATATCGCCGCTTGCATTACACGCAAATCTATTAGTTGCTTATGTAACCAGTACATGAGAAAACTGTTCCCTCCATCTACATTCGCTAAAGTGCATCGTTGCACATTTATCTTATACCACAGGTATTAACGGATTATCACAATTATTCCTAGATTTTCAGTTACTCACAGATTTTCAGTTACTCACAGATTTTCAGTTACTCACAGATTTTCAGTTACTCACAGATTTTCAGTTACTCACAGATTTTCAGTTACTCACAGATTTTCAGTTACTCACAGATTTTCAGTTACTCACAGATTTTCAGTTACTCACAGATTTTCAGTTACTCACAGATTTTCAGTTACTCACAGATTTTCAGTTACTCACAGATTTTCAGTTACTCACAGATTTTCAGTTACTCACAGATTTTCAGTTACTCACAGATTTTCAGTTACTCACAGACTTTCAGTTACTCACAGACTTTCAGTTACTCACAGACTTTCAGTTACTCACAGACTTTCAGTTACTCACAGACTTTCAGTTACTCACAGACTTTCAGTTACTCACAGACTTTCAGTTACTCACAGACTTTCAGTTACTCACAGACTTTCAGTTACTCACAGACTTTCAGTTACTCACAGACTTTCAGTTACTCACAGACTTTCAGTTACTCACAGACTTTCAGTTACTCACAGACTTTCAGTTACTCACAGACTTTCAGTTACTCACAGACTTTCAGTTACTCACAGACTTTCAGTTACTCACAGACTTTCAGTTACTCACAGACTTTCAGTTACTCACAGACTTTCAGTTACTCACAGACTTTCAGTTACTCACAGACTTTCAGTTACTCACAGACTTTCAGTTACTCACAGACTTTCAGTTACTCACAGACTTTCAGTTACTCACAGACTTTCAGTTACTCACAGACTTTCAGTTACTCACAGACTTTCAGTTACTCACAGACTTTCAGTTACTCACAGACTTTCAGTTACTCACAGACTTTCAGTTACTCACAGACTTTCAGTTACTCACAGACTTTCAGTTACTCACAGACTTTCAGTTACTCACAGACTTTCAGTTACTCACAGACTTTCAGTTACTCACAGACTTTCAGTTACTCACAGACTTTCAGTTACTCACAGACTTTCAGTTACTCACAGACTTTCAGTTACTCACAGACTTTCAGTTACTCACAGACTTTCAGTTACTCACAGACTTTCAGTTACTCACAGACTTTCAGTTACTCACAGACTTTCAGTTACTCACAGACTTTCAGTTACTCACAGACTTTCAGTTACTCACAGACTTTCAGTTACTCACAGACTTTCAGTTACTCACAGACTTTCAGTTACTCACAGACTTTCAGTTACTCACAGACTTTCAGTTACTCACAGACTTTCAGTTACTCACAGACTTTCAGTTACTCACAGACTTTCAGTTACTCACAGACTTTCAGTTACTCACAGACTTTCAGTTACTCACAGACTTTCAGTTACTCACAGACTTTCAGTTACTCACAGACTTTCAGTTACTCACAGACTTTCAGTTACTCACAGATTTTCAGTTACTCACAGATTTTCAGTTACTCACAGACTTTCAGTTACTCACAGACTTTCAGTTACTCACAGACTTTCAGTTACTCACAGACTTTCAGTTACTCACAGACTTTCAGTTACTCACAGACTTTCAGTTACTCACAGACTTTCAGTTACTCACAGACTTTCAGTTACTCACAGACTTTCAGTTACTCACAGACTTTCAGTTACTCACAGACTTTCAGTTACTCACAGACTTTCAGTTACTCACAGACTTTCAGTTACTCACAGACTTTCAGTTACTCACAGACTTTCAGTTACTCACAGACTTTCAGTTACTCACAGACTTTCAGTTACTCACAGACTTTCAGTTACTCACAGACTTTCAGTTACTCACAGACTTTCAGTTACTCACAGACTTTCAGTTACTCACAGACTTTCAGTTACTCACAGACTTTCAGTTACTCACAGACTTTCAGTTACTCACAGACTTTCAGTTACTCACAGACTTTCAGTTACTCACAGACTTTCAGTTACTCACAGACTTTCAGTTACTCACAGACTTTCAGTTACTCACAGACTTTCAGTTACTCACAGACTTTCAGTTACTCACAGACTTTCAGTTACTCACAGACTTTCAGTTACTCACAGACTTTCAGTTACTCACAGATTTTCAGTTACTCACAGATTTTCAGTTACTCACAGATTTTCAGTTACTCACAGATTTTCAGTTACTCACAGATTTTCAGTTACTCACAGATTTTCAGTTACTCACAGATTTTCAGTTACTCACAGATTTTCAGTTACTCACAGATTTTCAGTTACTCACAGATTTTCAGTTACTCACAGATTTTCAGTTACTCACAGATTTTCAGTTACTCACAGATTTTCAGTTACTCACAGATTTTCAGTTACTCACAGATTTTCAGTTACTCACAGATTTTCAGTTACTCACAGATTTTCAGTTACTCACAGATTTTCAGTTACTCACAGATTTTCAGTTACTCACAGATTTTCAGTTACTCACAGATTTTCAGTTACTCACAGATTTTCAGTTACTCACAGATTTTCAGTTACTCACAGATTTTCAGTTACTCACAGATTTTCAGTTACTCACAGATTTTCAGTTACTCACAGATTTTCAGTTACTCACAGATTTTCAGTTACTCACAGATTTTCAGTTACTCACAGACTTTCAGTTACTCACAGATTTTCAGTTACTCACAGATTTTCAGTTACTCACAGATTTTCAGTTACTCACAGATTTTCAGTTACTCACAGATTTTCAGTTACTCACAGATTTTCAGTTACTCACAGATTTTCAGTTACTCACAGATTTTCAGTTACTCACAGATTTTCAGTTACTCACAGATTTTCAGTTACTCACAGATTTTCAGTTACTCACAGATTTTCAGTTACTCACAGATTTTCAGTTACTCAAGATACGCACTGATACTCATAGGTACTCTGAGGCACTCACAGATACTCACAGATACTCACAGAACTTTCGTCCCTCGCACCGTACTCTGAAAGGGGCATCTGTCATAATATGATGCAGATCGCAGGGGTACGGGGAGTCTGCTCTGATTTACTAAAACCCTAATACTTTCGCGAGTTACCTTCTAGTGTTTCGTGCCATAATTATCCAGGTGTATTCAATTATTTACGTACGAATACTTAACGTGAAACAGACGTCTTGTTTCGTGTCAAGGTCAAATGCCCAACACCCCTCTGTTCTCTAGAAAGTTAAAGGTAGGTTATCATTCATAAAAATCGGATAAACTATGCAATCAAAATTGGTAGTACAATATGCACTAACTACGGTTATCTTTTCGTATCATAATTATTATTTATTTTTTTATCGCCTCGAGATTACATTATTGTGCGCAATTTAACGTCGGTTATGTTAAAGAAGCAATAGAATTAGTATATTATGCTACAAGGGAGGAAAGTGTTTCAAACTTCATCAAACTTCATAGTTGTTTCCTCACCGAGGGTGAAGTTTGATTCAGAAATTCACACGAGGTGAAAAGGCACTCCCTCCCGAGTGGGATATGCTATTTTTTTTTCCCCGACTATGCTAAAAAGTGGCCACATTTATATGCCTGCAACGGGGATGGAAATTGGCCGAGTCTTGACGACCGGGAGGAAAAATTCACTTTTCCTCCCGCTGAATTACTTTTCCTCCCGCTCGTCAAGAATCGGACACTTTCTACCCTCGTTGCAGGCATGAAACAGGGCCTTTTTAGCGTAGTCTGGAATAAAAATAGTACATTACGTTAGAAAAAGTGTTTCGCACGAGGGATGTACGACATTTTTCATCACAAGGTGCGTAAATGGCGGTTTTACGTACGCGAAGCGGGCGGAAAAGTGGCCATTTCCGCATCGAGTGATGAAAACAATTTTTTTTATTTTGCTATTCTTACTAGATTGTATCGCTCAATTCTTCTTAGAGTGTAAATTGCGAAACGTAACGATGAGTCATAGCGTGCAACCGTTGATTTTAATCATAAATCGGATGATTCCAGTTCTGTCGACAGACATTGAATGAAACGGATCCCGTTGGCTCAGTTATTTTGTTTCCTCTCGTATGATCTTCTCGATCGAAATTAGCCTCTCGATCTCGGACTGCAGTACACTGTGGGCTCTTGTCTCGCATAAGTTGAGACGCATTTAACCCTTCGCGATTCACAGCACAATCTATATGATCGGGCACTATCATTAAAAAAGTTTATAGAAGAGCAATATCGGACGAGACCTAGTGCTGCTTTAAGGTCACCGAAATTAAAAAGGAAAACAACAGTTTGTTGCTTCGTACAAGAAGACCATTTCTAGATGATTATTAAATAGGCCGATGATGCAAGAGATACGAGCTGTTTTCGTTTATGAAATGATAACATCGCGCGGAGTATTTTATATAATTGGATATGAAAATAAATCTTAGTTTATCAGTTTATCGAACATTCAACATTTAAGCGCGGGTTTGTAAAAATAAAAATAGTAATTACAATAGATTTTATGAAATTCAAAGCATGACCGTTGTGTTAAAAAATTTCATCGGAGAAAAAAGAACCATAGAAAATTATATCGCTGACATATATCAGAACACCACATAAAAAATGGTATTTTTGAGGAACGACACAGACAAAATTTCATTGAAGAAGAAAGACACATAGAAAATTATATTGCTGGCATATATCACTTTGCAAATATGACGCTACACTAAAGTGATCGAGTTAGAATTATATAAATAATTTCGATAATACAAAAAATTATAAATTAGGTTAAGTGCATAATTTATGATAATTTTTTATTATTAATGTATCCGGTGATTATTGCACCAGATATTATAGACACGGCATCGCATACATTTTTTCACACACTGATCACGCACTAAGCACCGACAACGTAAAAAAAACACGAATAAAAAACGCTACGATTATAAATAAATAACAATTCCAGACTTCTCATGGGGCATTGGAAACTCGGCACTATCTCGGCAGGAGCGTGAAGTTTGCGGTATCATTTACGATTGTAACTAGAGGTTAGGATCGCCGACGTGATTTTTCGATATGTCACCGCGAAGTTTTAATCGGATTTCTCTAATTATGGTTTATTACCGCGAGTTCATACCTCCGCTCACATATGTATTGTCACAAACATAGATCAGGCTCCCATAACTCCCGTCTTTTTGCCCTAGCGGGCAGTCGGGAGTAAAAATGAAGAGAATACAACGGCTAATGAAAAAAAAGGATTCTTGTTTCTCATTGGCTAATCGATATGACACCGCGAATTATTCATTTGTTTACCGGAATATGATTTATTTACGTGCGTATACACCTTAGCTTACATTTTTTTGGTCACAAACATAGATCATTATATAGAGAATCAATATGCCAAATTTGGTTAAGTAATATTTTGTCGTTTCGACAAACACTGGCGCCTTCGAAAAGATGCCAAAGTGGGTCATCGCAGTGAAACGCATAACTCCCGTTTTGTGCCCGGGGGGCAGTCGGGAGTTAAAAATTGACCCATTATGAGGTAGAGCCCTATGGGTTCTACGTTTCTATACGTTGCGCACTACGCATGTGGCATATGGTAACGTCATTTTACCAAATGTATTTTTCCAATAAAGTAACATTGTTCGCTCAGTACTTATTTTAGTCGAAATTGATCGTTATCTCTTTCCCAAAAATCGTGCAAAGTGATTTGTATAATTACTTCCTCATATTTTACTGTTCTGCACATAATTTCCTCGATGATAAATTCCATTGTTCCATTTTGGCTTCCTCATAGAGAAAGCTATAATTGAAATACAATTTTCATTAAAAAAATAAATAAAAGCACATTATGAGAAAGCGATATTAAAATTTGAATTTTCTACTCTTTTTTAATTGTATTTTTGAGTTACGTATAGAAAAACCATGTGCAAATTACTTTGCACCTTTTTTCGTAACATAAAAAATGTCTTCATCTCATAAAATTACAATCGCAAATTGACATTTTTCAAAAAAATCTAAATTCCATAAATTCTGATCTTTTCGGTAGATTTCGGCTAAATTCAATACCAAAGGTCTTTGATCAAAATATTATATTCGTGTACAGTTTTAGGGCGACAGCTTAAAATTTGCGAAAGTTAGAGCTACCACAGACTTTTTTCAAAAATTTCGAATTCGCTTAAAATCTCGAAACGGGCCTCAATCTTCACGAAAATTATACTAAGGGAAGAGCCGTGAACACTCTACGAGTGTGCCAAATTTCAACCTGCTATCTCAAGCCGTTTGCGAGTTATAGTCGTTCTAAGCGATGCACGCTGTCACACACATACACACACACACACGCATGCATCCGGACGCCAGCTAAAAATCACATTTCTCGACGTTTTCGACCATTTCTAGTACGCCGACATTAAAATCTTGAAAACTAATTTTTTCACGAAAAGCTTCCTCTATGAGGAAGCAAAAAATAGTAAAAATATGGTAGAAGAGCAAAGTTCATTAGGAAAAATCGAAAGGACAAATCACAAAACAGTATGGGCGTTCCGGTGCTTGTTGCATATGCTTTGTCGTGATTTCTACCGCAAAGCTGACTAACTCTGGGGCTCCAATTTCATATTACAATTTATTATTTTGCAATAGTTCCATTCGGCTCACATAGTTTATGACGACTATTCAGATTGTAACTATATTATTTATATTTACACAAAAAGACACGCATTTTTTGTACTACAATTTTTCATTATTCAGGCATCAACATTTCGTCTAAGTGTTAACTTCGTGTCATGAAAACAGTTTTTTCATGTCGTTTAATACATATTATTTCTCAGTATTTAAGCATAATTCTTATACATGGTATTCTTATACATGGAATTTGGTAAAATCGGAATCCAAAGTTCCGTAAAACTAATTTTGCTAAATAATCTCGTTTGTTCAGGGTTTAATATACAAACCTGTCCTTTTATTTTCCGGATCATTGGCAATTTTAGATTGTACTTTTGTTTGTAAAACTAGAGCCGGATGGTGCAATCAGAAAATTAACAAACAAAAAATTGTGAACGTTCGTCGACAAGAAGTTGTTGTAAAAAGTACAAACTTTTTTTACGTTTGTACTTTTTACAACGTGTAACGTTATTAAATTACAAATTTTACACATTTTTTAAAAGTCTAGCTTAATGCTACTGGCGCGATTGCAACTCGTGACTTTCTTGTCATATTTGTTGCAGCACAAAACTGTTGTCATAAAATTACTCGGGTAAAATTACGAACGAAATCGATGTAAATTTTGGAATCCCGTAGAATAATTGTAACCTACGTGAGAGCTTTTGAACGTCCAAATTATCGATTGGCCAAATTTAATAGTAGCAATGATTTGATATTCGTCTATTTTTATGAAGTTTTACCCTGACAATTTGAAGTTTACAAAAGCGAGACAAACTCTGAGACCTATCACACTTTTTTCGAGAAATTCAAATCTTAAAACGTGTTTTAATTTATTGCATAAATCGTAACAAACAGGAGCGTAATTGCTCTACTTGGGTGCCAAATTTCTGCCTGCTTGATAAAGTCATTCTCGAGTTACAAAAGTTGGCAGCCCTTCCTTTCTGCACAATTGTTTTCACCACAGCGCCGATCCAACATATCCATTTCTCCACAAACTCTATGTCACACGTAGCTGATCTTTCACATTTTTAATTTTCACACGCGTTTTTCACGACATTTCGATTGTACACATCGCTTACCGCACAAATCATTTGAACGCACGAATTTTACCGTGCAACTCAATACGTGACATTCTCGAGGCAACACATTTATTTCTCCACAAACCTGACCGAATACAGTACAATTCCTCCACATTTTAAATATTCATATACGTTATGTAAAACATTTCGATTATACACATGGCTTAGCGCGCAAACCATTTGAACGCACGATTTCTACTGCGCTTTTTATTTTAACGCAAATCAATTGCACACATTCTTTTCTATACCTAGCTGTTATTACACACGCCACAACGGTTTTACAACGCATTTCGATCCATCACGTTCAATCTAACACAAAGTTTTCCAATACATTTCGTCGACTGATGGGAATATCTTGCGTGGATAACGTAGAGCTGAGAGCGGTTCGGCTTGGAGGCAGAGGTTCGTACGCGAGTCCATCGGTGTGAACTACCCCGATACCAATCGACTTACGTATGGACTACCCCGATACTAATAAACTCGCGTAAGAACCTCTGCCTACAAGCCGAACCGCTCTCAGCTCTACCTTATCTATGCGAGATATTCTCATCAGTCGATACCGACAGCATTAATGTGTACAATCGAAATGTGTTGGAAAACTTTGCGTTGAATTGAACGTGATGGATCGAAATGCGATGTAAAACCATTGTGGACTATCGGGGAGTGTCGTAATGAGCGTGTGTAGTAACAGCTAGGTGTAGAGAAGAATGTGTGCAATTGTTTTGCGTTGAAATAAAAACCGCGGTAGACATCGTGCGTTCAAACGATTTGTCCGCTAAGCCATGTGTATAATCGAAATGTGTACAATCGAAATGTCTTGGATAACGCATGTGAATATTGGAAATGTGGAGGAATTACGCTGTGTTCGATCAGAGAGGTTATTTTTGAGTCACTCGTTCGCAAAACATACACGCTCTATCGCTGTATGCGTATAAACATACGAATCAATACAGCGACAGAACGTGTACGTTTTAAAAACGAGTGATTCAAAAATAAACCACCAGGTTTGTGGAGAAATAAATGTGTTGGCTCGAGACTGTCGCGTATTGAGTTGCGCGGTAAAATTCATCCGTTCAAACGATTTGTGCGGCAAGCGATATGTATAATCGAAATGTCGTGGAAAACACGTGTGAAGATTAAAAATGTGAAATATCCGCCGAGTGCACAGTAAAAAATAATTTCGTGAAATCGGAATACGAAGTTTCGTAAAAATAATTTTGTTAAATAAGTGACAAACTCGTTTGTTCAGATTTTAATATTACGAAACTGTCCTTTTATTGCTCGTGCAATTGACAATTTCAGTTTGTACTTTTGTTTGTGAAATTAGAAAATTAACAAATAAAAAATTGTGGACGTTTGTGGACAATAAGTTGTTGTAAAAAGTACAAACTTTTTTTTACCGTGTGTGACATAGAGTTTGTGGAGAAATGGATGTTGGATCGGCACTGTGGTGAAAAGAATTGTGCAGAAAAGAAGGGCTGCCGCATAGAGGAAGCTTTGTTTTAGTAAAATATATATAGTTGTGACGTGGTACGTCACAATATATATATATATATATATATATATATATATATATATATATATATTTAGAGGTTTTTATGAAAACGAAAGATGTAAACCGCTATAACTCGAGAATGTCTTGACCGATCAAGCTGAAATTTCACATACATTATGTGTGGTTAATGATCAATGCTTCTGCAATATTTTATTAACAAATGTGCAGTTTTTTTACGTCAGTTTTAATTTCTTTAAAAATATCGGTTGGCGCTCTAGCTCGCACAATTTTTTTTAGTTGTCTGGCTAGAAACACATCCATAGATGGAATATGATCACCCAATAATCCCTATGAAATTTCGAATTAAACAGTTCGATAGAAAGAATCGATCGAACTGTTTAAATTTGATATGATTTTGAATTTTTTGAATTTCATAAAAAAAATTAATACTTTACTCTAGACGCAATTTTCCTCAACAAATATTCATTTATGAATAAAATAAGCATCAGATTCATGATCAGTTTACAAGTTTACCGAGCATTTTTATAGCCAAAATTGCAAAAATGGGTGATTTTGCGTATTTTTAAACAGCGATTTCTTTGCTTTCTGATGGCATGGCGGAAAAAGTCAGGTGCCTATCATGTTATACGGTAAGAAATACAAAAGACGATAGATATGACGGGGTCGAAAAAGCTAGATAAAGAGGTATCATTTGGATTTCTTGAGTAAAAATCGTGTAAAAAAAAACAGCAGCACATAATGTCATAATGTATTTTTTCGCGCCAAGCGCAGATCCGAAAAAGTGAAGCGTGACGATGGTGCATTTTTACGCGTTGAACCTGGATCGACCAGCGGCTTTGCATAAAAGTCTAACACGACGTTGACGTTGAATAAAGTTGAAAATTGAAATTTTCATATCGCTTTCTCATAAAAGTTGAAAATTAAAATGTTCATATCGTTTTCTCATTATGTTCCTTTATTTTTTAACAAAGAATAAAGGAACATTATGAGAAAGCGATATGAAAGTTTCAACTTTCAACTTTTTTCTAGATGTGACTTCCTGATGTTTTTGGGACATTCTAAACATGCTGGCATGAAAATCTCGAAATAAACAATTTTTTCGTGAAAAGAATGCTTCCTCGATGAGGAAACAAAATGATGAATCGTAGTCTTGATGCCAATCTAGGTACGACCAGTAAGACCTCCGAGCAGATTTCTGGTAATAAAGTTAATGACGATAAGGAAGCAATAGTTAACCTCATGGTATTGACTTCTTAATATGACAATGAGGCGACTTCGTTGGACAGTCTACGCGTGCATAACGTGGGCGAGTAAATGCCTGAGAGACTTTTATTAAATAATTAACTAATTAATTACTTTCTCGATGGCCGTCGATCCAGCATCGCGACCGTCTTTGTCTTCGGACCGGCGAAGGAAGACTCGATTATTTTTTCTGCCCTTGACACGTCACTCGTGCTCGGCCGTGTCTGTTGATGTGTCGGTAGCATTGCCCCAATTTTGCACCCGCACATGATGGGCGTTGGCCAGCTATATAGGCAGGCACCCAGCAATATAGTTCAAATACGTTTGAACCCTCCAGTAGCACAACTTATTAAATGTATATCGTGAATCATCGTTTCCACAAAATTCATCGGTATATAGCAATCCTTTATGTCGCTAACGTTTGCAATGCTTTAGCAACGAAATGACCTCAACTGTCAATCTTACATGTTGCAAATAACGTCTATGTTCTTTACTATTTTTATTTGAATGTTCTTAATGTTGTTACGAGACGTATGCATGTAGAAAATGTTCAATAAGCTTGCTAGAAAATTCCCACTACATTTTAGGCAAATCTATCGCACGGACAACTTTCTACACACAAACAACGATGAGCTTGCAACTTATTGACCTTAAAGACCGTATAATTTTTTTGCGCCACATTCACGCGCCCCATTGTCTCGATCATTTTTTTTTTTTTCAAATACTTAATTACTTTTTTATTTTCGTATGTCAAGGCATGGGCATAGCAGATTTTTTTCAGTTGGATGCAAACTGTGTTTCACATAAAATTAGACCATCCACTATCCGATTCAGATTATCTCCAGGCCATCGTCAATTTAATTTATGAATGCCGCTGTGCGATAAAGATATAGCAAAAGACGTCAATCGATGCTTAAAAGGATCAGGGAGGTTTGTCCAGCAAAAAATTCACATATACACACTCAGGTGTTTCAAAAAAAGGCATTTTTTATTTTCCTCCGACCTTTTTAAAGTACAGATTTCTGTCTCAAATTGAACCTCGCGAATGGCGGTACCTAGCAAAAAAACCTAAGAGGTGCCCCGCATTCAACGTTTTACCCAAACAACGCAGCACCTTCTCAATCTTAATTGTCAGCGACCGCTTTTCGCTGGATTTTTTTAGCTCTCAAAGTATATAGTTCTACGGGGTGGGAGTTTAACTTTTTGTCATTTATTTGTATTAAACACAAAGGACTTGGATTTTTAAATTCGTATATTGAAAATTCTAAAAATGTGCAGTAGGGTGAATTTGTTGAAAAAAATTCTTTCCTCCCTCCAAAAGTATAGACTTTTAATGAAATTGACCCTAGCGAACGGCAGGGCTAAGCAAAAAATCTTAAGAGATGCCGCATTCGTCGTTTATACTCAAAAAGAAAGAAGATGTCGAAATTTTCGGTACAATCATTGAATGCGGCACATAGGATGTTTTGCTCGGGCCCGTCTTTCGTGAGGTTCAATTTGAGATCGAAATCAATACTTTAAAAGGGTGGGAGGAAAATTCCTTTTTGAGAAACACCCTAATACAGACACATCAACTCATACATTCTTTCCAAATGCTATTTTTCATCATTTTGGAACATTCTGAACATGTTTACGAAAGTCATTGTATTTTTGGTCAAGCAAATCTCCCTGGTCCCCTTAAAATGACTGTACGGCGAATAGTCATGAAGTATGTCTTCATTATAGCGTCTGCACCTCGACTCATGGTCACCAGGCTTTCGCTACCTCTACCGATACTGCTTGTCCACGTCTCTCAAACCTACCGTACGCACATGTACACAATTGTAATTCCTCAAGCACACAGTTCGATGCAACGCACACGAAGTTGTCAAATTGCCGAAATAGTTAGTGTCGCACGTACGTTTGAACAAACCGTTTCTCCGAGAAGATGTAACCTCCGCATCACCTTTAATTCCTTAAGCTACCTATGCCTACTCTTCCAGCGGTTATCAAAAGATACGTTTAAATATGAGCGAGCACTATTGTATTATTAAGGTGAAATGAAACACGTTCTCTGTCGCTCTCTCTCGCTCCACAGTAAGACCAATGCCGCTATCTTTTTCACTTTCTGGCTCCGTCACGTGACTTTCACTTCACCTTAAGATCTGTCGAACGTGCGTTATTAGATTGCACCTTAGCGGTGACTCGGCGCAATTGTCACGTCAATCATAATCAGTAAATGTAGGTCGCAAGATCGAATCAGGAGTCAGTAGAGCTAGTAAAGTGTAGGAATATACCGCCGCTGTACAGTACCAATCGTTGTAATAATGCAAGCGAGTTCCACACGTTATTACCGACGCTAATAGACGTAAATATCCGATACTTCGGTGAACCCCTGTATAGGAGGCATTTATTCGTGCCTATATGTGTAGGTTATGCAGTACGATAACGAAATTGATTGTAAATTATTCAATGTCATTTCCAGCGAGAAGAGACAGAAGGAGAACGTCACGTTTCACCCGGAGAACCATACCGTCAGTTATTTGCAGAAAAGAACTTGGCACTTTGATCCGGATAATACTAATGGCAGCTTGGACGATCGGATAATTCATTTAAATGTTGTTGCAGTGGTGAGTTTATTTTCCCAATAAATAATTTTTAGTTCAATAATCATTAAAAACTAGTGACAGATACTGGTAAAAAAGGTACAAGGTAATGTGCACATGGCTTCTTCCTTTATTACAACTTTGCACTTACTTTATGAGAAAGTTCGTTGATCGATTTTGGCTTCCTCACAGAGGGCATTATGCGCGAAATAGTAATAAATGAGAAAGCTTTGTTCAAATTACTTTGCACCTTTTTTCATAACAAAAGAAGCGTGCAAAGTGATTTGCACAATTACTTCCTCATGTTTTAACTTTTTGTACATAACTTCCTCTATGATAAATACCGTTGTTCCATTTTGGCTTCCTGATAGAGGAAGCTATAATTAAAATACAATTTTCACAACAAAAAGTATAGAAAAATCATGTGCAAATTACTTTTCACCTTTTTCGTAACATAGAAAATGTCTACATTTCATAAAAGTAAAACCGTCAAAATTTACCCCAGAATTTATAATAGGATATCGCAAACTGAAATTTGCAGATTGCGTCGCTTTAAGGCAATTTTTATTCTATTCCTCAGCGCTGATTACGAAACTATAACTCATTTTACTCTTTGCGTGGTATTTGATTCAGAAATTCAGATCAATTGGGATTGTGGGATTTTGAAAAGTTTAATTTCAGAAAAATTGAAAATTTTCATAATCCCAGAAAATTTAAACGATTGGATAAATTTTTACCAAATTTAATACGAAACATTGTACAGTGTTAGTCCATTCCCATGCCAAATTTAAGCCCGATACCTCCATGTTTATTCAAATTAGACGGTTTTTGGTAATTTTACAAAATAATCAAAATTCCATAAAATCAATACAGAAGGTCTTTGATAAAAATACTATTTTCGTGTGCAGTTTTATGACGATAGCTCAAAATTTACGAAAGTTAGAGCTACCACAGACTTTTTTCAAAAATGTCGAAATCCCGTAAAATCCCGAGACGGGTCGCAATCTTCATGAAAATTATATCGAAGGAAGAGACGTGACCACTCTACTAGTGTACAAAATTTGAACCCGCTATCCCAAGCCGTTTCCGAGTTATAGTCGTTCTAAGCAATGCACGCTGTCACAAACATACACACTCACACACACACATACATCCGGACGCCAGCTAAAAATCACATTTCTCGACGTTGTCGACCATTTTTAGTACGCTGACATTAAAATCTCGAAATATTTTTTTTTCACGAAAACATAGCTTCCTCTATGAAGAAGCAAAACGTGTACATGTCATAAAATTGAAACTTAAATCAAAATTTATTGTAGAAAATCGCTTATAGAAATTTGCAGAGTTTCTTCGTTCTGCATTTTAAAAATATATTATTGGCAGCTACTGTTTTTACTACATTACTGTAAATCTGTACATTTTCATATCGCTTTCTCATAAAAGTTGGAAATTGGAATTGTTATGTCGTTTTCTCATGATCTTCCTTTATTCGCGAAGCTTCTTCTATGAGGAAGCATTTTCTGTATTTTTGGCTTCCTCATAGATGAAGCTTCGCGAATAAAGGAACATCATGAGAAAACGATATAACAATTTCAATTTCCAACTTTTATGAGAAAGCGATATGAAAATTTCAATTTTCATCTTTTTTCAATGTTTTATGCAAAACGGCTGGCCGATTCAGGTTAAACCCGTGATAATACTCCATCGTCACGCTTCACTTTGTCGAATCTGCGCTTGGCGTGAAAATATATATGGAAGTATGCGCTCCTGATTTTTTTTTTTTGCACTTTCGATTTTTACTCAAGAAATCCAAGGGATACCTCTTTATCTAGCTTTTTCAACCCCGACATATCTATCGTCTTGTATATGTCTTGCTGTAGATCACGATAGGCACCTGGGCTTTTCCGCGATGCAATCGGAAAGGATAGAAATCGCTGTTTAAAAATACCCAAAATCAATCATTTTTGCAATTTCGGCTATAAAAATGTCCAATAAACTTTTTCGTTAGTTGTCGCTCGGGGACGCTAATTCCATGTATTTTTTTACGCTGATTATGAATCTAGCACTTTTTTATTCATAGATGAATATTTAATATGAAAAAATGCGTCTCAAAAAAATAGCATGAAATTCAAAAAATTCAAAATGACAAAATTTAAACGGTTCGATCGATTTTCGTAAAATTTTAATGGGATCATCGGGTGATCATATTCCATGTTTGTACGCGTTTTTAACCCGATAGCTAAAAAATTGCAAACGCTAGAGTGCGTACATACATTTTCGAAGAAATAAAAAATGGCGTACAAAAAAAAACAACTGAACATTTTTGAATGAAATTTTGCAGAAACATTGACTATTAACCACACATGCTGTGTGTGAAATGTCACCTTGACGTACGCACGCACGCACACACATATCCGGACATATTTTCTAATGTGATTTTTCGATGTTCTGGAACATTCCGAACACATTTTCATTAAAATCTCGACATTTTATTTTTCACCATAATAAAGCTTCCTCTATGAGGAAGTAAAATGGACATAAATAAACTAATTATGGCCCATGTTTACTGATGAAGTAAGCAAAAATCGATCCATTTTACGTTTAAATTGTATATCCGTTTAAATTTTATATCATTTTATTTTGTTTAAATTCGTACTGCACAACAGTCGCAAAAATCATCGGGAAATATCGTGCGTCGGAACAATATTCTTGCGTTTTCGAAAGCCATACACCGGAGGTATTACCGATCGGCCGGTAATAACTCCGGTGTATGGCTTTCGAAGACGCGAAAAATATTCTTGCGATTCACGATATGTCCCGGAGATTTTCGAAGAATATTGTTGCATGATTGTTGTTGTGAAGAACAGTTAAAAAATAAGTAAAATAATTTAAAGAATCAGTAAAAAATAAGTTAAGGTGACCAGGGAGGCCGACCGAAAATTCAGTCGCTTTAGATTAAGTATAAAAAAGCTACAACAAAATGTAAACAGTTTTCCTTCTAAAGCATGTATGTCAACATTATTAAGTAAAAAAAATTTGATATTATTTATATCAATCTTGTTATTGCCGTTTGTACTAAATAAGTACTTTTCACTTATTACCATGGTTTCGGTACAGTGACAGAAAATAGCTTTAGTAACTTTAAGACAACAGTTGTTCTCTATTATTTATCGGCTGAACCTAAAAAAAATATTTAAACGAAATTCAAATAACGGTAAGCTAAAAAAAAAAACAAAAAAAAAACATGAAAATTTTTGTTTTTTCGCTTGCCATTGTGTGCTCGCATTTTTGTTTAGTTTTAGTCGATAAAGCAGGGTATTAAGAACAACTTCTGTCTTATAGTCACTAAAGGTATTTTCGGTCGTTTGGCCGGAGTCGTGGTAATAAATGAAAAGGGCTTGTTAAATGTGGGCACTGCATTTCATACTTTTGTTTAACAATATAAAAATGCAGTCCCGATTCAGACCGGTTGATAATGAGATATAACTGAAATGTCATCACCTAGGGACGTTATAGATTTTTTCATTTTTATGTTCAAGACTTTACTCCGAAATGATCACTGATCATGGAAATTATGGATTAAAATCTGTATAAATCATTGCAAAATCATTATCACCTTCGGCAACAATTGTGCACATTTTAGTACAGGCTTCCCAGGTTCAGTTCGCCGACGCTCAGAGTATAGCCGACGATTGGCTGTTAGTCGGCAGCAGGTTGGCAGCCGACGATCGAATTTCGACTAATGCCCAACATTGGCTAAACTGTCGGTTGATAACCACTCTAACGTTGGGCTCAATCCCAGAGTTGAGCCGGCGCTGGCGAATCGTCGTAATGATGTGTATTCGGCGATATGAAGCGGACGTTCCCTCACGACGTCGAACGACTTTGACCCAGTACGCACTAGCGATGTTCCGCCAATGTTCAATACAAAATATTTATAAAAACCGATGTTTTTTTAATTTGCACGACTGCTGAATTATTTTTGAAGTGAAACTTCTTTAAGGACGTTTTGCATTTTCAGCGTAGAGTAAGTCGCGTCACTGGCACACTAGCACACTAGCACACGGGTAACGGGTAACGGGTAACGGGTAACGGGTAACGGGTAACGGGTAACGGGTAACGGGTAACGGGTAACGGGTAACGGGTAACGGGCAACGGGTAACGGGCAACGGGCAACGGGCAACGGGTAACGGGTAACGGGTAACGGGTAACGGGTAACGGGTAACGGGTAACGGGTAACGGGTAACGGGTAACGGGTAACGGGTAACGGGTAACGGGTAACGGGTAACGGGTAACGGGTAACGGGTAACGGGTAACGGGTAACGGGTAACGGGTAACGGGTAACGGGTAACGGGTAACGGGTAACGGGTAACGGGTAACGGGTAACGGGTAACGGGTAACGGGTAACGGGTAACGGGTAACGGGTAACGGGTAACGGGTAACGGGTAACGGGTAACGGGTAACGGGTAACGGGTAACGGGTAACGGGTAACGGGTAACGGGTAACGGGTAACGGGTAACGGGTAACGGGTAACGGGTAACGGGTAACGGGTAACGGGTAACGGGTAACGGGTAACGGGTAACGGGTAACGGGTAACGGGTAACGGGTAACGGGTAACGGGTAACGGGTAACGGGTTACGGGTTACGGGTTACGGGTCACGGGTCACGGGTCACGGGTCACGGGTCACGGGTCACGGGTCACGGGTCACGGGTCACGGGTCACGGGTCACGGGTCACGGGTCACGGGTTAAGGGTTACGGGTTACGGGTTACGGGTTACGGGTTACGGGTTACGGGTTACGGGTTACGGGTTACGGGTTACGGGTTACGGGTTACGGGTTACGGGTTACGGGTTACGGGTTACGGGTTACGGGTTACGGGTTACGGGTTACGGGTTACGGGTTACGGGTTACGGGTTACGGGTTACGGGTTACGGGTTACGGGTTACGCGTTACGGCTGCACGAGCCGGCTCGAGAGCTACAACGGCACGAGGCGAAGCCGAGTAACGTTTGTAGCTCGAGAGGAGGCGAGTGACGTTTGTAGCTCGACGGGAGGCGAGTGCTGCCTACTTCCCAACCGCCGTCGGGAGACCGCTTTTTCGTATAAGTATCGCATACTACTTTTTGTGACAAGTGCACGAAAATGCCCGCTTTTCGTGCCTGTAAAGTGTGTTCGAAAAAATAACTACAGTGCCAGATAAGTGTGCGCGAAAAGTAACTAGATTGTTAAAAAAAGTTTGCGCAAAAGTAGTTAGAGTGTGAAAAAACTGTGCGAAAAGGAACTAGCGTGTGAAAAAAGTGTGCGGAAAACAAACTAGCGTGTAAAAAATAGAATCTACAGCATATTTCGCGCATCCTCTGCTAGAAAGCGCTACTTTCGACACACTTTGCAGGCACGAAAAGCGGGACTCTTCGTGCACGTGTTACAAAATGAAATATTTGATAGAAATAATATAGAAACGGATACAAATATTGAAGAAGGAACAAAATCTATAATGTAAATTTCAACACCGACAACAATTTTTAAACATTCAAAGTACAAACTAAACTAAACATTAAACATTCAAACTTAACACCATTCATTGAATTTATATCCATGTTAAAATTTCGATTTGATATCATACATTCGAGCTTATAGTAAAACTTTTGTTGAGGACATCAAAGACATAAATTGAATTAGATCGGAATCAATTGGTCGCTTCAGGTCGATCAAAAAAGAAATGAAACATTTCAGCACATCACTCCAACGAACAGTATGATGCCATGAGGTGGTCTGAACAAGTCTCGTCAACTCTATTATGTTCGTTCACTCGTCTCGAATGTAGCACGATACAAGCATATAAAGTGGATAATGAAGAATTAATGCGTCATGTATTCATTCGTTCATAAGGAAGTGCTAAATTTCGCTGACCACAAAAAATCGTGCCAGATGCTTCTTACGCGAGTCTCGAAAATGTTAGTTATAGCCCGACTTTTCATTGGTCTTTTCTAATGAGTGATTAATATTTTTGTTTCAGTCGGCAGCCCACAAAGTTCGTTATTGGGGATTATTTTTCCAAAACTCCTTGTCCTACCTGCTGAATAGATTATCCGGTATTCACGTGGTCAAAACAGTGGACGAACTGCTGTTTACTGGATATACTGATGCCGTCATGAATATGGGTACCCTAGCTCCCGTTGACGAGGAGGTGCCACCTTTCGATCGGTTCGGTTGGTTCTACATGGTACTGAAACTAAAATATGTTTATATCTATATCTTTATAATGTATAAAAATTTCGACGCTGTCGCCACCACCGTATACAAGTATCGAGAGAGTCAGAAAAGCGCGGGAGGGAGGAAGGAGCCCCCCTCCTAGCCCAGGTTATTCTAAGTCCGCTTTAGAGCACCTGCCCCGGACTCTGATTATTCTATGTTTCCTTTGGGGCCCCAGTCTGACTCGAACGCTTAGGTGAACTTCGGTAAATACTGTACTGAATTTCAGCTTAATAACTCTAAATTTCTTAGCGTGTGAGCTATAATCGTTACTTTTGCTTCCTCATGGAGGAAGCTTTGTTTTCGTGAAAAATTTTTTTTTCGAGATTTTAGTGTCAGAGTACTTAAAATAGTCTGAAACGTCGAGAAATGTGATTTTTAGCTGGCGTCCGGACGTGTGCGTGTGCGTGTGCGTGTGCGTGTGCGTGTGCGTGTGCGTGTGCGTGTGCGTGTGCGTGTGCGTGTGCGTGTGCGTGTGCGTGTGCGTGTGCGTGTGCGTGTGCGTGTGCGTGTGCGTGTGCGTGTGCGTGTGCGTGTGCGTGTGCGTGTGCGTGTGCGTGTGCGTGTGCGTGTGCGTGTGCGTGTGCGTGTGCGTGTGCGTGTGCGTGTGCGTGTGCGTGTGCGTGTGCGTGTGCGTGTGCGTGTGCGTGTGCGTGTGCGTGTGCGTGTGCGTGTGCGTGTGCGTGTGCGTGTGCGTGTGCGTGTGCGTGTGCGTGTGCGTGTGCGTGTGCGTGTGCGTGTGCGTGTGCGTGTGCGTGTGCGTGTGCGTGTGCGTGTGCGTGTGCGTGTGCGTGTGCGTGTGCGTGTGCGTGTGCGTGTGCGTGTGCGTGTGCGTGTGCGTGTGCGTGTGCGTGTGCGTGTGCGTGTGCGTGTGCGTGTGCGTGTGCGTGTGCGTGTGCGTGTGCGTGTGCGTGTGCGTGTGCGTGTGCGTGTGCGTGTGCGTGTGCGTGTGCGTGTGCGTGTGCGTGTGCGTGTGCGTGTGCGTGTGCGTGTGCGTGTGCGTGTGCGTGTGCGTGTGCGTGTGCGTGTGCGTGTGCGTGTGCGTGTGCGTGTGCGTGTGCGTGTGCGTGTGCGTGTGCGTGTGCGTGTGCGTGTGCGTGTGCGTGTGCGTGTGCGTGTGCGTGTGCGTGTGCGTGTGCGTGTGCGCGTGCGCGTGCGCGTGCGCGTGCGCGTGCGCGTGCGCGTGCGCGTGCGCGTGCGCGTGCGCGTGCGCGTGCGCGTGCGCGTGCGCGTGCGCGTGCGCGTGCGCGTGCGCGTGCGCGTGCGCGTGCGCGTGCGCGTGCGCGTGCGCGTGCGCGTGCGCGTGCGCGTGCGCGTGCGCGTGCGCGTGCGCGTGTGCGCGCTTCGTTTAAAACGACTATATCTCGGAAACGGTTCGAGATAGCCAGTTGAAATTTGGTACACTAGTAGAGTGGTCACGTCTCTTCCCCCGGTGCAATTTTCATGATGATTGAGGCCTGTTTCGAGATTTTATGCGATTTTTAAATTTTTGAAAAAAGGTCGTGGTAGCTCTAACTTGCGTAAAATTTGAACAATCGTCCTGAAATTGCACATAAATATAATAATATGACCAAAGAACTTTGGTATTGAATTTGGCCGAAATCTATCGAAGCAGTCAGATTTTATGGAATTTTGATTTTTTTGAAAAATTACTAAAAACGGTCTAATTCGAGCAACGTGAAGGTATCGAGCTTAAATTGGGCACGGGAATGGACTAACACTGTACAATGTTTCGTATTAAATTTTCCGAAAATGGATCGAACCGTTTAAATTTTCTGGGACTTTGAAATTTTAGAATTTTTTCAGAAGTTGTATTTTTTGTCCGACACAAGTTTATGTATCAAGTTTCGCCTCAGGAGTAAAATAATTTGGAGACTTGTCATCGGTGGGGGAAAAATACATTGGACGTGGCCACAAAACGGTGAATATTGGATAATTGACTTAATAATTTAAAAAAAAAATCTTTTTCCAAAACCCTGTATTTTCGTTAATTGAAGTAGGTGCACGGATGTAACAAAGCGAAGACATCGGTGTATTTTTTCGCGCTGAACCTGAATCGGCCAATCGTTTAATATAAAAGGCAAACACGACGTTGACGTTAAAACAAGTTGAAAATTAAATTTTTCATATCGCTTCCTCATAAAAGTTGAAAATTGAAATTTTCATATGGCTTCCTCATAAAAGTTGAAAATTGAAATTTTCATGTGGGCTTCTCATAATGTTCCTTTATTTGCGAAGCTTCTTCTATGAGGAAGCATTTTCTGTATTGTTGGCTTCCTCATAGAAGAAGCTTCGCAAATAAAGGAACATTATGAGAAGCCCATATGAAAATTTCAATTTGCAGCTTGTATGAGAAAGCCACATGAAAATTTCAATTTGCAACTTCTATGAGGAAGCCATATGAAAATTTCAATTTTCAACTTTTATGAGGAAGGCATATGAAAATTTCAATTTTCAACTTTTTTTTTCGTCATAATTTTTGCTTACATTCTAATCAAATTTAAAGGCCTCCATTGATTTTCTCGAGATTTGGTAAGAAACATTGTTTAGTGTTAACCTATTTACGTACTAACTTTCATCTTTATAGTTTCAATATTATCCATGCTGGAGGTTTTACTGTCATAAAAAAAAATCAAAACGTCACAAAATTCGAACGCGTAGATCGATTTTAACGAAATTGAATACTACAGGTTCTTAATAAATATATTATATTTGTGTAAAGTTTTTGGTCGACAACTGGGTAACTACGCAAGTTAAAGCGACCGCCAACATTGTTAAACGAATTTCAAAATCGCATAAAATGTCCAATCAGCCGTCAAACTTGATGAAGGTTGTACTGAAATAAGATACTTGACCACTTTGCTCGTGTACCAAATTTTAACTCACTATCGTGAATCGCTTTCGAGTTGTACTCGTGTTAAACTATGCAAATATGTGACACATGCCTCCACGTAAAAAATCGCTTTTCTCGACTTTTTACACTATTTCCAGTACACTAGCACTAAAATCTCAATTGTTTAATGTGGAAACAGCTTTCTGTATAAGCAAGCAATTTTTTTTAATTGTACAAATATGGAACTCATGTTAATATTGAATCGTCGAAAAACGGTGCCAATTAAATTTACAAAAACTTGAAGCAATAATGGGGAGACGACCAACGGTAATGTCGCACTGATCTCCGATACGAGATTATGATACGGCGCTTATAACTTATTTATAACTCCTGTTTGGAAGCATATTCGTAAGATCCACGAAATAGCTTCTGAATAGTCAAACGGGGTCTCTCGTTGTAATATAAAACAGATCCGATGGAAACGTTCATTGATTAAGTCGTCGCTGCGACATCCAAACTATAAATGGTCACACATTGAAGTTAGCATAGAAACATAAAGCCTTGATGGTGCCTCCAACGATGCGAAGGATATTTCATTGAGAAATAAAAATGGCGGGCTCGTTCCTGAAATCATGTAATTTCGAATGTTCAGCTCGATGAGGCAGCGAAGACACTCAATTAACGTGTCGAGGATCGTTTAATGGAAGCTATCGCGTGACATAATGAAAGACATAAATCGTACGAACAGGCTGTGATGTAGGCTATTATCGTGTATTTATCTTTCTTTCAGAGAAACGGTTCTACAGAGTTCGATGGCGTCGCCAATATGGCTACTGGTATGGACGACGTTAATAACTTAGGGATAATGAAAAAATGGAATTACAAGGACACCACAAAGTATTACAAGAGTCCCTGCAACGCTGTTGAGGGAAGTGCAGGTGAATTTTTTCCACCGAATAGAAGAAAAGACGAGATTACGATGTTCAGTGCCGATATATGCAGGTGAGCAATTGTATTGTTGACGATGGATTCGTAATATATAGAGTCTTGTAATTGAAAGTATACTGATGCTGGTTTAATGGATAGTTACGCGGAAACACAAAACTATCGTATTTATGTCTCCGTTAATTGGCCCAGAATAAAAAGTCGGTATGTATACAGTGTGCACGTTGGATTGTCTAGTAGTAGACTTAAAAGATAAGAAGATATGCAATTTTCAGTACTGTATTGTTCTTATTGCTTTATAATGACAATTACTAGTATCGCTTTATTGCTCTAGATAAGGGGGATATTGTTAGGCAGAAGGGATAAACGATCGGAACAAAGCATGAAATCTGTCATAGTGTAGAATAGTGGAATTGCACTCTGAATTATGTGATCAAGGAAATGCACTTTGAGTTAACTAATCCCCTCATATAAGAATGCCGATCCCTTGCCGCTCTTGGACAATTATTTGAAACTCGGGCCAGCATTGGCTGACGGATCTCAGTTGTCAAGATTGGCGCAGACGTCGAGAAGATAATGGAACGTTGGTGGACTAGTCAATAAACTGGAATTCGGCACAAAATTACTGCCAAATGTCAACCAAGCGACCGTCCAAGAATGGCTCACAGAGAGATCGACATTCGTTTAAGCAACGACAAATTTCTAAAATAATATGTAAGCCGATTGTTGGCCGACTCTCGGGGCAAGCCTGTCTGTGTCTTCGCGAAATAATCGCCGTTTGGTATTTTTTCTGTACTGTCGGAGCACGGGAAAATACTGGCGCTTATTGAACGACAGCGGTGGATGCGCGGTTAGCGCACGGCTCCGGTGATCCCTCAAGTCAAGCAAGATCGTTCGCGGTCAGTGCTTTGGTGTTTCTGCACTTGACTCAAAGTGAAAAAATACCGGAGGATCAGAAGAATATGGCCGTCTGTAGCGGCACGGGTTTTCCGTGGTTTCCCCGGCAAATGCGGTAGAGTGTAGCTAAGTCGGCTACTAACGTACTGGAAAGTTAGGTAGCTCAGCTGAGTGCGGGTCGGGAGTGCTAGGGGGAATCGGGATGGGGTTCCGTAAAAACCCAGAAGGGTATACCATGGAAAAATTGAACAAATATAAAAATATACAGGGTGATTCAGAAAGTTTTTCACATACTTTGCTGGCAGGTAGTTGGGCGTGATGTGAGCAAAGTTACAAAGCCGTTTTTGAAAATTCGCAACAGTTAATTGGTTATATGGATCATAAATTTGCATGAACGGTCCAATCAGAATGAAGTATTTTGCCGCATTGGGGCGCTCGTAATGTCCTTGCGGAGATCTGGCAACATCGGTCAAGACGCACCTACTCTCGTCTGACAGGGGGAGAGTTACCTGCAGTCTTCGCTGATGTCTTCCTCACTGTCTTCCTCACTGTCTTCCTCACTGTCTTCCTCACTGTCTTCCTCACTGTCTTCCTCACTGTCTTCCTCACTGTCTTCCTCACTGTCTTCCTCACTGTCTTCCTCACTGTCTTCCTCACTGTCTTCCTCACTGTCTTCCTCACTGTCTTCCTCACTGTCTTCCTCACTGTCTTCCTCACTGTCTTCCTCACTGTCTTCCTCACTGTCTTCCTCACTGTCTTCCTCACTGTCTTCCTCACTGTCTTCCTCACTGTCTTCCTCACTGTCTTCCTCACTGTCTTCCTCACTGTCTTCCTCACTGTCTTCCTCACTGTCTTCCTCACTGTCTTCCTCACTGTCTTCCTCACTGTCTTCCTCACTGTCTTCCTCACTGTCTTCCTCACTGTCTTCCTCACTGTCTTCCTCACTGTCTTCCTCACTGTCTTCCTCACTGTCTTCCTCACTGTCTTCCTCACTGTCTTCCTCACTGTCTTCCTCACTGTCTTCCTCACTGTCTTCCTCACTGTCTTCCTCACTGTCTTCCTCACTGTCTTCCTCACTGTCTTCCTCACTGTCTTCCTCACTGTCTTCCTCACTGTCTTCCTCACTGTCTTCCTCACTGTCTTCCTCACTGTCTTCCTCACTGTCTTCCTCACTGTCTTCCTCACTGTCTTCCTCACTGTCTTCCTCACTGTCTTCCTCACTGTCTTCCTCACTGTCTTCCTCACTGTCTTCCTCACTGTCTTCCTCACTGTCTTCCTCACTGTCTTCCTCACTGTCTTCCTCACTGTCTTCCTCACTGTCTTCCTCACTGTCTTCCTCACTGTCTTCCTCACTGTCTTCCTCACTGTCTTCCTCACTGTCTTCCTCACTGTCTTCCTCACTGTCTTCCTCACTGTCTTCCTCACTGTCTTCCTCACTGTCTTCCTCACTGTCTTCCTCACTGTCTTCCTCACTGTCTTCCTCACTGTCTTCCTCACTGTCTTCCTCACTGTCTTCCTCACTGTCTTCCTCACTGTCTTCCTCACTGTCTTCCTCACTGTCTTCCTCACTGTCTTCCTCACTGTCTTCCTCACTGTCTTCCTCACTGTCTTCCTCACTGTCTTCCTCACTGTCTTCCTCACTGTCTTCCTCACTGTCTTCCTCACTGTCTTCCTCACTGTCTTCCTCACTGTCTTCCTCACTGTCTTCCTCACTGTCTTCCTCACTGTCTTCCTCACTGTCTTCCTCACTGTCTTCCTCACTGTCTTCCTCACTGTCTTCCTCACTGTCTTCCTCACTGTCTTCCTCACTGTCTTCCTCACTGTCTTCCTCACTGTCTTCCTCACTGTCTTCCTCACTGTCTTCCTCACTGTCTTCCTCACTGTCTTCCTCACTGTCTTCCTCACTGTCTTCCTCACTGTCTTCCTCACTGTCTTCCTCACTGTCTTCCTCACTGTCTTCCTCACTGTCTTCCTCACTGTCTTCCTCACTGTCTTCCTCACTGTCTTCCTCACTGTCTTCCTCACTGTCTTCCTCACTGTCTTCCTCACTGTCTTCCTCACTGTCTTCCTCACTGTCTTCCTCACTGTCTTCCTCACTGTCTTCCTCACTGTCTTCCTCACTGTCTTCCTCACTGTCTTCCTCACTGTCTTCCTCACTGTCTTCCTCACTGTCTTCCTCACTGTCTTCCTCACTGTCTTCCTCACTGTCTTCCTCACTGTCTTCCTCACTGTCTTCCTCACTGTCTTCCTCACTGTCTTCCTCACTGTCTTCCTCACTGTCTTCCTCACTGTCTTCCTCACTGTCTTCCTCACTGTCTTCCTCACTGTCTTCCTCACTGTCTTCCTCACTGTCTTCCTCACTGTCTTCCTCACTGTCTTCCTCACTGTCTTCCTCACTGTCTTCCTCACTGTCTTCCTCACTGTCTTCCTCACTGTCTTCCTCACTGTCTTCCTCACTGTCTTCCTCACTGTCTTCCTCACTGTCTTCCTCACTGTCTTCCTCACTGTCTTCCTCACTGTCTTCCTCACTGTCTTCCTCACTGTCTTCCTCACTGTCTTCCTCACTGTCTTCCTCACTGTCTTCCTCACTGTCTTCCTCACTGTCTTCCTCACTGTCTTCCTCACTGTCTTCCTCACTGTCTTCCTCACTGTCTTCCTCACTGTCTTCCTCACTGTCTTCCTCACTGTCTTCCTCACTGTCTTCCTCACTGTCTTCCTCACTGTCTTCCTCACTGTCTTCCTCACTGTCTTCCTCACTGTCTTCCTCACTGTCTTCCTCACTGTCTTCCTCACTGTCTTCCTCACTGTCTTCCTCACTGTCTTCCTCACTGTCTTCCTCACTGTCTTCCTCACTGTCTTCCTCACTGTCTTCCTCACTGTCTTCCTCACTGTCTTCCTCACTGTCTTCCTCACTGTCTTCCTCACTGTCTTCCTCACTGTCTTCCTCACTGTCTTCCTCACTGTCTTCCTCACTGTCTTCCTCACTGTCTTCCTCACTGTCTTCCTCACTGTCTTCCTCACTGTCTTCCTCACTGTCTTCCTCACTGTCTTCCTCACTGTCTTCCTCACTGTCTTCCTCACTGTCTTCCTCACTGTCTTCCTCACTGTCTTCCTCACTGTCTTCCTCACTGTCTTCCTCACTGTCTTCCTCACTGTCTTCCTCACTGTCTTCCTCACTGTCTTCCTCACTGTCTTCCTCACTGTCTTCCTCACTGTCTTCCTCACTGTCTTCCTCACTGTCTTCCTCACTGTCTTCCTCACTGTCTTCCTCACTGTCTTCCTCACTGTCTTCCTCACTGTCTTCCTCACTGTCTTCCTCACTGTCTTCCTCACTGTCTTCCTCACTGTCTTCCTCACTGTCTTCCTCACTGTCTTCCTCACTGTCTTCCTCACTGTCTTCCTCACTGTCTTCCTCACTGTCTTCCTCACTGTCTTCCTCACTGTCTTCCTCACTGTCTTCCTCACTGTCTTCCTCACTGTCTTCCTCACTGTCTTCCTCACTGTCTTCCTCACTGTCTTCCTCACTGTCTTCCTCACTGTCTTCCTCACTGTCTTCCTCACTGTCTTCCTCACTGTCTTCCTCACTGTCTTCCTCACTGTCTTCCTCACTGTCTTCCTCACTGTCTTCCTCACTGTCTTCCCTACTGTTTCTCCCGGTATCTTGTCTAGTGTCGCAGAACCTGTCACATAACAGGAAGTGCGCCCCGTCCGATATTGCCAGACCTCCGCACGGACATTTTGTGCACTCCAGCATGGCAACATTCTTTGTTCTGATTGGTCCGTTCATTCAAATTTATAATGCTTATAACCAATTAACTATTGCGAATTTTCAAAAACGGCTTTCTAACTTTGCTCACATCACGACCAATAACCTGCCAGCAAAGTATGTGAAAAACTTCCTGAATCACCCTGTATATATACTAGCGCTTGTTCCGGACGAGAGTCGAACGGCCTCCGGCAAAACAATGGTAAATTCATAATATAATGTCTGGGCCATTTGTTGGTCGAATCTCGGGATAGGCTTGTCCGCGTCTTCGCGGTATGATCGCCGTTTGATATTTTTCTTGTATCGTGGAGGCACGGCAAAATACTGGCTCTTGGTCCGGACAAGAGCCGAATGGCCTCACAAAACACAACGGTAAATTCATCATATTATCCCTGAGCCATTTGTTGGCCAAATCTCGGGATAAGCCTGTGCGTGTCATCGTAAAACGATTTTTTAACGGATTAATCCGCGACTGAAATTTTTCCTACACTGTCCAGCCACGGTAAATTACTGACACTTGTTTCAGACAAGACTCGAACAGCTTTCGGAAAAACGACAGTAAATTTGCAATAAAATGCCTGAGCCGCTTGTTGGCCGCATCTTGGGACAAGCTTGTCCGCGTCGGGAGACAATCGTCACTCAGATACGAGATACTGACGCTCGGAGTACGGCCGACTTTTGGGTGCATGGCGGCAATAGGTTGGTAGTAAGTGGAATCAGAGATAAATGAACGATTTGTTCTCGAAAAATGTTTAGTCCGAACTTGAGTCAATAACATAAACAGAAAAAATATTCAAAGAAAGCAACGTCGCGACTAAAGTACCAATGTAAGGCATATATCCGATACAAAACGATCTGTATTCATAAGCGATAGTAGCGTTGGGGTAAAGTGCTAGGTTAGAAACTGTTAGGCCCAGAGTTCGAGCACCAGGGTACAAAAATTGAATTCTTCAAATAATGTTAAAATGTTAATTAATCATAGCGGGGATAACAAAGGATAACTATAAGAAGGTCAATGTATCCCCATACATTATTATTAGCGTTTTTTTTTACATGTTTTTATTTATTGCTACGTCTTACGTTGCTCCAATGTCGAACCTACGATAGACCGCCACGTTGGTGAAAAGAATTAGACCGACTTTTAAGCCCAAGCCTCTGTAATTGTCCCAACGCCGACTCGGCTTTAAATAAACTTAAGGCCAACCTTGACATCGAGTGGTGGTCCGACGTTGGGGAACTCGATCGGCCGATGCCCGGCTGCCAATGTTGGGCCAGCCACCTGAACGTGACGCGTGGATGATGCTCAATAGCCACCAGTTCGATACCAAGACTTAGTCGACGTTGATTTTTCTATCGCACACATCTCGTACTGACGTCACAAATCCGGTAGAAAATGTTGCCCGAGACTGACCCGATAGAAAAACCATCGTCGACCCAGTCTTGGTATCCGACGTTGGCTATTCAGCATCAGCCACGCGTCACATTCAGGAGGCTGGCCCAACATTGGCAGCCGAGCGTCAGCCGATTGACTTCAACATCCAACCAGGGCTGGCCCGATTGTCAATTTCTACGTGGGATGATGATTAATTGCAAAAATACGAGGTAGAAATGAAAACATTTGCACTCAGCTAAAATCACTGTCAGGCAGCTCGGGTGACCGTATACTTGGGAGAACGAAAAACTAGGCCTCAATGACGGTAATTGGTTCGATATTTCTCATTCCCTCCCTTTATTGATGACGATTGAGGACGACCCTCCCTGTAATGTCTTCCACGTGGATCTTTTCTTTGCCTTCAAATTCCGCGGTGATAAATTGCAGCAAGGTTTCCCTGCGTGTCGGAACGTTTTCATATAGAGCAAAAAAATATACTCCAAAAAGTTGAACATTTTCGATGTCGTAAAGCTTCTGGTATCTCAGTAAAATGCTAATGACTGAATTGATAATTAGCATAAATGACTGTGGACACACGCACACACACTCGCATTTATGGAACATCAGAGCACTCCGACATAAAAGGCAGAGAGACAGACAGTTAAGCAAACAGGCGGACGGCCGAACGGGCGGACCGGCGGACAGCCAGACAGTTTACTAAATCTATACACAGCGAATTCTGTACCTTTTGTCACTTTGCACAAATGAGTAAAATCAAAACTGTTTCTTTGGTGTCTAACCGAGATTAAGTTAACCGTCTACGTTGCCCATCATTGTTCTATCAATTCAGGTATACCGTTCAATGTTACAATGACAGGGCCATAGCCCATAATTATTTTGTAACCGTTTAACTAGTAAAAACATTATATTTCAGACCTATAACGTACGAGTACACGCGCACTGTAGAGCATAAAGGAATTCAAGGCTACCGATACGAGTTAGGTGCAAAAACTCTTGGAAATGAAACTTGGCGGCGCTATCCTCACGACCAGGCGAAGTATTTCGAGGCAACGACAACAACCGAACGTTTTTTCGAAGCTGATGCATGGGCCGCAAAGTCGTTGAATACTCGCAACGATCCGGACTTGGTGAACATGGGCCACTGCTATTGCAATGGAGAATGCAGTCCCATGGGTCTCATTAATATCACAGCCTGTCGTTATGGGGCACCAGGATTCATAAGTTTGCCAATAAGTTTGCCACATTTTCTTAATGGCGATCCGATACTTCGCGATCAAGTTGTGGGCTTGAATCCCAACGCGAAGGATCACAGCTTTTACATGACTCTCGAACCGGTAAATATATACATACTAATGAATTACAGATTCCGGTGTCAGTGAGTCGCGCCCTACCACGCTCCCTCTTCTTCAGTCCCTCCTTGTCACTTGCCGTTTTCCTTGGGGTAATCATTTCGTGATATTAAATTAAATTTTATAATATATACACTCGTATAGGCATTCCCCGACGAGAGGAACTTTTAGGACTTCCAATTGATTTTAAGAGAAAGCAAAACAGCGGAGGTACTCGCATGAGTGTGATAGAAACGGCACCACAAGGAGCCCGTAGATGCGAGGGAGAAGACGTTAGTTTCCTCTTAGGGTGAAGTGTCACACCGCGTTCGGTAATAAAAACTAATGCTATTTTTCAGCGATGCCGAGACTCGAGAGTTTAAATAAAATACGATTTCACTGCGGGATTCATAGTCGCAGTGGAATTCTACTGTCGTGTGACAATGAATTTCAGAGCCCTGGAAAAAAAATAACATAACAGTTTTTATTGCTGACCGGGAACAGGATAGGCGGGAGGAATGACGTGACCTTATAGGGAGACACCTTATGGGGAGACTAAAGAGGTTTAAAAAGAGACTACAGGTTAACGGAACAGCACAACTAAGTTCAGATTGTCAACACATGTTTCTCGATTACGTCTTGTCGGAATTAATATTCATTATTCCGACATTAATATTCATATTGATAAACGGAGAAGGCCCCTGATAGATCTTCAATCTTCGATCTTGATTCGTAATAATGGGGTAACAGTATAACGAATGTGGGCCAACGCGGTAAAATAAACGTTTCAGTTCACATAAATACGGATAGAAAAAGCTAAACCCTCGTTGGTCTACTTGTATTGATAACAGTTCAGTATTTTAAGTGACAAACTCAGCTCCACACGAATATCCTTGACTTAAATACAGCCTTTTATTAATCACAATACTTTTATCAGTTCCAATAGTGAAATTGCTGATTTCCATAAAAATTTGCAGTTCTGAATAAACTTCAGTTCAATCCTCAGAGTCCGAAGCTTTCTCAAACATTTGTAAGTGGTCCCTTATTAGCTGACCCTTATGGTCCATATTACCAACCATGCGAAAACAAGCGAGTAAAATGGAATACACTAGGACCTCGACTTCATTTACAGCGGCAGGATCGGCTCCCGCTGACGCGCACGAAAATCGAGGCTGCGCATGGCCCGCCCATACTAACTGTCGAGCATGGTAAATAGCTTACTGCGTCGATCGATATTCGTTCCGTGGTGGTGACTGTTACGGAAACCGAGGGCGCACAAATCGAGGTCTTAGGGTACTACGAAACGTCTGTGAAAACAAAATCCTGAAGATCGACTTCGGATATTTTCCGGCCTATTTTTTTTTACTGAGGAGGGATTTACCTCCAAAATAAGAGTCAAAGGCACCATGTTCCCCCATAGTACACTTGCGGCACCGTCCGGTCAAACGTGAGTTTCCGAGAAAATTTCGAACACTTTTTGATGGGATAAAAATCTAATAATAATTCCAATTTGTCATTTTTAACTCCCGACTGCCCGCTAGGGCAAAAAGACGGGAGTTATGCGTTTCACGGCGATCGCAGGACTTTGCGCGTTTCCTTGGTATCCAGTGTTCTCTGAATCGACAAGAAAACTCTTGACAAATTTTGGCAAGTAGTTTCTTTGAATCGTGGTCTGTGTCTTTTTCAGGTTTTGTTACGATGCGATGCGATTTCACAGGATAAAGACTTTTCGGAAAAAATAGTGTTTGTCCATATCGAAATTTCAGCGAGATATGCCGCCATCTTTTGCCTTTTCACTGTGTATCGCAGCTAATTTCACAGTTGCTCAATGCACGATCTCCCAAACCTTATGCGTTTCGCTACGAATCAGCTGCGAACACTATATACATATTGTGATTTTTTTTTAATTATTATTTTTTTTAAATTAATTTTAATTTCATAATTACGGTGTTTCGTGCGTGTTAAGTGTGTGAATTAACTATACTCGGTGTAAAATAATAAGTAAGGTTAAGTGCGTAAAAAAAAGAGGTTGAAAAATTCTCTAAAACTGAAATACTTGACAGAAAGAGCTTGAAAACTACAAAAAAAAAGAAAGAATTTGATCGATGAAACAATAATTCTATAACAACGTTCATCGAAGACAAAATTGTTCCAAAAAACAAAAATTTGTTTTTTTATCGTGGCTGATACATTGCATGGCTGACACCGAAGTAATTGCGTAAGGCTTTATTCTGTTTGCAACAAAAATTCTTTATGGTCGAGTTATACAAACTTCCATTACTGCTCTACTGCAGAAGTTACAGAATTCAGCAAACTTTTTATACACCAACCATGAAAAATCATGTTACGAAGGGAATGAGGCGCTGCGCAGTAACTTTGGTTCAACAGGGCAATCGAAAGATACGACATGTAACAAATTGGAAAAAGATTGGCTTCGATGAACTGTATTACAGAATCTTTTTGCTTTTTTTTCTTCTTATACACCGACCATGAAAAATCATGTTACGAAGGGAATGAGGCGATGCGCAGTAACTTTGGCTCAACAGGGCAATCGAAAGCTACGGCATATAACAAATGGAAGAAGATTGACTTCGATAAACTGTATTACAGAATCTTTTTGCTTTTTTTAAATTAAATTTTCTGTCTATCTATTTCTATGTTTATCGCAACAGTTTTTTTTAAATTTAAGCTACCGTGTAATCTCCCGAAATTAAAAAAAATGAACCATGTTCATATTAGACAAACTCACCTACAGGCTTGATAAAAAAAACTTGAAAAAAATCTTACAAAAAGCATGAAATAAAAAAAAATTAAAATTTTAAAAAAACTCCCGACTGCGGAATATGACTGAATGACTGAAAAAAGTACAGAACAAAATAAAACCGACTTCAAAAAAATCGTATAAAAAAATAAAAACCACTGTAAAAAACGTATATAAAAAAAAATAGAAAAAATAAAGTGATAAAAAAATCTTACAAAAAGATAGAAATAATTAACAATAAAATATTAATTTTCACGGAATTAATAATAATAATAATAATAATAATAATAATAATAATAATAATAATAATGATAACAATAATAATAATAATAATAATAATAATAATAATAATGATAACAATAATAATAATAATAATAATAATAATAATAATAATAAAAGTCGGGAGACGTCTCCGGCCGTTTCAAACGCTTTTCAAGTGTATACGTACCAAGTCCCTATGTGACACGGCCGGAGACGTCTCCCGACTTTTATTATTATTTTTATTATTATTATTATTATTATTATTATTATTATTATTATTATTATTATAGCAGCAAATATCGATGGACAAGATAATAGAGGGAGCTTCCGTGAAAATTAATATTTTATTGTTAATTATTTCAATCTTTTTGTAAGATTTTTTTATCACTTTATTTTTTCTATTTTTTTTTTTTTAATATACGTTTTTTACAGTGGTTTTTATTTTTTTATACGATTTTTTTCAGAATTTTCAGAATTTTAGAAAATTGCTTTTTTTCACAGCTGGAACATAGAACAAAAAGCAATTTTCAAGGATTACAAAAAATTCTGAAAAAATTCATACGTAGTCAGAAAAATAAACGAATTATTTTTATGAAGGAAAATAGTTAAGATGCCGAGTAATTTGTTGAATAATAATTTTTATCTTCAATTTGTTGATGACAAATTGGAATTATTATTTCACAAAAACAATCTGCAGCACCTCCTATACATTTGATTTTTTCACATTTTTATCCCATCAAGAAGTGTTCGAAATTTTCTCGGAAACTCACGTTTGGCCGGACTGTACCGCAAGTTCCGAATCGTCCAAGATTACCCTTCATCTAAATTACGTTATCTCGTAATCGGAGAACTTTACTATAAGCATAATTGATAATTTTTAAATAATTTCAGACAACGGGAATTCCCATAGATGTTGCCGCAAGATTACAAATCAATATTTTACTACAGCCAACGGATTCCATTGCGTGAGTATTTTGTTAATACCTCGTATCGACAGTCTAAATCTTTATATCCGTTTTTTAATTTTAGGCTACCGACATCTACATCGGTGCAAGCGCGAAATTTAATAAATTTAATTAATATTCATTAATTTTATAAATACCCTTATAATTTGTTTACCTTTCAGGTTGTTCAAACATGTTCCTAGAATATATTTCCCGATTTTCTGGGTCAATCTTCGAAGTGGAGTTACAGAAGATCTCGCAATCTCGTTAAGGCAACTTCTTATGCTGCCTGATATCGGTCTTTACGGCAGTGTAACAATGGCAGTGGTCGGTTCATTGATGCTCGTTGTCGTAGCTGTATTGCTTTATGCCCAGCGAAGCCAGCGCTCTAGGGTATGTTTTGTTTTAATTGATATTCTGTCCGCATTGTTTGTTCACACGCCATTCGTAAGCGACGAGATCGGTTTATGTTAAAGGAGACCACGAAGATTTGCCCGAGAGGAAATTCAGTCACATTCGGTTGTTTATAACAACAAGGTTATAATAAAATGAAAACGGTTATCCTTACGGTAGTTATATATGTCATAATTACTAAGTAGGAAAGTGCATTCAAAATGCCGATATTATTATAACAATCTTGTTGGTGGTACCGAACATGCATTTCATCTTTATTAACACGATACCGAGCGAACAATCGAAAAATTTTTTATCTAGTAACTACAGAAGAACTGTTGTTGCCAATGTCCTAATCTATCGATTGAACGTAAAAAAGTATTGAAAACAGAAGAGAAATTCGTGTTATCCGTTGATATAAAATAATTTAAAAACGTCGTTAGGTTCAATCGATAGGGCGGGGCATTGGGAACAACAGTTCTCCTATGATTACTAAAGAAATTTTCGGACGTTCTCTCGAAAATGTGGTTAACCCTTCAAGTACCGGGGACTTTTTGCCAATCGCAAACGACCATGCCTTCTTTTAAGCACAAAAACAATACGGATGTTCGTAATAAATTTTTTTCTCCGTTATCAAAGAAACAACACTTCAAGGTACGTCTGTGAATTTCTTGCAGATTTTTTTTTTTTTTTTTGCACCTTAACTTGTTACTCGAATCGCTCGAAGGTTGCGTCTTGGTAAATTCTGGTGTCTTGCTGGGCGAGACACCGATACGTGAAGGGCTAATAATTAAACGGTACATGTCAAGTACAATCGACTATAACACGGTCGTTATTAATAATATTAATATTTCAACGTATTTTCCTACGTCCTAATCCTATGAAAAAATACTCACCATAAGGCAACGGTTTTTATTTTTTTTATAGCCTCATTTTCGTATTAATCCTTGTAATCCTTGTAAACCCCTAGGGTTTACAGGGACCTTCACTCTCTTTCTCCCGCTTCCTTATCCCATGTCGGCGATTCGATTCTCGAGTTCCGAGGTTCGTCGCGCCCCGCCAGCTGTCGCCCGCGAATATAGGACTATAGTCGTAATTCGTACCGACAGCGGTGGATGCGCGGCTGGTGTACGGCTTCGGTGGTCCCCAGAGTTAAGCAGATTTCTCCGCGGTCAGTACTTGGATGGGTAACCGCCTAGCCATGCATCAACTGGCGCATCGGAACTGTTGAGTGGGAGGTCGAATTCTGAGAAATGATATTCGTACTCGAACTATAGAACACATCAAGACTCAGTTGGAATGACCGGCTGTATCGATGCGGGTTTTCTGCAGTTTCCCCGTGTTCTCGTGCAAATACGATACAGTAGGGGTGGAGCGGAAGCGGCTGCAGACGCACATCTACAAGCGAAATGAAGACTTGAAACAATTTAGGAATAGCGGCTTGATGGCAGAAAAATATCCAAAGCCATAAAGGGAACTTAGGGAAAAAAATCGTAGTTCGCGCGTAGTATATCCGGAGCTACGTCCTTCCCCGTTAGCTTCACCAATGGGACCGCGGTCTCGGGAATTCTACAATTTTTTACGGTGGGTTCTGAACCACACGGATCCCAGAATGCACATATAAAAATTCATTAGTGCTTGACCAGGAATCGAATTTGGATCCACTATGTGTGAACCACGGCCCGAACCACAGCCACTACTCTCCCTTGATATAATCCTAGTGATAAACAATCTAAATTTACTGAATTTTCGGTCGGGCAAACTTCATGGTGCCTTTAAGGAGTTTACAGCGCTCCACACTGATCATGTGAATGCTTGATTTAAAAAATCGTTTATCCAAAGTTTTATGGATAAAGGGGAAATATGGGATGGTGACTTGTATTACAGTATATGTCCTTGACCAGAAAAATATTATCAATTATATTTTCGTTTTGGTTTTGAAAAAAATGCAATATTTTTTCTCGATACTGATCAGGGCTGTCCCATACACTTTTTTGAAAAACGATCCGCGAACTGACACGTTTGATAGGATTCTCCGTTAAAAATGTCCAGATGTTTCTCGACTCTTTGGCGATAATCCATCATAGACTAAACACCTGTAAGTTTTTATGGACAATATTATCAAATATCTAGATAGTTGACTCGTTGAATATCTGTGAGGGAAAAAATTGAGCAAAAAATATCGGATTATTTTTTTTTTTAACATGAACAAATATGCCCATTCTCGAAAATTGGTTCAAACTAATATTAAATCCATTGCTAATGATGTTTTTCTAAGTTGAGAAGACATGCTGCAATACAGATCATCATGCATATTCATGCATAAAACTCTATATATTTTCTAAATGTTGACACTAATTTGACTACTGTACAACGCTCCACCTTCTTGACGACTATGCGATAACCCTTTCGGCACGAAATGAAAACAAGATTTTTATCGAATTTGTGCCTTAAACAATTAAAATACAATTCCGATTAAAATCCCATACAAAGTGTAAACAGTGCCTAGTTTTTCTATATTATTGGATATCTTGGTCGATCCCGTTAAGACATCGGGCAAGATCCAGTAATATAGAAAAACAAAAAATCATGCATCAATGAAGGATGTTTATCTTGCTCGGTGTCTTAAGGTAGTTCGAGCGGCACGGTCTCGCCAAACGTGAGTTTCGGGGAGATATTCAAACATTTCTCGACGGGAAAAAAAATTAGAAAAAATCGACCATATGGAAGGTGCTGCAAATACTGTTTTTATGTAATAATAATTCCAAAATGTTATTGACAAATAAGGCGTGCGTGCGTGCGTGCGTGCGTGCGTGCGTGTGTGTGTGTATGTGTGACACACTTGCGTCGTTTGAAACGACTATATCTCGGAAACGGTTCAAGATAGCCAGTTGAAATTTGGTACACTAGTAGAGTGTTCACGTCTCGTCCCCCGGTGCAATTTTTATGACGATTGAGGCCTGTTTCGAGATTTTATGCAATTTTGAAATTTTTGAAAAAAGGTCGTGGTAGCTCTAACTTTCGAAAATTTTGAACAATCGTCCTGAAATTGCACATAAATATAATAATATGCCCAAACAACTTTGGCATTGAATTTGGCCGAAATCTATCGAAACAGTCAGATTTTATGGAATTTTGATTTTTTTGAAAAATTATTAAAAACGGTCTAATTCGAGTAAGCATGAAGGTATCGAGCTTAAATTGGGCACGGGAATGGACTAACACTGTACAATGTTTCGTATTAAATGTGCCGAAAATGGATCGAACCGTTTAAATTTTCTGGGATTTTGAAATTTTTTAATTTTTTCAAAAGTTGTATTTTTTGTTCGACACAAGTTTATGTATCAAGTGTCGCCTCAGGAGTAAAATAATTTGGAGACTTGTCATCGGTGGGGGGGAAAATACATTGGACGTGGCCACAAAACGGTGAATATTGGATAATTGACTTAATAATTAAAAAAAAAATCTTTTTCCAAAACCCTGTATTTTCGTTAATTGAAGTAGGTGCACGGATGTAACAAAGCGAAGACGTCGGTGTATTTTTTCGCGCTGAACCTGAATCGGCCAGTCGTTTTGCATAAAAGGCCAACACGACGTTGACGTTAAAACAAGTTGAAAATTAAATTTTTCATATGGCTTCCTCATAAAATTGAAATTTTCATATGGCTTCCTCATATAAGTTGCAAATTGAAATTTTCATATGGCTTCCTCATATAAGTTGCAAATTGAAATTTTCATATGGCTTCCTCATATAAGTTGCAAAATGAAATTTTCATGCGGCTTTCTCATAAAAGCTGCAAATTGAAATTTTCTTATGGGCTTCTCATAATGTTCCTTTTCATCACTCGGTGCGGAAATGGCCACTTTTCCGCCCGCTTCGCGTGCGTAAAACCGCCATTTTCGCACCTTGTGATGAAAAATTTCGTACATCCCTCGTGCGCAAAACTTTTTCTAACTCGTGTGATTACAGCACTCGCCTTCGGCTCGTGCTGCAAACTCACACTCGTTAGAAAAACGTTTTTCGCCCTCGTGGAGTAATGCACTATTATTTGCGAAGCTTCCTCTATGAGGAAGCCAACAATACAGAAAATGCTTCCTCATAGAAGAAGCTTCGCAAATAAAGGAACATTATGAGAAGCCCATATGAAAATGTCAATTTGCAGCTTTTTTTCCATGAAAATTATTCGTTTATTTTTCTGAATACGTATGAATTTTTTCAGAATTTTTTGTAATCTTTGAAAATCACGTTTTTTCTATGTTCAAGCTGTGAAAAAACGCAAGTTTCAAAGACTACAAAAAATACGTATTCATAAAAATAAAGGAATTATTTGAATAAAGGAAAATAGTTAAGTTGCCGGGTAATTTGTTGTATAATAATTTTTATCTTCAATTTGTTCATAACAGATAGGAATTATTATTTCACAAAAACAAACTTTGCAGCACCTCCCATATACTTGTTTTTTCAGACTTTTATCCAATCGAGAAGTATTCGAAATTTTCTCTGAAACTCGCGTTTGGCGGGACTGTACTACTCGGACTATCTTAACAGGATCGAAAATATCAAGCAAGGCAAGATATCCTGCTGGATATCTTACCCGATATCTTAGATCTAGGAGATATCCAACAAGTCATCCGGTCTTGCTGATTGTCTTGCTTCATATTTTCGACTCCGTTAAGACATCGAGCAAGATACCCAAAAAAAAAACCAGGCACCGATGATGGGCAGTATACAATACAACAAAGAGTGCAAGGAGTACAAATCCCCCTTGTTGAATCGTAATCGGAACTGCAGGTTAACACAAATAACAAACTGTATTTCATTTTTTTTTAAATGCTTACAGAGTGGAAAATCGAGAAAGGTTGCAGCTTCTAATGGAAATAAAAAGACTGAATCGGTTTACATGGACGTCACGAATGGAGAGGATGACACGCACAATAGAGCGGACCGTCAATTATATTCAAAGATATAATAATGACAAGAGTAGTTACATACAACAAATTATTTGTTGATGTAAAATTTAACAAAGATTGAGACATTCCGAAGTTGCAGGTAGTGTGTTTCGTTCCAGTTCTTCGGTGATACAGGGTTAAACATAAAAAACGTATGTCAAGGTCGAAAAAGTCCGATCGAACGGTTCGCAGCATTGACAGTGAAACGCGAAAGCTCGACCACAACTGTTTCGCTGTTGTTCTGCGTCACCGTGACACGTCGATCAAGTCAACAGGCTCTCTCGTGAGAGCTATAGGTCTCATTCCACGTCAACCTCTATATTCCATCCTATAGTTATAAACCGCACGAGCTTGGATTATTTACTGCCTTATAGACGGGAGTTTATATAGTTATCAAGCGCGGTTAGTCTCCATAATTGTGTATAAGAAATGAGTACTAGTGTAAGATACTGAAAATGACAAAACATATATATACATTTTTTTTAATCGTGAAAACGCTTCATCGACGAGGAAGAAATATTAGAAAAGTCACATCGAGTTACAGATATAAAAACGGACATTTTCACTCCACTTTTCATTGTCAACTTTTAAGCTTTGGGGTATATTTTAAGCCATGAGTGCGATAGTGTAACGACTTTTTCAGTCATGTCGGAATAATTTCGATAATGTTCTCAATTTGAAAGAAAGTTAGCGCCAGATTTAGTAGTACAATTTCAGAATGGAATACAGATTCAGCATATTCTACCAATTCATTAAGTAGTTCCTCTGAAAAAATTATAGAGTACGATTCGAATGATTTGTAAGCGAAAATGAAACAAGCATACTAAAAAAAAATGGCGCAATGAAAATTGCAAAGCCACGAACATTTAAACGTTCTTTACTATCATAACAACTACGTTACCCAATGTGCCAAAAATGTTTATGACATTCATAGATTTAAAAAGTAGTGAGTCTGTGTAGCGACAGATTTTATTCAGGGAACAGTGCGAACATCTTAATAAGTGAAGTCTTCCTATCAACAGTGATTAAGGATCAAGTGGCAATTATGATGATGAAGAAATATTTTTCTAAATGAAGGACGTTTCGCTGTGTACACAATAATTTCTGTTGATGATAGATGTTATTACGAAAGAATTTTTGCTTCTGACCATTATTTTGACAAAAGAAAAGAATGACTCCCGCGGTGCACGGTCGAACATCAATATTTGATAATCAGTGCATATCAGTACAATTGCAACTGGCAATGTAGCAAAAACGACGTAACAGAAACTTCTTGATTAACTGTCATTAACCGGTTGTTTTTTCCGACACGTTTTTAATGTTCTATAGATATTAAAAAATGATTTGCTGCAAATTTTCTGTTGAAAAAACGGTTTAAAGTGGGATCTTTCTTTATTCGCAGATTTCAAAAGCTACCATACACGAAAACTGCACATATACTTTTTATTTTAAATAAACTACGATTTTCAGCAAACTTTTCGGTTTTTAACCCACCGTTACGATTAACTATCTTCGTAAGTCTCTTACATTCCCATGATGATCCGCGAATGAACAGTTTACTCGTTAGTTTTTATTGGAAAGTTTGTCTGCCGACACAAACACAAATTCAAACAGAAATGCGCTGTGCCTTGTCTCCGAAAATTATAATAGTTAAAATAATAGCCAGGTGGAAATACATTCCGTAGTGATCGATCTCGGTCCGTCCGCCAAGAACTCGCATTTGGCATCACGATAGCGATATATAAATCTAACATCGTAACAGTTATCATACCGTATTCTCTTGGCAAACATGGCTTGAAAAGGCTATACGCTGGTTGATAAATCGCAAAGCTAAACATGAAAAGTACCGTAACCGGCTTAAAATCATCGCTACGGGAAGTTTTTCGTATAAGAACGTGTTACAATGTTCTCACCTATGTACAAGAACCTACATTATACTTGTCTGCGAATAGAGTGCAGGAACGTGTGATTCTTTAAATTGTTTACCCGAAGATCTTCCATACATTTTTTTTTTAAGTTCAGAACGAAGCAGGACAAAATTTTACATTATTTTATTTCAATTAATACACTATTAGAATGTGATCCATTTTGGGCCTAATTAATTCTCCTGACTGCATTTTGTCGATATTTTGAATAATTAAAAAATCTTAGTTCAATTCGACAATGGGCAAATTCCAATTTCGTGATTATGTTAAAACGAGTGATCCTCTCTTAAAAAAGACATGACCTCGAATGATCGAGATAAATATATCAAAATAATCGAAAATGTGAAGCCAGTTTTCGTAGCCAATCGGGATCGTCCGTTTCGTTAGTAAGATCGGCACACCTAACCTAAAAGAAATGAAATAAGCGCGAGCGAAGCAAGCGCGTTGTCGCTAGTAATTATATATTTTCGCCAATGTGTTTTTTTACTTTGATTGATAGTTATTATTAACACTTAGTAATTAATTGATTATCAATATAGAAACAGCCGCGCGATGTTTAGTTTTCATTTAAGGGACAGAATTTTTTTTAATCTATATATATATATCTATATAAATCTATATATGTATATGGCTTTGTTGTCATATCATTAACTCAGATAACCAAAGGTTGTAGAATAAAACGAGGGTCTTCAGCTGCAAGTGTGTATTGTTCTGGCTATAAAGTAATTTAACAAACAGTAGCTAATTACAAAACGTTTGTTAGCAAAGGTCCGGCGACGGCCCAATACTCGTCTATCTTTTGCAAGCGCTTTTATAACTATTATATTAAGGTGCTTCTACATTTGCAAACAAATAAGCTACCATGCAGACAAGCACTAGCAATAGTAACAACCCAGATAGACAAGCACCATGGAATGTGGCAATATTGGCGCAATATTGGCGACATGTGCAGCACATGTCGCAATTATTGCGACAACTGCAACTTTTCGTGGCGCTTGTCTATTTGGGAACTTACGAAAAAAATTGAGATAACAGTGCACTGGCTGATATTCTTTCATCTAAAAGTGTGTCTAATGAACTATAAATATTTCTGATAGAATCTTATAAATCCAAGCATAAACTTTCCCCAAAAAAATGAAAACTTGTTCATACTTCACGTGCGACAGTTGCAATTCTTTAGCGTGGTAAAAATTGTAGAACTTTAAATCAACCTCAATCTCATGGGGAAGCTCTCATGGGGTCTGGAAAAGTCGTTATTAGCGTCGGACAAAGCTCTTTCAGGGTCCATTCAGGGTTATCAGAGCCGGATGTAACGCTCTAAGATTTCTACTAAGGATGGTTTGCTGAACCTTTTATCAGCAAATTGTCTTGTAAATGCAGACGCACCTTAATCAGCATTACGAGAAGCAGCATATCGATTTATGCGTACCGTATGTTCGATAACGAGCCAAAGGGTTTTCATACAGCAAACAATGTAGAAATACGTCAATGTACATTCAGAGCTGAGAGTTACGATCACGATGGTGTTATTGGAACCACCTATTACACGAACAGCTTCACGCGCGAATGTTCGAACCCACCTGAATACACATAAACCACAGTTGGCGATTGATACATTTTTTAAATCGCGAACATACGAAGTTGCTGTATTTCTGGAAGCAAAATAACCGAATATAGTCAACGAAATACTAGTATTTGCAACAATTTCGCGAAATAGTGTTGCGAATTACGTTTTCGTGCTTGAATTCTATATTGTACGACTGCTACTACGACTACTACTACAGTTGACAGATAAATGATTTTAATATCATAAAATGATGCCGATCTATAAATGATAAATCTATACAAATTTCAATAGAGAGTACATTATGATTTTCTAATACCGTGTCAAATCCTACATACCATTTTCTCGAAATAATTGATTAAAGGATCGTAGTCAAATGTTATTGGAAAGATCGCTGAGATCTAAAAAAAATTGATATAACAATATTTGCTCTGAAAGTACCGTACAAATAAAAAAAATTATACACATATCACTGAGATGTAACACATTTTTCCTTTAAATAAAAAAATAAATTACCCGACTAAAGAGCTAAGAAATCAACCGATAGTTATCCGCGTAAAAATCCAACTCTGTGAGAAAACGTCTTATTAGAGGGCAAACCGTATTTGGTAAAGGTGCAAGTAATTCTTATTAACTGCATTTTTGTGAACAGTGATGTGAGGGAAAGAAAAGTCGTGCAAGCGGTCTGCATCGTAAGAAGTTTAAGTTATAATTTACATCGTGATAGGATCGATATAAAAAATTTTTGAAAAGTTGTAAAACTATGTTGTAATAATTTTGTCGAACAATATTATACTAAGAATAATGAGAATAATAATACGTACAGCTGGTATGCCGAACGCAAAATTCTTTCGATGAATTTCGTGGTGTGTGGAGAGTGAGTGAGTAAATAAAAAGGCAATTGTCGCGTTAATAGAAAAATGTATTTAGTGTTTTCGAGAAGGTGCTTGATGAAGGTGCCAGGCGATTTTGTTTCCCCCTACACGGGCATTGAAACAATTAATAAAAATATAATGGATAGACGAACTTTTAAAATGAAATTTCATATTCTTCGAGATATGTTGTTAGACAAACAATAGAATCCCTGACTCTTGCACCAATAATAAAATTGTTATAGCAATTATGTTTATTCGCCGAAATGAAAATGCTATTATGATTACGATGTGACACTCGGTTAGCCGCTACAGCACTAATAATTCGAGTATCACAATTCTGTTCCCCGTAATGTCAGGGAAAATGTTCATTTTATTCGAATTTGATAAATAAGTGACCAATTTTCTTGCACCAAATCGTACTAATTTTGTATGACATTATTAAGTTTAAGCATTTTTTCGTTGTTGTTATTGCCTTCGGCGAGACGATGCCTGTCATACATTTTTTATAATATTGTTAAGAAAAAAATATATTCGAGCGATGATACACCATCTATTTATAGATATAAGCTGACAATATTATGTTATAAGCCAAATCGTGAATTGTGACATTGTAGAATCAGTCATATACAATTTTTTGTTACATTTCAATAAAATATTATCATTTTTATATCGTTTGTGTCGAATTTTAAGCTTCATAGTATTACTAGAAACTTAAAATGTTGGCAGCCCTTCTTTACCGCACAATTCTTTCCACCACAGCACCGATCCAACACATTCGTTTCTCCACAAATTCTATAGCATACACGTCTTTTACTTCACATTTTTAACGTGCACACGCGTTTTCCACGACATTTCGATACTACACATTTCGATTATACACATTGCTTGCCGCTCAAACCACTTGAACGCACTAATTTTACCGCACGAACAGATACACCACATCTCGAACCGACACATTTATTTCTCCACAAATCCAGTCGTTCACGCTGGCTTTCCTTCACATTTTTAACGTGCACACGCGTTTTCCACGACATTTCGATACTATACATTTCGATTATACACATTGCTTGCCGCTCAAACCATTTGAACGCACTAATTTTACCGCGCAACTCGATACGCGACAGTCTCGAGCCAACACATTTACTTCTCCACAAACCTGATCGTACACACTGCAATTCCTCCATATTTTTAGTGTTCACATGGGTTATCCAAGACATTTCGATTGTCCACATTTCCATTCTACACATGGGTTGGCACACAAACCGTTTGAACGCACGACTTTTACCGCGCTTTTTATTTCAACGCAAATCATTTGCACACATTCTTCTCTACACCTACCCGTTACTACACACACTCTATACAACACTATTCTATAACGCACAACGGCGTTACAGCGCATTTCGATCCATCACGTTCGATCCACCACAAAGTTTTCCAACACATTTCGTTACTACACATTAACGCTGTCGGCATCGACTGATACGAATATCACGCGTAGGTAAGGTAGAGCTCAGAACGGTTCGGCTTGGGGGCAGAGGTTCTCACGCAAGTCTATCAGTATGCGTCTAGAGCGAAATTAAAACTGAGTAGCCCTTACTGATAGACTCGCGTGAGAACCTCTGCCCCCATGCCGAACCGTTCCGAGCTCTACCTTGCCTACGCGTGATATTCGTATCAGTCGATGGCGACAGCGTTAATGTGTAGTAACGAAATTTGTTGGAAAACTTTGTGGTGGATCGAACGTGATGGATCGAAATGCGCTGTAACGTCGTTGTGCGTTATAGAATAGTGTTGTATAGAGTGTGTGTAGTAACGGGTAGGTGTAGAGAAGAATGTATGCAAATGATTTGCGTTGAAATAAAAAGCGCGGTAAAAGTCGTGCGTTCAAACGGTTTGTGTGCCAACCCATGTGTAGAATGGAAATGTGGACAATCGAAATGTCTTGGATAACCCATGTGAACACTAAAAATGTGGAGGAATTGCAGTGTGTACGATCAGGTTTGTGGAGAAGTAAATGTGTTGGCTCGAGACTGTCGCGTATCGCGTTGCGCGGTAAAATTAGTGCGTTCAAATGGTTTGAGCGGCAAGCAATGTGTATAATCGAAATGTGTAGTATCGAAATGTCGTGGAAAACGCGTGTGCACGTTAAAAATGTGAAGGAAAGCCAACGTGAACGACTGGATTTGTGGAGAAATAAATGTGTCGGTTCGAGATGTGGTGTATCTGTTCGCGCGGTAAAATTAGTGCGTTCAAGTGGTTTGAGCGGCAAGCAATGTGTATAATCGAAATGTGTAGTATCGAAATGTCGTGGAAAACGCGTGTGCACGTTAAAAATGTGAAGTAAAAGACGTGTATGCTATAGAATTTGTGGAGAAACGAATGTGTTGGATCGGTGCTGTGGTGGAAAGAATTGTGCGGTAAAGAAGGGCTGCCTTCCAAATAAGAGCCTGTTGTACATTTTTGTAAATTTTTGTAAATTTTCAAAAACCATTAAGTAAAATGGTTTTTGAAAATTTGCAAAAGTTTTTTGAGACGTCATTTATTCAGGCGATTGACGTCAACTAAGAAATGATCAATGCGGAGCCCAGTATAGCTTCTAGCGATGGATATCGATGAAAGGGGGATCGCGAAGGCGACTTCATCCGCAGTAACTCCGGACGAGATGGCGACTCCGTCGTTGTCCTGTTCTGCGATTATTTATTTATTGTTCTTTTTTCTAAACATGAGCGGAAAATTTATAGGAGCGAGCGTAAAATCGTAAAAGCAATTATTCAATATGTAGGGGAGACCGGGGACAAAGTAACACGGTTTGAAAGTAACAAGCGGCTGCGCAACGCTGTGCATGACCGGACGCATCGGATATGAAGTGAGCAACAAAGCAAAAAATACTTTTTTTCAAAAAAGTAAAAAGGTACGCCAAGTACTTAAAATTGTATTCTCGTTTACAAAATATGTTTATCAAAAAACCCTCTGAAAAATAAAAAAATCTGCCAAAACAGATGTTTATCAAAACAATAAAAAAATATGTTTATGAAAATCTCAAAAAAAAAAAACAAAAAAAAATCGAAAAATGTCAAATCAAACCAGCCAAGTACACTGCTGTTCATGAATGCCTGGATTTCCTTGCGTCTTCCTGGATGTCTTCCCGGATGTCTTCCCAGATGTCTTCCCGGATGTCTTCCCGGATGGCTTCCGGGAGGTCTTCCTGGATATCTTCCTTGGTATCTTCGACCCCATGAAGACATAGAGCAAGATATCCAGGAAGATAAAAAATCAGAAAAACCAGGCATTCATGAACAGCAGTGTACATATACGAAAATGCTTCAAAAAAGATGCTTATCAAAACAATCTAAAAAAAAAATACAAGATGCAAAAATCTTGACAAGAAAAAACTTGGCGTGCCAGTTTTTTTTCCAATAGCTGTCGTACATGGTTCATTCAAATAATCGAGGGAGAGGGAAAGTAACTGTAATAACTGCAGTAACTGTAATTAAAAAAAAAACTGGCACGCCAAGTTTTTTCTTGTCAAGATTTTTCCATCTTGTATTTTTTTTTTTAGATTGTTTTGATAAGCATCTTTTTTGAAGCATTTTCGTATATGTACTACTTGGCTGGTTTGATTTGACATTTTTCGATTTTTTTTGGTTTTTTTTTTGAGATTTTCATAAACATATTTTTTTATTGTTTTGATAAACATCTGTTTTGGCAGATTTTTTTATTTTTAAGAGGGTTTTTTGATAAACATATTTTGTGAACGAGAATACAATTTTAAGTACTTGGCGTACCTTTTTACTTTTTTGAAAAAAAGTATTTTTTGCTTTGTGATTTCACCTATTTTTGACATCCAGGCATAGTTTCATTGATTATTACGAACATGCAGGCAATACAGAACGAAAACATTGCTTATAGTAGATAATATTATGATATATATAAATAAAAGATCTTGAAAACTAAACGATTCACTAAAAATGATATATTCCAATAATAATAATAATAATTTTAAAAAATATGATTCTAAATTACGAAGTATTTTTTTAACCTGTTATCCATCGCGGTTCCTTAAGGCGTGTGAAATACCGCGGTCATTAATAAAAACGGTAATTAACTTTTTTCACGGATGTTAGCATCTGCGGTCAACACAATAGTGTCATCGAAAGCTGTAATGTAATCTGTCTTCGATGACACTTTTCTTTTGACCTTAGATATCACCGTTCGTGAAAAAGTTTATTACAATTTTTATTACCGACCGTGGTGTTTCACCTGCTCTTAAGATGGTGTGGTATAACCTCCCGCCCACCCCATGCCCAGTTGGTAATAAAAGTTATACTGAATGCCGTTTTGAGACCGCAGTCCACCGAAGAAAAAGAAAATTGTCTTTCGCTGGAGAATCGGCAGACGCAGGGAAAGAATTTTTTTTGCTCCGGGTCTGCGGTTTCAAAACGGCATTCATTACAGTAATAACGCCCAATAATTTTTAACGATTACAATAATAAAAACAAAATTCTTCGGTCTTTCGGGAATAGTAAAATTGTTGTTGAAATTCAATTTATTCGGTAGGTGACTTTACAAGTGTATTCAGTCTTCGATATAAATTATAACTATAGTATTTGTGGTACAACATTTTTACTCGTAATTACGTACAATTTTTTAAATTTCCACATTGCTTCCTCATAAAAGTTGAAAATAGAAATTTCCATACCACTTCCTTATAAAAGTTGAAACTTCAAATTTTCGTATGGCTTTTTCATAATGTTTCTTTGTTCACGAAGTTTCCTCTATGAGGAAGCCAAAAATACAGAAAATGCTTTCTCATAGAAGAAGCTTTATGAATAAAGGAACATTTTGAGAGAGCCATATGAAAATTTCAAGTTCCAACTTTCATAAGAAAGCGCTATGAAAAATTTCAATTTTCGACATTTTAAATATTTTTTACAATTGTTTGAAATTCTTTTAAGATTGTATTAAGATTGTTTGTTTGTTATTTTTAAAGATTGTTTAAAATTGTCTTCCAATAGACATATTTTTTCTGGAACAAAAAATTTTAAGCACTGGTTGTACCATTTCTGTTTTTTTTTTATTAACATTATTTTTTCTATAAAAAATAAAATAGTCTCATTGCTTGATAGTCCTATCACTGTTTCTGCACTATGTATTGATTTAAGTAAAACAGAATCATCGCCCTGTTTTATTTGGACTTATATTGTCGGAAATGGTTTGAGTGCAGAATTGTCCTATTCTAAGCTTTGGCGCAGAAGCAATAATATAAGGCTCCTCCGACTTCTAAAGTATTTGCTCTTGATGCTCTAGACCTTCGAAGGCAGCTGCATCAGAATCAGGAGGTGGTTTTCATCATGCGTAGTTTAAAAAAATGATCTCCCTCGCATGATGGGTAAATACATCTTTTGATCCTGACGCAGTACCTCTGAAGTTCCAGGGCATCGAGGGCATCTGTATGTGGAGCTGCATATGCCTTTCGCCACTATATGTAAATTTAAATTTTCACTGCGAACATTCAATAATACATCGACAAGAGGAAATGTCTCAGTTAGAATCCCAGCTGCGTTAGTAAAAGATTGATTCTTTTACTAACGTATTTACTTATCGGTTTGGATAAATAAATAAGTTCATGTTTTCCTGACAGAGCGTAGATTTCATTTTAAAAAACTGAACCATCTTGCTGTCAAATATTTCCAATATACTCGTTTAACATTTGATATATGATATTTATAATCAATTTTTTTAGACAAATCTTTGTTATTAACACTTTTACGCACAAGTTTTTATTTTTCATTCACTATAGGTTCACTATAGGGGTGGACACTCACATTTTTTTTCCGTTTGTTCAATTTAAAAAAAAATTATAATTTTGTTTAATAACCGAAACGTGAAAAGTGCTGCGCTTATATATACGAAACAAGAGAGATGGGTAGAGAGAAAGTGCTGCGCTGATGCGAATTCGAGAGAGATGGGTAGAGAGAAAGTGATGCGCTGATGCGAATCCGAGAAAGAGATGGAAGATGAGACAGCTGGCAGACGCATGCGCAGTAGACGCGAGGACTCACATCACAGGACACTTTTATAATATTTTCGGACCTCGTGAGGGGTACGATTACCGTATCTCAGCATCTAGCTAACAGTTATGATCGTAACTAGGCGCGTTGGAAAGCTCGTGTCCTATATATATCATAAAAGTGTCGTCGGAATTCCGATCCGATGCTTCGTTTTGGAGAAAATCGAGAAGCAAGAATCCACTTCCGGCATTTTGAAGTATCTATCCTTGGTAGCGTCTCGCTCAAGTCGCTTAAAAACTTTTTTTTAAGTACTTGGCGTCGAGACGCTACCGCGTCTCTTGATTATAAACATCACCTCATAAGGTGATCTTTATAATATCGCTAACTTTGCGCAGCCGCTTGTTAGAATTGACCCGTGTTACTTTTGTCCCCGCCCTGATAGACAAAGCAGCACGAAACGCAGCACATGACACAATAATTACGGCACGTGCTGCACATGCCGTAATTATTGTGTCATGTGCTGCGTTTCGTGCCGTTTGTCTATCAGGGCGGTCTCCCCTACACATTACGAAATTTGATTTATCGAAGAGCATTTTTCCTTTTTACACTACGCGAATTATTGTACGAACTATCTGTATTACATTTAGCAGAATTCGCGACAGGGACCACGGGGCTTACTATCAGTTGTTCATTCCATAAGTTTTTCTGTGTCACCCGTTATATCCTTATCCATCGGATGATCTATCGTCACTCGCCTTATCAGCCGTCGCTACGACACCATCACCTCTCACCATATGCGCATGCGCGAAATGCTACCGGTAATACTACCGACAGAAACAATAAAAGTGGTTAACATTTCAATAATAAATTTTTGCAAATTTTCTAAAACCACTAAGCAATTTGCCTCGGTATGACCACAAGTCGGTACGACCGCGACACAACGAATTTGGTACTTATTCTGGACCAATCAATGCAATATATGCAATAGGAGAACAAAAAAAAGCATTAAATTAAATTGAACTAAACATTTTAAAAAACTGCCGCCTGCAAAAAATCGTACAAAAAAATTGAAATAATTAATAATAACAAAAAATATTCATAAGCAAATAACTTGAAAAAGGATGGAATAATTCATGTATGTAACAATAATTAATATTGTCATTAAACAATAATAGTAATAATTTATAATAAAGAATAATAGCATAATGAAGTCATCGTAATTCCATCAATTCATTGATAATCTTCGCCACAGGCGGGAGACGTCTTCCCTCAGAACAGATTTAAATAATATGATAATATTCTGCTACCAAATTTAAATGTGTGGATATAGAAGAACTGTGTTCAGAAACCGTCTCCCGACTGTATCGAAGATTATGAATGAATTTATGTAATTACGATTAATTAATTGTTAGTGTTATTGTTTACTGACAATATTAATTATTGTTACATACATGAATTATTTCAATATTTTTGTACGATTTTTTGCTGTCGGGAGTTTAAATTCTTTTTATTTTATTTTATTATATTGCTTTTTGAATTCTCTACCGTCTATACAATTCTCCGATACAATTTTCTAAATGTTGTATCTCCCCGATACGATTTTTAACGTGTCGTTCCTCTCCGATGCTACATTTAGAAAGTGGAACGGAGAGATACATAGAAAAATGTATCGGGGAGAACAACATATACAAAACCGTATCAGAGAAATATAACATCAGAAAATTGTATTTTAGAGATACAACATTTACAAAATTATATCGCTGGCATATATCCCTTTGCGAGTATGACTTTACACTACAGCGATCGAATTAGAACTATATAAAATTATAGAATTGTTTGGGGTTATACTAAACGGAATATCGTATGGCACATGGAGTGTAGCATTTCTATAGCAGACGACAGAAATCATCATACAGGCAATAGATGTTCGGTATTCTCATCTCATTAATTGATTGGTATAACACCGCAAACTATTAACTTGTTTATCCGAATATGGTTTATGGCCGTGAGATTACACATTACCTTCAATATTTTTGTGACAAACATAGATCATTATACAGCGAAACAATATGCCAAATTTGGTTAAGTAATATTGTGTCGTTTCGACAAACACTGGAGCCTGTATTTTTTAGTTCTACATTCACACGAGTCAGAACTCCCCTTCGTACGGCCATGCCATTCACACAATTTTTCCTAACAAATTCACGAAGATCATGCTTTTCGTTATTGGGGAAGTATGCGTAGAAAGAGACTTTATCAATGTAGTGCGAGAAAAAAATACCATATTGCGTTTGTACGCATGGGCAGTATTTTTCTCGCACGCGATGCGAAAAAGTGCCTTTCTGCGCTCACTTCACAGGTACGGAAAGCGGAGTTGTACGTGCATGCGTTAGGAAAACATCTTTGTTTTTGAAACAGATCAAGAATTTTAAGTACTTGGCGCATCATTTAATATATTTTTTTTAAACCAGTGTTTTTCGTGGTTTTTTGTTTTACACATCGTCGAAGAATGCTCTCTCCAAATTTTGTTAAGATGATCATAAAATTGACGGACATATACAATTTTCTGCGAAACTGCTTCAAGAGCCACGACCGTGCCGAGCGGAAAGCCAATGAGCTGAGGGAGTGCAAATAAGATATTGGCCGACTACGCACATATAAATGCATTGCCTGCAGATGTCGTTGAAGCAATAAAATTAATATATGCGAACGTTAGTAAGAACGATCTTCTTGAACGATGTTTAGGCGCTATTAGGCGATCCCCCATGGAAATAAAGTATATGCATAAATATATTTCGGGATATATGTTATATATACATGAGATATATACTGGATATATAATATATATCCAATATATATCTGAGATATAGAAATTTTTGCCACATTATATATCTGAAAAGTATAACGAAGATATATGAAAGATATATACATGACATATATTCATTCAAATTTCTTTTTACGGCGGTTAGTAAGTACCGAAAAATGGTTTGGGAATATTTAAAAAATTGATTGGTTTGTCATCATGAATTATATCAATTTAGAATACAATACTATATTTGGATAAAGAAATAAACCTAACGACCTGAAGTTGGGCTCGAACCCGGGACCTTTCGCGCGCTAACCTGGAACGTTACCGTTACGCTGCCACTTATCATTTTAATTGTTCTCATTCCCAGCGAAATTTGAACGTAACAAAAGTTTTCTTATTTCAAGTGATGAATATCAATTTTCTGATGATGAAAGTAAATCGGTTTATTGAGCCTTTTGCTTATTACAAAATGAAAAAGAACAAAAATAACCATACTTATGTTTAAGCTACCGAATAACGGATCGCCTATGCGTCTGTATGTGATAGTTTTTTACGCATAAAATGATTTTGAATGTCAAATTTAAATAATTTAGAAAAATGTTCACAACTTTTCAAAATTCACTTCTATAATATTAACCATAAACATAGGTACTATCAGATGCTTTAAAAATTATTGGTTGCGGAGTAGCGCGATATCTAAGTCTCTAGATGCAATCGCCAATATCTATTTACATATTTCTCGGAGCAGTTTGAGTTTAGGCTATGTACAGTCACAGATGATACGCTGTTCTGTCGAATCAAAGATATATATAAAAAATACATCGAATTATATATAATTAATATATAGGAATATGTAAAATATTTATATACATGAATATATATGACGTATATAATATATATATCTGAACATATATTAGTAAAGATATTTAACATATAATCAGTATATATTAAAAATATAAAATTGTAATATATCCCGTTATATATCTGGCGGATATATAAAATATATATACGGGATATAGAACTTTTTGCCGTTATATATGACGTATATAAATTATATATCTTTCTATATATCTGACATATACTTCATTTCCATGGGGGATGTTTAGACAGCGAAAATTCGTTTGTCAACGCCTCAAAGTGTATATTTTGGATATGAGAATTAATAAATGTATACAGTTTTATGCTTTGCTTAAAAAAATCCCGAAAACAGTCCATGGTGGCCGTTTTTTCCCCGGAAAAAAAAATCCCTGACTTTTCCCTGGCTTTTCACCGACCAATTAAAAATTTTCCCTGTCCAAACTTCTAACGACCTCTATTTTTTAAAAATGTATGATGGAAATGAAAATGCCTAATTATTATATTAATATTTAATTCTATGTTTTGTTTTTCAAAATGTTCCCTATTTTTTTAAGGCTCCCTTTTATGTACTTCTTATTTATTCATAGAAGGTTCAGCGACAATTTACTTTTTCCCTGACCACTTTTTAAATTCCCTGACTTTTCCCAGTTTTCCCTGACCGCAGCCACCATGCAGTTCTATTTTGCCGGCCTTTACCATGGTGTGATGCCTTAACATCGATTAACATTCTAGTGTTTCTGCATTTGCGAAAAAATTGCATGATAATTTGAACCTTCGTGGACAAACTGTTGGTTTTGCAAAATATTTATTGATATCGAATCTACCAATTACATTTCTATTTCGGGTCGTGGCCTAGCTTAGGTATCAAGTTTGCAACGGGCTCGGTGATGTTTACTCGTCGATAACCAGGCACCGATACAGCGAAAGCAAACGTCCACGAGAATATTGACGGAGCAATCGCATTGGAATTTTCAACACGAGCAAGTTTTATATATAAAAAAAACCGAGGTTACTATTACCAATTGATCGTTGGCCAATTATTTTGTCAGTTCCAACTTTCAACGTGCAGTATTTAACAGTTAAGGAAATGCTATCAGATAAATAAGTTTACGCTCTTCTTATGGTTCTTCTACCTGGTCGGTAGGGAGACGAAACTCTCGTTCCCTTTTTCTACCTGTGGTAAAAATCATCACCTCAATAAAAGTGACAGAGAGGTAACGGGGAGCAAACTTCGTTCAAAGCAGAGGTTTATGGACTCTTCCCATGGCACTCTTTACTGTATACGAACATTGGAAACATTTGATCACCTTACCACAAACCTTACCATAAAGGAAGAGCTAACCCATGCGATAGCCTCGATGCGCGCTTATTTTATTTATCAACTGACTTTCTTCTCCACTTACAGGAATACTTACATTATCTCGGAAAGAATGAAAGAATTCAATGACCTGCACATCTTTACCTTGTCAACTTGTGTTTTGCAAATATTTCTTCGCATATAATTTTAGATTTGAACTATCCACTTAATTAATCCTATAAGATATTGGCATAAAAATGTCGAGAATTTTTTTACGCCGAGAGTGAAACTATGCGAAAGTATTTCATGTATCAGTAGAAAATAAATGCCGCTTTATATTTCATTCGCTCATGCAATTTGAACTAGCATTAGTCATCGAAACACGATCTTTGAAGTTTTTACGACAAGATTTATCGCATAAAATATGGAAAAATTGTCATAACATTGTGTCAGATAAAAACCTACGATAAAAAAAGTGAATAACAACTGCACAGAAGCTTTAAATAAAAATTGCTACACTATGCCTTAAGCGATCCCGCTGCGGAGAATATTATTTCTCGCACAGACAATTGGGTTTATTAGTGCGGCCTGAATGCTATGACCTGTTATCAATTAAAAATATTTCCACGATCCTAGACAAAAAATATTTTTGTGTAAAAATATCCTCTCGCTGGTGATCTCGTTTATTAACTTTATGCAAAATATGTGAAAAATTTACAAGGGTTGTTCCATTTCGCATTGATTTTCGTCAAAAGAAAAATCTGGAAGGAAAATATAGACTTTATTCACAAAAAAAAGCTTTGCCCATAAAAATGCATAAGATTTTATTGTTCAAATTGTCTTAATGACGTTTCGACGAATTCTGATTGGCTGAATATTTCTACGTGAAATTGATATCGCTAATATTTAACAACCCTTTTACCATTGCCCAGTTATTGTTCACGTAGTAATGTATGTTTTATGAAAGTGTATTCACTGTTTCATTTCATTCCTAGTAGTTAAAATTAATATTCATGGCCAGAATATAAAATCGCTTCCATGACATTATTGCATTGACGAGTGTAATTAAGCGGTTGGTGATTAATGGATTCAAATAGTGGCCAGTCTATTGCACGAAGTAATAACATACATTTTATTATTTATTTATCTATCAATAAGATTTACTACAGTCTGTTCGAGTGAGTAGATACTTGGTTCAATTCTACAAGATGAACAACCCACTAAGCAATACAATATTGTGCGATCCGGTTGCATGCTTCAGAGTCCTGCATGGTAATAGTGGTTGTAACTAAGAGCGTTATTAGCCAAATTACTTAGTGGTTTTTAAAAATTCCCACAAGTTTATTGATGAAACGTATTAAACGTCAACGAAGTAATGTCCAATGGGGAGCGCAAGAATTTCCTGCATCAAACAGGGATAAGTTGAGAATAACTTGATAATAACTTGATAATAACTTGATAATAACTTGATAATAACTTGATAATAACTTGATAATAACTTGATAATAACTTGATAATAACTTGATAATAACTTGATAATAACTTGATAATAACTTGATAATAACTTGATAATAACTTGATAATAACTTGATAATAACTTGATAATAACTTGATAATAACTTGATAATAACTTGATAATAACTTGATAATAACTTGATAATAACTTGATAATAACTTGATAATAACTTGATAATAACTTGATAATAACTTGATAATAACTTGATAATAACTTGATAATAACTTGATAATAACTTGATAATAACTTGATAATAACTTGATAATAACTTGATAATAACTTGATAATAACTTGATAATAACTTGATAATAACTTGATAATAACTTGATAATAACTTGATAATAACTTGATAATAACTTGATAATAACTTGATAATTACCTCGGGTCCGACAATTCGATAATTAATGCACTCTGACAACCGTCTATCCACATCTATCCATATCTCTGTGATTTACATCATTTTTTCACGGACGTCCCTTACAGAGTATCTGTGAGTATCTGTGAGTATCTGTGAGCATCTGTGAGCATCTGTGAGTATCTGTGATGATCTACGAATATCTGTGATTATCTGTGATTATCTGTGATTATCTGTGATTATCTGTGATTATCTGTGATTATCTGTGATTATCTGTGATTATCTGTGATTATCTGTGATTATCTGTGATTATCTGTGATTATCTGTGATTATCTGTGATTATCTGTGATTATCTGTGATTATCTGTGATTATCTGTGATTATCTGTGATTATCTGTGATTATCTGTGATTATCTGTGATTATCTGTGATTATCTGTGATTATCTGTGATTATCTGTGATTATCTGTGATTATCTACGAGTATCTACGAGTACCTGTGAGTATTTGTGAGTATTGGTGTGAGTGTCCAATCGATATGAACTTTATTATTATGTCGTGGTACGTAGTAATGCGTACCGCATATCGTATAATCATTGCTTTATAAACATACAAAGGTTTTTCGCCGATCAAACAAATCGTAAGCACTTTACTTTCTACAGATGTAAACAAAAATTAAATAAATAAATTTAAATTTATGACTGTGCGGATCACGCATGCTGGACGTCACCGAGAGTGTACTGTAGTCACATCCGTTTTCACGGTCGCAGTGGGTAGCGAAAGCGATGAATCGTCGACGCGAATAGACTGCACAATATCGCACATTGTCGTGCATTGTATATTAGATAGGCAGGTAAGGTAGAAGTGGTTAAGTTAGGTAGCTTAACCACATATATGGTTGATTGTTTCATAATATTATTGCCTTGAAGAGTTCAGCGGTGCTCGGCTCGACCGTGAGCTTGAGCTGTAAACCGTCTACGGATGTCTCCGTTTCGTTCTGTGTTGCAAGCCGGTTCAAGGAAAGTTATACGCCTCCGTTCGTACGTTTCTTCTTTGATAAAAACGTTGAGACCGAACGACAATGAAGTTCGTTACCGGTATGGCCGCACGCGTAGTTCTTGTGATACATGTAATACTTTGCCCGATGCGATTAATTATCCGTAGTAAAAATCGTCGTTGCACGCCGATGGAAATCTTGAAATGTCACTGTTTCACAGAGGAACATAGTCAGATCGACAGCTTGGAGGAAAATTGAATGGACTGTTTCGGTTCGAGATTGCCAGGTATTCCTCTGCTAACAATAAGAAGATGAGCGCAATCATGGCGAGTACAGGAGATGCAGAACCCCACGTAAACCCTCGACGCCCGCTCAACGCCAGTCGTTGCGAATCTCTCGAGGTAAACGGGTCGCACTGGCAGGCAGGGTGTCGCACATAGGCTGCGATCTGAAATCGTTCGTCAAGTAGAAGCACGAAAATTAACACGATTTTAAATCAAGAAATGACTGGGATTTGGATTTTCAACACCTGTTTGCTCCTGGCAATACGTAAGAAAAAGCATACTATAAAAATATATCATTTAAACTTTTGTCGCAGAATATTTCGATAAACTTTTTTTTTGTAATTTCTATTTTCACGAGATAGAAATTGCCGACAATTACCATTCTTAGAAAGTGATTTGTGGGTGGTTATGTGACAAGTAATCAACTTATGTGGACGTATTGAAATTTTTATCGCGGTTAATGGAATCAAATTTTTTATTATTACAAATCGAAAAACATCGTTCATGAATATTTAACGAATAAGATTTTCTTTTAATGCAGTAGCTGCGACGTAAAGCGTGATAAAATCGAAAAGCTTGCGTTCTCAGGATCCATAATTGTTTAATTTTTTTTTTTATGTCGGTATGTTTATTTACTACTCGTCGCGGCTGAAATATTAACCACACTACATGAAAAAGAAATTTGAAATGCACCACTAATATCGCGGTGTATCCGTATATCTTATAGAGACAAGCGAACCAAAATTATGTGCGGCTTGGAGTGAAGAGCATTTTTCAAATAAACGCTCTTCTGCACAGAGAAATATTTGTATTTGTCTTAAACAATCAGATTGCAGTATCAGAGTGCTTGTAATAGTCTACATATTTCGGAAATCAGATATACAAAAAAATGTTTAATGGATTTGTGAATGTATGTTTGTGTGCGCGTGTGCTGGTATTGCCAAATTGATATCGCTATAACTCAAAAACGCCTCAAGTTATGCAATTAAAATTACCAAGAAACTAGAAAAAAAATATCCTTGTCGATTGTACTAATTCTCGCGATCCTGCCTTCATTGACTTAGCGTTTACGAGATTTTTTTAACTTTTTTAAAAAACATGTGTCAACGCTCGTGCAATTTCGAACTCAATCGGGTTAACGTTTTCCTCACAAGTAACTTTAGGTGTTGCCTTCGTGAGAGTCGATCGAAGTGTATGCATTTTTGAAAGACTGAATTTCACAAAACGAAATCCCTCTCAAAACCATCAAAAATCAATTGAACAAATCATAAGCTACTGAATTGAAATGTTGGACACACATTCAAACGACTGAAAAATTACTAGATATCCAGGGACATGGTGGCCGTTCTTCCCCGGAAAAAAATTCCCTGACTTTTCCCTGACTTTTCACTGACCAATTAAAAATATTCCCTGACCAAGCTTCTAAAGACTTATAGGGTAAAAGTGGTGAATATAGCCCATCTCGATTAACACGTAAATCAATGATATATGGACCGGGCCATATTCCCCACTTTTACCCTAATCAAAAAAATGTATGACGCAAATAAAAATTCCTAATTATTATATTAACATTTAATTCTATTTCTATTCTTCGAAATGTTCACAAAATGGAAAAAAAACCTTCCAAGCATTTTTTAAATAATGATTGAAAAAAAATTGTGGTTTTTTTCATTTTTGCTTCCTCATAGAGGAAGCTTTGTTTTGGTGAAAAAAAAAATTTCGAGATTTTAATGAAAACGTGTTCAGAATGTTCGAAAACATCGAAAAATCACGTTTAAAAAAAATGACTGGATGAGAAAGTATGTACACTGCTGTTCATGAATGCCTGGATTTCCTTGCGTCTTCCTGGATGTCTTCCCGGATGTCTTCCCAGATGTCTTCCCGGATGTCTTCCCAGATGTCTTCCCGGATGTCTTCCTGGATATCTTCCTTGGTATCTTCGACCCCATGAAGACATATAGCAAGATATCCAGGAAGATAAAAAATCAGAAAAACCAGGCATTCATGAACAGCAGTGTACGTGTGCGTGTGTGTGCGTGTGTGTGCGTGCGTGCGTGCGTGCGTGCGTGCGTGCGCCAGGCCTCCAAAATTCAATCGTCTATAACTCAAGAACGGTTTTATCAATCGGGTTGAAATTTGGCTCACACGTAGAGCAGTTGAGTGCCTCTGTTTGTTACAATTTATGCACTAATTGAAACATTCGTTCAGATTTTATGAGATTTTGAAATTTTTGAAAAAAGTGTGTTCGCGCTCTAGCTTTCGCAAATTTTGAGATTCTGGGCTGAAACTTTCTACAGAAGTAGACCAACATCAAACAATTTTCGCTATTGAATTTGGTACGAATCGGTCGAGGGGTTTCGGTTTTGTGAAATTTTCGATTTTTCAAAAAATATCTATTTCACTCTAGCTTTTACAATTTTCGAGATATTTGCCTACAAATTTGTAAATAAATAAGCTATTATGGACTCGTATTCCCTATTAAATTTGGCAAGAATCGATCGAAACTTTTAAATTTTATAAAATAAACCAAAAAATCAGAAAATTCGTACCTCACAAGAGACGATTATTTTTGTTTTAAATACTGAGAAAGAAGCTCAATAAGTGGTAGATTCGAGATTAGTGAGAAAAATAGATTAAATATAGTGCCCGAGCGGCGATTCACTTTATATTTTTTTTTTAATCGCACTTCATAACAGACGTACGTATCTGTTTCAAATATTCATGTAGAAACAAAAAAAAGTTGAAAATAAAAATTTTCATATGGCTTCCTCATAAAAGTTGAAAATTGAAAGTTAAAAGGTGAAAATTGAAAGATGAAAGTTGAAAGTTGAAAGTAGAAAGTAGAAAGTTGAAACTTTTATATGAATTCGTCATAATGTCCCTTTATTCGCAAAGCTTCCTCTATGAGGAAGCATTTAATATATTTTTGGCTTTCTCATAGAGGAAGCTTTGCGAATAAAGGGACATTATGCCGAATTGATATAAAAATTTCAACTGTCAACTTTCTACTTTCAACTTTCAACTTTCATTTTCAATTTTCACCTTTTAACTTTCAATTTTCAACTTTTATGAGGAAGCCATATGAAAATTTCAATTTTCTACTTTTTTTTTTATCTGTCAACAAAATTTTCTTCGACGAAGCACATATATTACCGGCATTCTGAATGCATTCAATTCGATCCACAAAAAGACTGCCAGCCAATGGTAGGGGAGCGGTAATCTATAAAAAAAACAAATAAAAATGAAGTAAATTTAACTCGTGGCAATGATTCAGAATGAATACTTATTTTAGATAAATATAATTTTTTAGTGTATTAGTGAATGTGCCAAGGGCGTTGTGATGTGAGGTAAAGAAATGAATTTAGCAAGACATTGTGGTTTTCAGTTTATGAACTCGTTTATGAATTGTTTCGGGTCGTCTCAAATGTCGAACACGTTTGGTTACTGTGCCGGCGTTATTTACCTGAGAGGTAAGCAGAGCCGGCGCACGAGTACGCCGCGGATTTTTTTCCTCCGGGCAGTTAGCAGCCGGCGACGCGTCCAGTAGACTCGTGACTCTCGAGTTAACCGGGGCGTCTTGAAAGCGCGGTACCTACGTCCGGCCACTTTGATACATCATAACAACAGCCATGTCACGAAACGGCTCGATTCCGACGATTATTGCTCTACTATCGATTATCCGTAAGTTACGTCGACTGAATGTCCATCCATTTAATTCCAACAACTTCGTCAATCAACATTTCACACAAACACGAAATAATCTTGTCATAAGACTCCAGCGGGTCTATTGGTTTTTGTTCTTTCAACTTTTTTTTTCCTAAAGAGCGAAACGGTTTTGTCAGTATGAATAGAAGAAAAAAATGTTAAGGAATATTAAATATATATATATATATATATATATATATATATATATGTATATACATAATATATATTTGTTTATGCTTTCCTTAGCGAATTTATATTGATAGATGATTAATGTAAACTGCAGTTTGAAAATGAATATTTGAACAACCTATAATTTCAGCGTGTAACCTAGTTAAGCTCGGAAGTAAATGATAATAGTGACCCAAAATTAAGTATAAGCACACAAAACGTTTAAACCGAATGTGGTAATATCTAAAAATAATATCGGAATGAACGGCTTGAGTCTTCAAGTGACATAGCAAACAGATATTCTGTCGAAAATATTCAATTTCGCGTCATAATAGAGAATTCTTTTTTCATTTCCCAGTATTTTTTCAATCGATGAATGTACGTTCACGATTAAATTAAATTACCCATTCTGTAATTATTACTCAACTACAGTACTCATGATACATTCAAGTATGAATATATCATGAGTAATTGGATTGAGTCGTGAATATCTTATTTGTCCTGTCACATAATTATGATACATGTTGTATATTAAAAGTTTCATATCTACTACTCCATCCAATACAGTATTATTTTGTTCAATAAAGTGTAGAAGTGTAGTTTATTATTATTTTTTTATACAATTAATGAGTCATACATTTTTGTGTGTTTTTTTTCCTATTCATTTATTCTGCTCCGCGGCAGATTGTGTTCACATTTATATTGAGACTGGGTTTTCTTCGGAGTGATTTCAGAGTTCAACTTTGTTACGACTCACACGAGGAGTCGAATGCGCAGATAAAATTTAATTTCTTAATTTAAAAAAATGTCATCGACTTTTTTCTCTTTTAATTGCGCTCATGCAATGAGGATGAATATCTACCGAGTCTCTGTCTCGTTGTTGTCGATCGAAGTGCGCTGTATAGTCATGGAAATGCCGTGATCGTCTGCATATCTCGCGCGGTGTTTTATGCTCGCATACACAAAGAGGCATACTATCTGCAGTTCGCAAAAATAGATTATATCGTACAGCAGCGTCGTTTCACTCCAGCGATACTCTCCGTGGGGGCTCATAAAACTTACAAACGCTCGCGCAAAAATAGTTTTCGTATAAACTGTTCGAACGGCACTCTGCTGTTTTTGCTGTGAATCGGACACTTTGAAGCGAGGTTTTTTTTCAAACGTCTTGTTCCTACAATTTCCACAATTTAATTTAAAAAACGCATACGTAAAATCGACATATACAACCGTGGAATAATTGTAAAAAAAAAACTTTATCAACGTTTTTTTTTACAAGAACAACTGCAGAATAACCGAAAAAATTACGGTAGTTCCAGGTCACTTTTTACTCCGTAGAAATAACCGAAAAAATATCTATATTCCAACTTCTCGGCATGCACGGTTAGTGCTGCGGTGATTTTTTCGGTTACTTAAAGAAAAAAAACGACTGTTCGTAAGCACAAGCAGCGTGATCGCTCGCACGTGCATGCGCGGAAGTTAAAATATGGATATTTTTGAGGTTATTTAACGGTATAAAAAGTTATCTACAATTAGTATAATTTTTTCGGTTATTTTACGGTTACTGAAGCTTCTAAGAAAGATGCGAATGTAATTTTTATATTGGTGCCTTATTTTTTTTACAGTTCCTCGTAAAGCTGTATTCGTATTGTTCAAATAATGATGTTCGGGTAAAAGTGGGGAATATGCCCCGGTCCATATATCATTGATTTACGTGTTAATCGAGGTGGGCCATATTCACCACTTTTACCCGAATCATGCAAACGTCTCGACGAGACATTGAGAGTACGCAATCATTTTTTATGACAAAAAGGTTTGATAAGATAAATGCTTTAAAAAACGATAAAGAATGCCGAAATTCGGTGTTATTTCGCCGAACTAAAGTGGCATAGATCGACCAGCGTATAAACAGTTAAGCAAATATACCAAACGCAGTAAAAGAACAATTTTCATGTACGTCCTCGTACGGAAAGTGTTAGTTGGTTGGTCGATTTGCCCTACCGTTATAACTCTAAAGTTTTTCGGAATAAACAGAAATTCTTATAAGCATTGAAGTAAATGAACAATAAATATCTAATATTTTCCAGTTTTGCATACAGTAAACAAAGCGTAGCATGAAAATCGAGTAACCATTGAAAAAAGCCTGGAATGCGATTTGAACATTAATACGGGTGCGAAGTACATTATTGATTTCATAATTGAAACTGGTTCATTAGCGTGTAGTTACTAATTTGCTAACAGACCAACAAGAGAAACGCCCCACGAGACCTTTGCGAAGATGTATGCTTTTTTAGTTCATTATAAGGCGTACGGTAATTGCTTGTCAAGCTTATATTTTGTGCGAGAGACTTGTATGGTCACCAACACGAGCTCGGTTCTTGTTTTTATATCATTCCGCAAATGCGGCGACGCCTCGCCTCGTGTGATATGAGACAATAACGTAGTTCATTCATTATCCATCCAACTTCCCGAAGACTAATATTTCATCACGAATTTTTCAAAAGTGGCTTCAAAAATATAAATATTAGCAGTATTTCTACACAAAACTGCGGGCTTTTTGCGAAACGTCATAGCTTGAATAATGCTAGGATTTAAAAATGATTTCTTTTCAGTAACGACAATTATATATGAAGTCGATATAAGAGTTAATCTTGTGTGTATCCTCTCAGTTCCACGATATAAATTTTGCTGTTTTTTTAAATTCAAACATGAGGTATTTGACGGTATTTTTTGGAAAAGTATCAAATAGTATATTTCGATACTTGAGGCCAAAACGAGCGATTTGCGCACTGCTTCACACGAGCAGTGCGCAAGAAGCGAGATGGCCTCGTGTATCGAACCATATTTTTCTTTACGAAGGCAATGCAAGATCCAAGTTGTGCACCATTCACAGGCATGCCCAATGGCGCATGCCTGTGGCGCCTCGGTCGCCGCGATGTTACCATAGCAACCGCTTGGTAACAGTGCGCAAAGTACTTTGCGCACTGGTGAAGGCATTTTGCGCACCGGTGAAAGTATTTTGCGCATCGCATTTGCGTATCGTGCGGGAATCAGCCATTTTGCATGCCTGTGAATGGTGCGCAAACGAGGATTTTGCATGCATGAGTAAAGAAAAATATTATGCAGAATTGCGTTTAAAGATTTTCAATTTTCTTTTTTTTTCGATGTACGTATACGTATCTCGAAGTTATTTGAAGCCCGGATTCCCGAAAATCTGGATGTCTTTTACATTAATTACGACCGCGGTCAATGTATGAGACAGTACAAGTGTCAATTGATCTCTCAATTTTCAAATGTATTTGCCAACATTTAAATATCGTAGTTACACTGACATTCAGAGTTTTTATTAAGTTGTACGTTGAACTTGCAGACTGTTATAACGTAACATTGTAATTTTAACTGAATCTCGAATTCTTACAATTCCATACAAGACTGAAACAGTAACATTTCATGGTTTCAATCTCATCTAGACTTGTAAGAATTATGAAGAGTTGAAATAATAATATGTATTTTTTGTCAGGCCGCAAGTGAATTTTTTTTTTTAGTGTCATTGCATAATAATTTGAAGGCACATTGCAATTCAGGGAATTTCTTTTTTTGGAACATTTTCTTTATCCATGGTTTTGGCATATGCCAATTGTATTCACATAAAACAACTCAGGAAAAGTCACTTGGACACGTCCTTCTATCAATAATGGATAGGCGCGAAAAATGCTTAAAGTTTATATTTCTATATAGTAATAGTATATATAGTATATAGTATTGCCTAAATATACTGGGCTACATGAGTATGAATATGAAGAATTGTTGCCATCATTTGAAGGTAGAAAATCTTCGATTTGCTTTTTATTATATTAGAGCACTACACATATGAAATGTTTTTTATATTCGGTCGGATATATCCATCACATAAATCTCAAAATATATAAATTATACATTTTCGCATGTACTTTTTCGATGGGGGTATATTGGCATTTGCCAATATGTGTATATACATCTAATATACAGGGTGATTCAGGAAGTTTTTCACATACCTTGCTGGCAGGTAGTTGATCGTGATGTGAGCAAAGTTACAAATCCGTTTTTGAAAATTCGCTATAGTTAATTAGTTATAAGCATTATATAATCAGAACGAAGTATTTTGCCGTGCTGGAGTGCACGAAATGTCCGTGCGGAGGTCTGGAAACATCGGACGGGACGCACCTCCTATCATGTGACAGGTTCTGCGACACTAGACAAGACACTGGGAGAAACAGCGAGGAAGACAGCGAGGAAGACAGCGAGGAAGACAGCGAGGAAGATATTCGGTCGGATATATCCATCACATAAATCTCAAAATATATAAATTATACATTTTCGCATGTACTTTTTCGATGGGGGTATATTGGCATTTGCCAATATATGTATATACATCTAATATACAGGGTGATTCAGGAAGTTTTTCACATACCTTGCTGGCAGGTAGTTGGTCGTGATGTGAGCAAAGTTACAAATCCGTTTTTGAAAATTCGCTATAGTTAATTAGTTATAAGCCTTATATAATCAGAACGAAGTATTTTGCCGTGCTGGAGTGCACGAAATGTCCGTGCGGAGGTCTGGAAACATCGGACGGGACGCACCTCCTATCATGTGACAGGTTCTGCGACACTAAACAAGACACTGGGAGAAACAGCGAGGAAGACAGCGAGGAAGACAGCGAGGAAGACAGCGAGGAAGACAGCGAGGAAGACAGCGAGGAAGACAGCGAGGAAGACAGCGAGGAAGACAGCGAGGAAGACAGCGGGGAAGACAGCGGGGAAGACAGCGGGGAAGACAGCGGGGAAGACAGCGGGGAAGACAGCGGGGAAGACAGCGGGGAAGACAGCGGGGAAGACAGCGGGGAAGACAGCGGGGAAGACAGCGGGGAAGACAGCGGGGAAGACAGCGGGGAAGACAGCGGGGAAGACAGCGGGGAAGACAGCGGGGAAGACAGCGGGGAAGACAGCGGGGAAGACAGCGGGGAAGACAGCGGGGAAGACAGCGGGGAAGACAGTGACCAAGACAGCGTCGAAGACATCAGCGAAGACAGCAGGTAACGCTCCCCTTGTCAGACGAGTGTAGGTGCGTCTTTACCGATGTTGCCAGATCTCCGCAAGGACATTACGAGCGCCCCAATGCGGGAAAATACTTCGATCTGATTGGTTCGTTCATGCATATTTATGATCCTTATAACTAATTAACTATAGCGAATTTTCAAAAACGGTTTTGTAACTTTGCTCACATCACGACCAACTACCTGACAGCAAAGTATGTGAAAAACTTCCTGAATCACCCTGTATATTTTGGAAAGTCGGGCATATGTCTGCTCATCCGAAACACAAAGATGATTCAAACATCTCTGGCAGACAAACCCGTGTAATTTGTGCAAAAATTGGCCAGGTTTCCTAAATCGGGTTTCCGAAACCCAAACCGGGTTCCCTAATGAATAATAATTTAACAGCACGGGAATAACTATTGCGAATATACACTTATAAACTCCCACATGAAAACGACAGAAGATGACACCCAGAAAAATAATTTATTTGACGGCCACTGTTTATTTGGTTTACGTAAAATATTTATTTGATTTAAATAAATATTGATTTCTTTCAAGTCACTATTTATTTAAATCAAATAAATCTTTTACTTACACCAAATAAATATTTATTTAAATCAAATACATCGTTTACTTAAACCAAATAAACGATGGTCGACAATTTTTCTTTTTTTTTCTGGTTGGCGAATACGACCAAGGGTGAAAATAATATTGGGGGTATAACAAAAAGCAAAAACGGTACAGAGATCAGCCACAATACTTCCAAGTTGCAGTTGAAAATAATATTTAGGAAATTTTATGAAAAAAAAAGTTATGAGGCAAAAATGACGATAAGATATTTTCGAAATAATTCAGGCAGCAAAACTGGATTGCAGACTAGAAAACTGTATTCTGCTCTACTGCCCTAACTGCAATATTGAACATTGAAAACAATAAAACTGTCACACAGTAAGATAAACCTCATTCTAACCTGTAGGATTACAACCGTTTGAGGAACATGGACAATTTTATTGACCATTGTCGAGAATTTATAGACCCGAGTGGACTATTACCAGGTATCGCTACCTCCGTGACATTTCTTTATTTGCGAAGATTTTTCAGGTATACAGAGTACCTCTTAAAAATAAAAAATTTGCCAAAACAGATGTTTATCAAAACAGTCTCTTGACAAAAAAAATTCTTCCAAAAAGACGTTCATCAAAGTAATTAAAAAAAAAAAAATGTGTATCGAAATCTCAAAAAAAAAAAAAATCGAAAAAATCAAAGTAGCCAAGCAGTATTACATACAAAAAATTCTTCAAAAAATATTTTTATCAAAACAATCTAAAAAAAAAAACAAAATGCAAAAAATCTTGACAAAAAAAAACTTGGCGTGCCAGTTTTTTTTTTTACAATAGCTGTCGTACATGGTTCATTCAAATAATCAAGGGAGAGGGAAAGTAACTGCAATAACTGCAGTAACTGTAATTGTGAAAAAAACTGGCACGCCAAGTTTTTTTTTGTCAAGATTTTTTGCATCTTGTTTTTTTTTTATATTGTTTTGATAAACATATTTTTTGAAGAATTTTTTGTATGTACTACTACTTGGCTACGTAGATTTAATTTTTTTCGATTTTTTTTTTTTTTTTTTTTGAGATTTTGATACACATATTTTTTTTAAATTACTTTGATGAACGTCTTTTTGGAAGAATTTTTTTGTTAAGAGACTCTTTTGATAAACATCTGTTTTGGCAGATCTTTTTATTTTTAAGAGGTTTTTTTTACAACACTACGGTAATCAAGCGTATTTATAAGTCTTTTCATCCTTGGCTGACAAGGATCCGCTTGAAATTGACCATTGGCCCAGGACAGCTAGAGGTCGGCTAATCCCTTAGATATCTCGCGCCGCGTATAATTACCGCCTCCGATGACTCACACGCAGGCATGCTGGGAATTTCACGGAGGCAATTAATCCAACCAATTTAACTAGCATATGTAGCTACACAGCGATATGAGACGGAGGACTAAATACACACAGACACTTACAATCCTCCTCTTTAATGAGAGTAGAAAAGTCAATTCAAATTGAATTAACCATTTATAAAATATCTAATTTCACGGAAAAATTGCTAATAAAATGTTTCTTGTAAGACTGAATTTCGCCTACAAAATGGAACGTTTTGTAAACTTTTTACCTAGTTTTACAATTAATTATTGCGCCTATCGACCAGCAATTATCTGGATATAAACACCGATGGTTTATTAATTTCCGAAAAAGATCCGAAATTTTATTATAAAAGTGTTGTGGAGATTTCCGGTTATGTAGATATGCGGTCACGTAGATGTTGCTACGGCCGGCAAAGTTTTCAGCTGCTATCAGTCGTCTCGATAATCTATAATGTTGCCGTTACAATAATATTATTCTCGGAAGTATTTACTGCGTTATATTGATATACATGATATAACAATATAACAATTATATGTTATATTATACTAGCGGTTATGAATTTCGTAATTGAACTTTGCTTTTATCTCCATAACAACTCTCTTAGCTTCACCGAAAGGGGGTTCAGCTCGGGAGGAGGGGGGGGGGGGGGGTCACAAATATCCAAACCAACAAACGAACAAACAAATCCATAGTTTCGAAAAATATGTATAAGATTATATTATATTATGTTATACGTTAATAATTATACCGCATAAAAAAATCCGTAGCCGTCGCTTAAAAAATGCTTCCTGATTTGCTGCCGTACGAGCCTGAAACTGGAGTCGTTCGAGGACCAATTTTAGTCGAATAAATCAGACCGTGTGTTCGATAGTTGTTCTCGTTAAAGTTGTTGTATTGACATTGCATTGGTTATTAATAGTCACTGGTAATATTAAATGTTCGGAAAAACACGACAGTGATAACTTCGGGAGGATAGGGTAAAAGTGGGGAATATGGCCCGGTCCATATATAATTTATTTACGTGTCAATCGAGGTGGGCCATATTCACCACTTTTCCCCTATGTAAACGAAAAATGTACATAAAAAAGATGGTACGCCAAAGTATTTAACATTTTTTATCTGTTCCAAAACAAAAGATGTTTTTCGAAACAATCTGAAAAAAAAAAGAAAAATCGAAATAAACTACACCACATAAGCCACGTTGTGGTAAATTGATTTAGACCGATTTGTATATGTTAGCATAGTAATTATGTAGTCAAAAAATGAAGGAAAAAATTAAACCATTTCTTTCATTGTATATTTAATTCAAAAATAGAATAAGAAAAAAATATTGGGTGCGTCCTTTCCTATGATGCAATAAACCCAGTTTATTTTTATTTCACGGGTGCACCAAGGCTTTTTTTCTTCATTATTTATCTAGATAATTACTATACTAATCGTCTGCAGATCTGTATAAATCTGTTTACAACTTTGCGCATGTGGTTTAATTTATTTCCGATGTTTTGCTTCCTCATTGAGGAAGCCTTGTTTTCGTGAAAAAAAATTTTTCGAGATTTTAGTATCAGAGTACTTAAAATAGTCTGAAACGTCGAAAAATGTGATTTTTAGCTGGCGTCCGAACGTATGTGTGTGTGTGTATGTATATGTGTGACAGACTTGCATCGTTTAAAACGACTATAACTCGGAAACGGTTCGAGATAGCCAGTTGAAATTTGGTACACTAGTAGAGTGGTCACGTCTCTTCCCCCGGTACAATTTTCATGATAAGTGAGGCCTGTTTCGAGATTTTATGCTATTTTGAAATTTTTGAAAGAAGGTCGTGGTAGCTCTAACTTGCGTAAATTTTGAACGATCGTCCTGAAATTGCACATAAATATAATACTATGACCAAAGATCTTTGGTATTGAATTTGGCCGAAATCTATCGAAGGAGTCAGATTTTATGGAATTTTGATTTTTTTGAAAAATGTATAAAAACAGTCTAATTCGAGTAAACATGAAGGTATCGAGTTCAAATTAGGCACGGGAAAGGACTAACACGGTACAATGTTTCGTATTAAATTTGCCGAAAATGGATCGAACGGTTTAAATTTTCTGGGATTTTGAAATTTTTGAATTTTTTCAAAAGTTGTATTTTTTGTCCGACACGAATTTATTTATCAAGTGTCGCCTCAGGAGTAAAATAATTTGGAGACTTGTCATCGGTGGGGGAGAAATACATTGGACGTGGCCACAAAACGGTGAGTATGGATAAATGACTTAATAATTTAAAAAAAAATCTTTTTCCAAAACCCTGTATTTTAGTTAATTAAAATAGGTGCACGGATGTAACAAAGCGAAGACATCGGTGTATTTTTCGCGCTGAACCTGAATCGGCCAGTCGTTTTGCATAAAAGGCAAACACGACGTCGACGTTGAAACAAGTTGAAAATTAAATTTTTCATATCGCTTCCTCATAAAAGTTGAAAATTGAAATTTTCATGTGGCTTCCTCATAAAAGTTGAAAATTGAAATTTTCATATGGCTTCCTCATATAAGTTGCAAATTGAAATTTTCATATGGCTTCCTCATATAAGTTGCAAATTGAAATTTTCATGTGTCTTTCTCATAAAAGCTGCAAATTGAAATTTTCATATGGCCTTCTCATAATGTTCCTTTATTTGCGAAGCTTCCTCTATGAGGAAGCAATAATACAGAAATAACAATACAGAACATGCTTCCTCATAGAAGAAGCTTCGCAAATAAAGGAACATTATGAGAAGGCCATATGAAAATTTAAATTTGCAGCTTTTATGAGAAAGCCACATGAAAATTTAAATTTGCAACTTATATGAGGAAGCCATATGAAAATTTAAATTTTCAACTTTAATGAGGAAGCCATATGAAAATTTCAATTTTCAACTTTTTTAAAGATTATTTTAATAAATATATTTTTATGGAACCGATACAAAATTTTAAGTACTTTAGCGCACCATTTTTATATTTATGTAAAAAAACTGCTGTATACTTGAGTCGGTTTGTATTTAAATCATATAGAAACCATACATAAACCGCGTATGAAATATATAAAAAGCCATGAAATAGTATATTATGCTACAAGGGACAAAAATGCACTTCCGCCCGAGTGGCATACGATATTTTTTGCCCGACTATGCTAAAAAGTGGCCACATTTCTATGCCTGCAATGGGGATGGAAAGTTGTCCGCCGCAGTAGCTACTTTTCGGCCCGCTGTAGCTACTTTTCCGCCCGCTGCGTTACTTTTCGGCCCGCTGCGTTACTTTTCGGCCCGCTGCGTTACTTTTCGGCCCGCTGCGATACTTTTCGGCCCGCTGGTCAAGAATCGACAACTTTTCGCCCCCGTTGCAGGCATGGGATGTGGACTTTTTAGCGTAGGCGGGCAAAATAGTATATTATGCCACAAGGGAGGAAAGTGCGTCTTTTCACCGAGTGTGAAGTTTGATGCCCGAGCGAAGCGAGGGCAGAAATTCACACGAGGTGAAAAGACGCACTTTCCTCCCTTATGCCATACGATATTTTTTTTCCGACTTCGTTAAAATAACCACATTTCTTGCGTCGCAAAACCGTCATATTCGCCAATGACCATTTCTGCCCCGGGAGTAATAGAGCTTGCAGAGGGAGTAATGAGCCCTATTACTCCCTAGGGAGTAATGAAATTGTACTGCGCATGCGCACAGCTTAATAATGATCATCGGTCAATAATAGGCCATTTTCCGCCCGTGTTGCACGCAACAAATGTGGTTATTTTAGCGAAGGCGGGAAAAAATATTATTATTATATATACAATTAGCAGCGATCACTAAAGTGTCTATTGGTTAATGTTACCTATATTATATATAAACTATATAATTCTTTCAAGCTATAACGTGGGAAATATCAATTTAAATCATCATAAAGACGCGGAGCATTTTCATCATTTTTGCGCGTTTATGGTAGGTTCAATTAGAAATTAAATTGCTACCATATGGATTATTTAGAATATATGTATATGTCCACTTTCATATATAACTTTTATATAACGCTTTATATATAATTTGAATATTATCCTTGTATAATATTTATATTATAATAAGCGCCTTCCCTTCACCACACGGAACGGGAGGAATATTGTTTGCAGTACGTTAAAAATATAGTGTAACAACAAAAACCTATGAATATAATTATTGTATACCTAATTTTTAATTATTGTAATGTGCAAATGTTGCTAGTATAATATAGTATCTTGTTTATGTGGCGTATCGATGAAGTGCCTGATAGTCGGCTTTATCTTGTAAAAACATTCACTCCGTTTCTTGTCGATTAAGTATAGCAGTTTAATCCACTCTCTTTCTGCTATCTGGTTAGAGAAACATCACGTTCCCGCAAAGTACTTTTCCATCACATATTCCTCACATTCGTTTGTGATCGTGACATTTTTTTACGACACTTATATGGCTGATGGCTGAAAAATTTTTAAAACGGCAAAAATCACTTGTGGAAAAGGAAACATTGTTCAAATGCATGTATCCATATTTCGAAAACTTATTATACCGATCTAAAGTGACCCTGATACGTCATGATTAACGTGAAAATTTTATGCTCGTTTTTAATACTCAAATCGATCCATTTTTCCCGCAAATGGAGTAACTATTACAAATAGTTGGATAGCATTTGGTAACAATCGGTCGAGATAACTAAATTTTATGAGGATTTTAATTTTTTTTTTTTCATTTTCCTACACGAAGTCAATTAGGCTCTCACTCTACTAAATGTACATTGACATTGATAAAGCAACTCGCGGATGAAGGAGTGATAAAAGTGAAGCAATGTGAAATTTTTATTTGCAGCCACTTTCAGTTGCATTCATTTATATTTAATATCTCATCGTCAGTGTTCCAACAATCTGTTCTTTCTCTCGGATCTTACCCTTTCGTACGGACGAATTTTTAGTCCAAATTCTTGACTTAACTTTGATATTACACTAGAAGATAAAGTTTTATGATATAAACATGGTCTGTACAATCGCAATGTAGAAAATAATTGTGCAACTTAAGTTCAAAATTCAACGAATTATTTACTGATGAATGTATATTTAAGCTTTCTACGTTTGGCAACGATAACAAGGTTGACTAGAAGTAATTTAAAATAGTGCCAATCGATGGGAGAAATAAGAATGATTATGGAACTTTATCTTGCCCACTTTAAATGGACAATATAGTTCTACCTTAAGTTCCAACTCAAGTTTCATGAACTGAAGTTTCAAATCAAGTAACGCAAACTTTAGTTCCCACTTAAGTCGAACTTGATTCATTCTTCGAGTTACTGTTAACGTAACTCGACTTCCAACTTAAGTTAAGGGGACTTAAGTGCCATCTTAGTTTAAAACTCAACGTGGAATTTGAATTGAAAATATAAATTGGGCATTTACCGTGATAAAATAGTACTTGCGATACTGCTGCGAAAAAGCAGACTTTCGACAAAAAATTGCCTACATCCTAACCGCTGTCGAGAGTTCATTTTTTCGTACAAGCATTGCATACTAGTCTTTGTAACAAATGCACAAACCCCCCCACACACTTCCCCCTTTTATGCCAGTATTATCGGTCTCGAATCGTCACGAATATGTCATGCGATTACCCACATTATCGCCCGAAAACACCAATAACGATACTATACATCGACTTTGTCCAACGCAGTTGGATATCGCACGTGCAAAACATCGTTGGTAGTTACGTATTCCGCATGTACACTTCCGTTGTCCATACGTACTACTATATGCCTTCAAATGCATACAAAGATACAGTGGAATCTCTCGCATGTTACATAATTTTGGAGACATGTAATCCACGGGAAGGGCCAATACAGTTGGTCAACCGGTCGAGTACGAACACTCAAATTGTCCCAACTACTCGTCTTCGGAACCTTCCTGGATGTGGCATGTGAGAGATTCGACTGTATGTATTAAATGTGTGTATGTGTTTGTGTGTCTGCATGGACCGTTACGTAACTGTTTGCCCCATCCTGCTGCCGCTTTCACTGACAAAGAATCGTTCAGTCTGCGCGGAGTCATCGATACTCGACTCTCGTGCACGTATCGAGTGTTGGCTACACAATGCTTCACTGAAGGCGAAAAGGAGACCGGGGACACACCAGTAAGAGTAGCAACGCTTTTAAAACCGTAAACACATATACGCCGCAAAATATAAGAAAAAAAAATGATTCATTGACAACATCGAACAGTTTTGCATCTTTCACTAAAGCTACGATTGCACTCGTGTCCCTCTCTTGGTTCTCTCACCGTGTGAAACAAACGATTCATAGAACCATTGTCCGCGGCCGTGTGCGAGGCTTACGGCGACATACATACATGTGGAGCAGGTTTCACGAACCCCTTTGACCGAACAGACGGGGGACTGTCTAGTCCGGTCTAGCACTAATTAGAGTCTTCGCGTCGGCAGTGAGTATAGGGAGAGCCCGGTTGCGTCAGAAGCCGACACGTTGACCGCAGTCAGTCAGTCGTTTCGAACTTGCGAACCGTCTGCAAAAACGGGATAGAGAAAACTCTCACGGAAAGTACAAACGCGCGGCTTTGCATTAAACGAGTTTAGAGTATTTTCTGTTCAGGCTGCAGACGTATCGTATGTATGCAGTGTACCTTATACGAACCTCGTACAGCGGTACGTGTAGCAACGCTGCATGGAATCTGGGAACGTCGGAGTATGCGGACACTTTGTGAGGGTGTAGTTGTCCTTGACCAGTCGACCGGAAATAGCGCTCGGTTGGAGCTATTGTACATGCAGTATCAATTAAAAGCGAGCAGGGAAAAGGGGATACCAAAGAGAAGATGATACAGAATATCAGGAATATCAGTTTTTATTATAAAATGTTGTTCTCAAATCATTTTTCTACTTGCTACGAACAAAATTACATTTGTTTCTTTTATATCAGGCAACGAATTTTTATTATTAATTTTGATTTAAATTGAAATAAATATTTATTTCATTTCAAGTTCATTTTATGTTTCATTTTTTTTATAGTTGAAATTTAAAAAAAAATAAAAATGTATGTTTCCATTGCATTACCGTGTATTTTCAATCGAATTTTCATGTGATCTATTATTGCTTTCGAATGAATAGAAAACTGCTTAAATGTCCAAAATACTATTATTCTACGATATTCCAAATTGGTCAGTTTCGAAATTCTATCCATATCGGTATTAATTGTATTCCAGTAATTGTACAATAACTTCACGACAAGAATATGATGAGAACATCACGAGCTGCATTACGCCACTAGCAATTGACACATGTCCAATTTTTAAACATTATTTAATTTGACACAGTACACTTGTTTAACATAGTACTGCACAATAATAGTTTAAACGAAACTCAGGTAACCGAGCAACCTGGACCCGTCAAAACAGCAGGTCTAGTATCCCGTCCGCCGTGATCGAAGGTCGATGTCTTAATCGCGATTCCATTTCGACCGACTTCCGTTGCGGGAAGCTCTCGAGCTCCCCATTGGTAATTTATTCTTTGACTTTCATTGCGTCCTATTAATAAAGTATTGCGTTTGCTCTACACGCCAAACTCGATACTTATTTTGAATCACCCCGTATATCTTATCAGTGTTCGGATACCAATTATCAAAAACACCTAAAAATTGGTGTCGAGCGTTGGGGCTATAACCGCCCTCCTACAACGTCCTAAAAGGATTTTTAAAAATACGGGCACATTTCCATCTCGACCACTCACAACTCTACCAGAAAACATCTGTCGCCAAACATCTCTACCAGAAAACAAGTCTACCGAATAATGACTCTACCAAAAAAGATAGCTCTAACAACTCGACCAGAAAACATCTCTACCACCGAAGAAAAAAACTCTCCTGGAATTGAAATAAAACTATCCCGGAATTTTATTTAAATTCCGGGAGAGTTGTATTTCAAATCCGGGAGAGTTTTATTTCAATTTCGGGAGAGTTTGATTTAAGGAGGTCGTCTCGTTGCGTATTACCAAAGAGTGTGATTCATGTGCAATTCAAAGAGAATTTCGTCAACTTTCTGATCGAATAAAAATCTGACAAATTCAACCATACAGAAGATGCTAAGAAGACTACTTTTCCATAATAATAGTTCCAAAAAGTTATTAATAAATTAGTAAAAAAGATAATTGTTTAACGAATTAGTCGGTTAACTAATTTTTTCTTTAGCCCAAATTTATTCGATAATTTTTTTGAATACTTAAATTTTTAAAGAATTTTTTCTGATATTCAAAAATTCACCATTTTTTATCTTTAAAAAAATGAAAAAATGTGGTTTTCTTTAAATTACAAAAAATTCTCAAAAAATTCATAAGTATTCAAAAAAATTATTCAGTCAATTTGGGCTAAAGAAAAAGTTAGTTTACCGGATAATTCGTTGAACAATTCTTTTTTTTACTAATTTGTTAATAACTTTTTGCAATTATTATTGTGGAAAATGAATCTTCTTAGCACCTTCTAAATGGTTGATTTTTTCAGATTTTTATTCCGTTAGAAAGGCGTCGAAATTCGTTGTGAATTGCACGTGAATCGCACTCTTTGGTAATGTGCAACGAGACGACGTCCTTAAATTCCGGTAGAGTTTTATTTCAATTCCAATAGAGTTTTAGTTCAATTCCGGTAGAGTTTTATTTAAATTGCGATAGAGTTTGTTTCTTCAGTGGTAGAGATTTCTAATACGGTAGAGTTGTAATATGTTTTCTGGTAATTCTGGTAATGAGATGTTTTCTGGTAGAGTTGTTTGAGTTACCTTTTTGGTTGAATTACTATCCGGTAGACTTGTTTTATGGTAGAGTTGTGAGTGGTAGAGATGTAAATATGCCTAAATACGCGGGGAATACCACTTGATTTAGGGCCTCGTATGGAGTGCTCCATGTTTATAAAAACTGAAAAGCCGCGAACCGATTTTAAGTTTAGAAAACTGATGAAACCAATTTTCCATTTCGCCTGGAATGAGTACAGTAGATGACCACGTAAGTTGCATGCTCGGGAATCAAGTCTATTCGGCACAACCAGATAAGTTGAATTTACTACTACCTACATTAGTACCTGCCCACGCTCCCTTCCCTTACAATAACTTTGCGCAGGAGCGATATCATGGGCAAGTAACAAAATACAAGGGTTATTTCGTCTCCCCGCTATGCAGGTAGACGGATTCCCAGAAAGACCGATCCAACTTACCCGGTCGAGTTTTACCCAACATACTTGGTCGGCAAAACTTATCTGAATCCAACGCCTATGCGGTTGTCTACTGTTGCTGTCTTTCTGAGATACTTTTCCATCCGACTATGGCATTTTTTTACCCAAATGTTTGGTGTCCGTAATTAATAATTTCTGTACTGTGCTACCCTGTAGTTAAGCGTGCAGAACAATTACGGTTGCCGCAACTTCACCTCGCTCTCTCTTAAACTGATTGCAGGATTTGAGAATTACTGAACACCCTCAATTGAAAAAATTGGTTATATCACAACACTATCAGGTCGATGCGAGTGTCGATGCGAGTGTCGATGCGAGTGTCGATGCGAGTGTCGATGCGAGTGTCGATGCGAGTGTCGATGCGAGTGTCGATGCGAGTGTCGATGCGAGTGTCGATGCGAGTGTCGATGCGAGTGTCGATGCGAGTGTCGATGCGAGTGTCGATGCGAGTGTCGATGCGAGTGTCGATGCGAGTGTCGATGCGAGTGTCGATGCGAGTGTCGATGCGAGTGTCGATGCGAGTGTCGATGCGAGTGTCGATGCGAGTGTCGATGCGAGTGTCGATGCGAGTGTCGATGCGAGTGTCGATGCGAGTGTCGATGCGAGTGTCGATGCGAGTGTCGATGCGAGTGTCGATGCGAGTGTCGATGCGAGTGTCGATGCGAGTGTCGATGCGAGTGTCGATGCGAGTGTCGATGCGAGTGTCGATGCGAGTGTCGATGCGAGTGTCGATGCGAGTGTCGATGCGAGTGTCGATGCGAGTGTCGATGCGAGTGTCGATGCGAGTGTCGATGCGAGTGTCGATGCGAGTGTCGATGCGAGTGTCGATGCGAGTGTCGATGCGAGTGTCGATGCGAGTGTCGATGCGAGTGTCGATGCGAGTGTCGATGCGAGTGTCGATGCGAGTGTCGATGCGAGTGTCGATGCGAGTGTCGATGCGAGTGTCGATGCGAGTGTCGATGCGAGTGTCGATGCGAGTGTCGATGCGAGTGTCGATGCGAGTGTCGATGCGAGTGTCGATGCGAGTGTCGATGCGAGTGTCGATGCAACAGGGACTTTACTATTGTGCAGATATTCGTGGATATCGCTCCGGGGTTCTGTTGCTAACGAACAAGCAGGAATACTTGGACATTTTTAAGGGGATTCGACTGTACCCTCGTGTCGAATATGCCGAAAGTTTTTGCATTGATAGGATACAAAATGTAAGGGTTTAAGAAAATCGATAACCATGCAACGACACATCAGCTACGTGAGCGACTCTATGTCAGAGCCTTAGCTTCAACCATACATTTTTATTAAAGTTTGGTTTTTTGTTACGAGCTCCTAGTCGAGAATTTAAATTCTACTAAAGCGGTGCACTTTTTGCTGCCACAAGGCCACGAGAAATTAAACTACTACAAGACCAGAGCACTTTTTCTTCGCCACAATGCGCGGCAATGTATACACGAAAGAGTGAAAAAGGTACGACGCGCACCACTGCACGAATATTCGGTCATAGGTCAAGGGGTCTTGAGTATATTTATGCAAAAGGTCGGACGTACGCGAGCTCGCTCGGGCGACACTCGGTAATCTCACAGACGAGTTCTCTTTCATATTTCAGAAGCAGCAATGTGCACTAGCAATCCCAATGTCACACCGGACGCTAAGGAGTTCTTCGCTAAAAGTATTGGTGGTAATCTCACCAAGATCACGTGGGCTCATGCGGTCAACAGCAGAGCGAAATTGGCGGAAGCACTTGGCAATGGTAATTTTCATATATAATTATAGCTTCGAAGCATTTAAGTAAATGATCATTTTTAACTATTGTGAAGTACACAGTGTACTAATTTAGACCAGCACGCGGGCATTTTAATATTACCTAGCATAGTCGATTTGATTTTTATATTATTGAAATTGATTGAAATATCTGTTACGGAGAAAGTACGATTTCAATATTTCAGTGGTCCTCCAAATAACATTGCTAAAACAACCAATAATCGAATATTCACAGAAAAATTAAAATATTGTTTTTGGCGGAAGGCTGAAAACTGGAGTTGTCGAGTAAAAAAAGAGCGGTCGCGTCTCGTCGGACTGTTACAGACGGAGTAAATGTAGTTGTCTCGAGACGCTGCCGCGTCTCCTAATAACACAGGTGGACGAAAAAAAATCGTTCTTGCTCAGTTTTCCAAATTATTATATAAATATATGTAATATCAGAAGATGTATTGATATTTGTATCGTTTTTTGTTTTTCAAAACCACCACATCGAAAGTTTAATGCTATTATACCTTCGAAATGTTAATCTCAATATGCAAATTCCAGGTTAAACTATAAAATAAAATTCCATATACGTTTTTAAACATTAAATATCGGAATTTGCATGACAGATTTTTGTCGAGAAACGAATTGCCATGTTCGATCGATACCTCAAAAATATACCTGGACTAACAGGCGATTTTTAGATTGTTTCGATACCTTTATAGTGGATTTATAAAGCACAACTGCCAATTTCGTGAGGCGGAATTTGAATAGTCCGGTCGGGATGGTGTGATTATGTATTGCGTACCGTTTGTGTTACTTATTTAAAAGTATCTTCACAATATTTTAATTTTTTTTGTACAGTCGAATCGTCCGGGATGATACCAGACCTAAGCTTGAGCTTGCGCGTTGACGCATAAGGCATTTTGAAAGGTCGATTGAAAGTTTCCACCTTCGGTAATTTTTCAACACGTCGCGTGACTGAAGACTGAGGAGTGCTGTTGCCGTAAATTAAGCATAGCGTCAATGCCGATACGTGACTTCTCTAGTCACGCTACTTGAACTTAAAACTAGATTTATGAACTTCACAACTGGGAAAATATATTTGAAAAATGCATTGCTAGAAACCAAGCCCCCCACAATAATTACTTTCGGCGCACAAAATTAATGGTAGTTATGAATTTAATGTGATTCCATGGAAGGCGTCTGAATTAACTTTGTAGAAAATTTCGATGTTCATCTTTATTATAATTTCGCGATTACTAATCGTTGAAGACATTGTTTGCAATCAATATAAATAGTGTTTATACACATGGGTTTCATCTGAACTTTCAACAAAGGTTGGAAGAAATTTATCAAAATTATGAAGAGTCAGCCAGCTCCAATTTATTTCCGTAGGGATTGGATTTTATTTTTTATTTCAATTAATACAAAAACTTCAGACGGACGAAAAAAATATGAATTCTGAAAAAAACAAAAACAAAAAGACATAGATGAATATCGACATTGAATATTGTCACGTTATAGGTCTCATATAATTTGTAAATAAAACAACAATGTTAATAGCATAGCGTTCAGCAAATTTTCCAGTTACATGAATTATTTACAAAGCAAGATTTTTTTCCCTTGTTAAGACAAGGTAATGATGTTGGAGGCTGATGTCATAATGGGAACTGTGAACGACACCACCAACAATAGTACGGATAAGGTTCCGATTATGGGACACCCACCTGATATCGACGGCGATTTGTCGCTCGAAGAATTTTTGGAAACTGTTTTGACTGATGGGAAGCATGGCATAAAGCTCGATTTCAAGAGCCTCGAGGCCTTCAACGGCAGCCGACCGATGCTCGAGAAACACCGTGCAAACGTGAGTGTAAAGTTTGTTCGTTTACTCTTTCGAGGAACGTAACTGCCAAGCGGCTCGACGGGCGATTATTAAAAAAAGTGTGTAAAAATAAAAATAAACAATTACGGTGCAGACTATGTTCTGCCACGAGGAAAACCTTGAACTGTAGCGCACGTGTCACGCTATAAGGGGCAACTATTTTTATTCGCTTTTATAATCGCGACCAAGTTGCATCGAATCTCTATAACGGGATGCGACTATACAGTGCTGGCTGCTTTCAGAATTGGTATTGACGTTTGGGTGTAATAGTCGATAATAGTATGATAGGGATAATCGTATGATAGTCGATTGGTATACACCCGAATTATAATTTGTTCTGCGGTTCAAAAGCAATACTTGGAGATTTATTGATATCGTTTCTATATTTGCATTTTTTTAATTAGATGACGTTTCCGGTTTGGTTGAACGCCGACATCCTTGCCGGTCCCGTCGATGCCGACATGGCTGACACGAAGCCCGTCGAAGCACGTGAATTTCTACTCGGCGCCGCAGCTTCTTTACCCGAGGGCACCCTATCCATCGGTTGGACCACCAGGTACCGTTGTCATTTACGTCAATGTCGCGTTCACTGCTCAATTTTTTCGAATTTCATTAACTTTTGTATAATCACTTTAAAAAATGGATTTATAGATCGTTCATAAATACAATGACGTAATAGTATCGAGACAGAAATTATATTAATTATGTCTTAATATTTTATTGGCCCGCAAAAAAAATCAAAAGTATGCGAAAATATATTCGTAATACCTTGAAGTCGCCGTTTTTAAATTATTAATATATTAGTCACGCAAATTACCATATATTCGAAGATATATGTTGGAAACTATTTGCCGAAATATGTTCTAAAATTTATCCGTAATGTACGATTTTTCGGTGAAAATATATTTTACATATGACAGATATATGTTTCTATGTATACCACGTGCTTCTTTCTGTGTGGGTGATACATCGATTCGTTGGTAAATTATCACGCAAATTTTCAATTAATAAGAAAATGATTTCTGAATTTCTTATACTTGTCACTTATTCCGTATTGTATTTTTTTTTCGCCACAGCGTCGGATGACTTATCGACCGAGTAAACATTTTCGGACTATGCTGTTATTTTCAATCAGCATTCATTGCATCAGTAAATCAGTAAATTAATTCATTATAAAAATGTTTTCAGATACGGTTCGAAATTCAACGTCATCAAAGGGAGCTACACCGAGGAACAGACGAAGAAAATGATCGCTGCCATAGCGGAGAGTAATACCAAGCAGTCGATAACTTATCCGGTACGAGCTGGCTTAGCCGCGAACAGTATTACCGTCCTGTCGAATTTGCTGAAGAATACATCGGCGAACAGACCGACGTTGACAATTTGGTCGAGCGAGAATGACACCGTCGATGCTACAGCACTCTCGAATCTCGTCAAAGAAATCGGTGTGGACAAAGTTTACATCGACGTACCCGAAGATCTGTGGGTCAAAATCAATTTGTCGTCAGCTGCTCAATCAGCGGCTGCCACTTCATTTGTGCTAGTCGGATCCGTTATCGCGACTCTCGCAATCACCAAGCTCGTATAGATCGAGTAAATAAAATAAAGCGGAATTCAATGTTTATTAAATTATTTGCTAAGCACTTATGACCACTATCTTAAATGCAACAATCAATCACTCTTGTACACACCATTCAAACGACAATTTAAAAAGTGGAAATGCAAGAAAAAATTGTACATCTTTTACATATCATTCGGGGATAAAAGAAAGCTACGGTGCTGCGGTTCCATTTGAAAATAAAGATGCGCACAGGGTGAATTACTCTGAATACTGATTCAGAGAAGCCTGGCTGTGGTAAATAGACATTGGCAAAAACCAATTTTACAATTACATTTTTTTTTTAATTGCAATTGCTATATTTGGGCCATTTATTACAGACATTCGCAAAATTCGCTTGCATTTATTTTCCTTATTTCCAAAGAGACTGACACTATATTGCAATTCAAAGAATTTTGATACATCAACAACCAGTATGTAAGTTTCAATGGAATGTTTTCTTCAATAATTAGATCATTATTTATTGTTTACGCCGGCTGGTGAATTGCTGTTGTACGGTTATAATTTATCGTCATATTCGGCGTGTTTATCCGTTCAGTTGTCGTATCTTGTGAGCAAATTGAACATTGTTTTCCAAGTATCGTATAAGTAATTGCATTCATAAAAATTTGTTCCGTCGTCGATATTTCGAAGGGATTACTTTTATTATTTTGCGAGTTGATTTAAAAAATAGGCATTTGTGATACGAGTGCGGAAAAGTGAACTTTTGATGAAGGTTATGAAGTGGGCTGCACGAGCTGAAGGCGAGTGTTGCCTACTTTTCGACTGCTGCCGGGAGTCCGCTTTTCGTACAAGTAACAAAAGTACTACTTTTGTAACAAATGCACAAAAACTCCCCCTTTTTATATGCATGTCGCGTGGCGAAAGGGTGCGAAAAAGCGTCACTTTCACCATGCAGGCACGAAAAGGGAGACTTTTTGTGCGTATATTACAAAAAGACGGACTATTCGTGCACGCGTTAAAAAAAAAATCTTTAGTGCCGTTAGAATCTGGAATTGAATCAACGACGTCGCTGAGTCAACGTTCCGCGAATGTCGCGGTGGGAAAGAAAGAAATGCTTATCCGATTACACGTAGACGTTCGCCGTCTGGCCAGCGAAGATTTGTGAAACCCGAGCGCATACCACCTCGGCCATCGAATAGAACATGAATCTATTTCATGCATCGTTAAATCGTATGTGAGTCCGTCGCGATTGTAACTTTCATTGTATGTTCGATGGTTATATTGTTTAATGATAGTTCTCGGTACCTACCATTTTCTTGTTCCGCTTTCGCGGGAATTTATTATATACGTTAATTATTTCACCGATTAATTAAATGTCAAATGTTTAAGCCAAAGGATTATAAATTCGTCTAATAAAAACTCCGACGTGTTGAATTTCTATCTGCGTGGAGAAATGTCACATTGCGTACATTGTAAGAAAAAATAGAAAAACAACATTATTTCCTAACCGTTTTTAATGTTTCCAAAGACAACGCAACTATCAGCCGTCAGCAAACTCTCGACGAGTTTTGTTACCTTTGTTGCGTGTGATGGCTACTAATCTCCCGAATTCATGACCGAACAGGTAAAACCTGGTTCACGTCAGTCGATGCTGACTATCCATTGCGGTGTTTCGAACGGATCGCAGTGGTAGGATAGGATCAGCCGCAGCATGGTACGAGGTGTAGATCAGGTAGTGTTCGAGCGAGAGGTCAGCGCTGCGGAATTCCGGGCGTGCCGAGACAATGACTAAAATGTTCTGTTTCGCCCGTGCTATCTCAAAAGCTAGACGGCTCCATTGGTGCGGAATTTCAATTTGTCTTTCCTAAGAGACCGACTTACTTTTGTGGGCTTTTTCTATGGAAGTTTCTAGCGAAATTCTTGCAATTACATTCTACTCGCCACTAAGCTGCAAAGGCTTTTCATAAGAGCAATGTCATAAATCACTCAAATTCCGTAACGCGTCGAGCTTAAGTATTGGTCTACTGTGCATCAAAAATGAATCTTTCGATATTTGTATTGGCACGCTACGCCCACCCACTCAAGGAGATTGAAAAAATTAGTATAATTTTGGTCTCAATTTTACTTTTTTTCTCCATACTTCTATACACTTGATTTAGATCAACACGATTAAACACGACTAAGTTAAAGTACAATACGACTAGAGACAGATTCACCGAGACACTCACGAGCCCGCATCTGATGCTGTTCAATGAGCAACTTCAATTGCTCCCTGGCGAAAATTTGTCTATAATTTACTATGCCAAAACTACGCTATATCTACAAATTTGTACGTCGAAGTTGTCGAAAAAATTTCGCCGAAAGTACAACTTACTACGCACAACTTCGTTGAAATTACAACTTATAATGTTAAGCTGCACCGAAGCTATAACTATCTATGAGAAAGCGCGAAAATCCGAAAAGTTACACATACGCCGTCATCTATTGAGACAACCAACTATTTCGAGTTGTAGATGGTTGTAACTTATTGTAGGAGTCTATACATTTTCTGCGCTAAAGTACAACTTTGTACAAAATAAGTGAGTTGTAGGTCTTGAATAATTGATTGTAGAAATACACAATATATTGATGAAATGACATAGTTTCTTGTATTTTTTTTTTTCGCCGGGGCTGAAGTAGACGATGTGCTTGTGAGATTACGCGCTCTAACCTCTCAAACGCAGTTAACCCTTCGCATATAAATGCTCGAAAAAATATGAACAGAAGCTTAAGTTGAATAATCATTAAACGAGTTATTCTGAAAAACGTGTTTTTCTGATTTGCTATGTGATCAATATTTTTCAGATATAAGCCAGTGAATAGACGATTAAGCTGCTCGGACACTTTAATCAACTGTTAATCTCCGATTTCTGTCCACATTCTACACTGCTGTGGGACCATTAGATTCGATAGGATTTACTCTTATTATTCGTGTGATTCGAATTGATAAATAAATAGTATTCTTGCGAATGTATGGACGATAATGAAAGAATGTGTCATTTAGCATTTACTAAACGAAGGACTGAATTTCAGTTGACTTGATACTAATTCCAATATGGTAAAAATCATAATAGGCAAATGATTCACAACTGAATAATAAATAATGTATATTCATTCTTATACTAAATTTTACCATCACCGATTTTATAATCATTTCAATATTCTTATTTATCACTTACTTCTTTGTTAAGATCTTTTTGCTTCGTCGTAGAGGAAGCTTTATTATCATAAAGAAAAAAAATGCAGATTTTAATGAAAACGTTTTCAGAATGTTCCAAGTCATTGAAAAATCACATGTAGAAAAAAAATGTGTGTGTGTGTGTGTGTGTGTGCGTGCGTGTGTGCGTGCGTGCGTGCGTGTGTGCGTGCGTGCGTGCGTGCGTGCGTGCGTGCGTGCGTGCGTGCGTGCGTGCGTGCGTGCGTGCGTGCGTGCGTGCGTGCGTGCGTGCGTGCGTGCGTGCGTGCGTGCGTGCGTGCGTGCGTGCGTGCGTGCGTGCGTGCGTGCGTGCGTGCGTGCGTGCGTGCGTGCGTGCGTGCGTGCGTGCGTGCGTGCGTGCGTGCGTGCGTGCGTGCGTGCGTGCGTGCGTGCGTGCGTGCGTGCGTGCGTGCGTGCGTGCGTGCGTGCGTGCGTGCGTGCGTGCGTGCGTGCGTGCGTGCGTGCGTGCGTGCGTGCGTGCGTGCGTGCGTGCGTGCGTGCGTGCGTGCGTGCGTGCGTGCGTGCGTGCGTGCGTGCGTGCGTGCGTGCGTGCGTGCGTGCGTGCGTGCGTGCGTGCGTGCGTGCGTGCGTGCGTGCGTGCGTGCGTGCGTGCGTGCGTGCGTGCGTGCGTGCGTGCGTGCGTGCGTGCGTGCGTGCGTGCGTGCGTGCGTGCGTGCGTGCGTGCGTGCGTGCGTGCGTGCGTGCGTGCGTGCGTGCGTGCGTGCGTGCGTGCGTGCGTGCGTGCGTGCGTGCGTGCGTGCGTGCGTGCGTGCGTGCGTGCGTGCGTGCGTGCGTGCGTGCCTGTGTGCGTGCGTGTGTGTGTGTATCAGTCGCGAAAAACTCAAATCGCTATATCTCGGGAATGCCTCGACCGATCAGGCAGAAATTTGGCACACATCATGTGTGATCAATCGTCAACGTTTGGTCAAAATTTCATGGAGAAATGTTCAGTTGTTTTTTTGTACGCAATTTTTTATTTCTACGAAAATGTCTGAACGCACTCTAGAGCTCACCATTTTTAACTATCGGGCGAAAAATGCGTACACAGATGGAATATGATCACCCGATGTTCCCATTAAAATTTCACGAGCGCATACATCCATGTATTTTTTTGAATCGCGCTAAGCGCAGATTCGACAAAGTGAAACGTGACGATGGAATATTTTTTTACGCGCTGAACTGGCCAGCCGTTTTGCATAAAAGTCTAAGACGTTGAAGTTGAAAAAATATGAAAATTGAAATTTTCATATCGCTTTCTCATAAAAGTTGGAAATTAAAATTTTCATATTGCTTTCTCATAAAAGTTGGAAATTAAAATTTTCATATTGCTTTCTCATAATGTTCCTCTATGAGGAAGCCAAAAATACGAACAATGCTTCCTCATAGAAGAGGCTTCGCGACTAAAGGAACATTATGAGAAAGCGATATGAAAATTAAAATGTCCAACTTTGTCTTTTTGCTTTGTTGCCTTCTTCGCATTTTCTATGTTTTCTCCGGTTTTTATTGGTATTTACGTCGATACGTTCGATCAATGCATTTTATAATCTATGGATATCCCAATCCCATCAATTTCCCAGCCTCGCAAATGAATCTGTGGATCTTATTTTACATATTTAAATACCTTTTAACGTCAAGTGTAATGCTAGCTCGTATAGTCTCAGTCCACAAAAGAAGATTATTTACGTACCACAGTGTTTGGGTCAATTGAGTACGAGCGAGAAAGTTTATATAATTTCTGCGAAGTAATAAACATTTAAAGATCAGCTACTGTGTGAGCGATCTCTCTGAGTTTACATGCAACCGAAAATAAATGCGCCGGGTGTATTTTATCGCTAGTAATTTCTTTTAATAAACATGAAAATGCGCGATATCGTCCATTCATTGGCGTGTTACCCTACCTGAAATAGAAAAACTATATTAATTTTTAAAAACTGAACTTTTCATATTGCGTCCTCATAATTTTCTGGCGGTTCGCAAAGAGCAACTTATTTTTTTAAACTTCCTCATCGGGGAAGCTTTTTGTATTAAAAAATCATGAATGTGCGATGTGAAAATATCAATTTTTAGGTTTGTTTCATGTGTACAATTTCGCTGAGTTTTATCGTTCACAGTTATGAAAGCGCACACGCACGCGCACGCGCACGCGCACGCGCACGCGCACGCGCACGCGCACGCGCACACGCACACGCACACGCACACGCACACGCACACGCACACGCACACGCACACGCACACGCACACGCACACGCACACGCACACGCACACGCACACGCACACGCACACGCACACGCACACGCACACGCACACGCACACGCACACGCACACGCACACGCACACGCACACGCACACGCACACGCACACGCACACGCACACGCACACGCACACGCACACGCACACGCACACGCACACGCACACGCACACGCACACGCACACGCACACGCACACGCACACGCACACGCACACGCACACGCACACGCACACGCACACGCACACGCACACGCACACGCACACGCACACGCACACGCACACGCACACGCACACGCACACGCACACGCACACGCACACGCACACGCACACGCACACGCACACGCACACGCACACGCACACGCACACGCACACGCACACGCACACGCACACGCACACGCACACGCACACGCACACGCACACGCACACGCACACGCACACGCACACGCACACGCACACGCACACGCACACGCACACGCACACGCACACGCACACGCACACGCACACGCACACGCACACGCACACGCACACGCACACGCACACGCACACGCACACGCACACGCACACGCACACGCACACGCACACGCACACGCACACGCACACGCACACGCACACGCACACGCACACGCACACGCACACGCACACGCACACGCACACGCACACGCACACGCACACGCACACGCACACGCACACGCACACGCACACGCACACGCACACGCACACGCACACGCACACGCACACGCACACGCACACGCACACGCACACGCACACGCACACGCACACGCACACGCACACGCACACGCACACGCACACGCACACGCACACGCACACGCACACGCACACGCACACGCACACGCACACGCACACGCACACGCACACGCACACGCACACGCACACGCACACGCACACGCACACGCACACGCACACGCACACGCACACGCACACGCACACGCACACGCACACGCACACGCACACGCACACGCACACGCACACGCACACGCACACGCACACGCACACGCACACGCACACGCACACGCACACGCACACGCACACGCACACGCACACGCACACGCACACGCACACGCACACGCACACGCACACGCACACGCACACGCACACGCACACGCACACGCACACGCACACGCACACGCACACGCACACGCACACGCACACGCACACGCACACGCACACGCACACGCACACGCACACGCACACGCACACGCACACGCACACGCACACGCACACGCACACGCACACGCACACGCACACGCACACGCACACGCACACGCACACGCACACGCACACGCACACGCACACGCACACGCACACGCACACGCACACGCACACGCACACGCACACGCACACGCACACGCACACGCACACGCACACGCACACGCACACGCACACGCACACGCACACGCACACGCACACGCACACGCACACGCACACGCACACGCACACGCACACGCACACGCACACGCACACGCACACGCACACGCACACGCACACGCACACGCACACGCACACGCACACGCACACGCACACGCACACGCACACGCACACGCACACGCACACGCACACGCACACGCACACGCACACGCACACGCACACGCACACGCACACGCACACGCACACGCACACGCACACGCACACGCACACGCACACGCACACGCACACGCACACGCACACGCACACGCACACGCACACGCACACGCACACGCACACGCACACGCACACGCACACGCACACGCACACGCACACGCACACGCACACGCACACGCACACGCACACGCACACGCACACGCACACGCACACGCACACGCACACGCACACGCACACGCACACGCACACGCACACGCACACGCACACGCACACGCACAATCTTCGACGTTTTGGAACATTTTATCATGCTCACACGAAAATCTTGAATTTTTTTACGAAAACAAACGTTCCACTATGAGACAGCTACATATATATACATTTAATCAAGTTTACCTATTCCGACATATTTGGCATGGAAATATATTTAATGCAAATATGTCATTGTCATTCAATGGTAGTTTGTATTGCAATTCGCCGTTCATGTCCTTGATTCCAGTTCGACTTCTGAAAGCTTTAATTCTTGTAGGCAGAAACGTTTACAGAACGTTGTTAGGTATCTTTTCATACGGATAAAAGTTAAGACAAATGTGTGCCGACGAATGTGTGTCTCGATTCTTAATCTCTTGATCTTTCCGTGGAACTATATAAGCGTTTGTCGAAGGAAAATGTACCATTGTGTCGTGCAGCATTTATTCCAGTCTATTTTTCAGACCTCCGACGCGATCGATTCCAACTTCCGAGAAACGAGAACTCGGCAGACCAAGAGACAGAGACGTGGGCGTGAATATTTTCACCGGGTCACAATAGTACGATTTACTGCGAAAATACGTGCTTTCATGTGAAATATCGAAACACGAAACTTGCTGAGCCTCGGAAGCAAATACATTATAAGTAACGCGACGCCAACGCATCCCTCGGGGCTACAGAATTGTACCAATTGTCCCAGTCTATCTCGTTCATCGTAAAAGGCGGCGAAAGATGAGATTCATCCTGAGAATCGACAGCTGTGCGATCTAGTGGCAATATGTGCTCTGACACAAAGAGATTTGTCGACCACTATTTTTAAAGAACCCTCCCCCCAAACCGAAAAGAGAGTTATTATAATCGTGTTCACCGTCACATAAAGTTGGTACACTTTCCTTAAAATTGCCGCATGTGCTATCCGCTGTACAAGACTCATTTGCTGTTGCACAATGCTTCGGCATTGTTTAAAAATGCTCTAAAACACGCGGAAATGGGAGGGGATACGTTTGGCTCGTAGCGCTGTGAAAATAAGTAAGCAACGTACTATTTACAACTATTTACAAGCTTGTCGTTTAAGAAACACTGTAGGTAAAAATCGAGAAAAATGTTGAAATTTTAAATGCTGCTTCGTTTTTTTCAGTATTTCTCGTATTGAACTATCGACCGCCTACCTACTATTATCAAAGTTACCTACTATTTGAGGTTTGAATTACTTATACAGGGAGAAAAAAAATTGTTGGGACAACAAGAATTTTGTTACCACAACTCATTTACCGGGTTAACATAGGGACAACAAAATATTTTGCTGTAGCAGCCAAATATTTTTGCTGTCACAATAATAAATTATTAACGATCTACATTTTGTTAATGAAACAGAACTATTTTTCTCCGTGTAATTATACGCCTTCTGTTTAAAAGCAAATCTATTGTTCTCAACGAGCTGCGATCGTGAACAAGCTAAGAAATCAATACTGCGCGGAGATAACGTCAGTGCAACGTCGCATCTCTGTCATCGGAAGTCGTGTCTAGCTACATTTCTCTAGATCGACTTTACTTAGTTCTTTTCCAATTTTGTTTTTCCGGTACATAATTTGATTTGTTCAAATTCCGGAGACCATAAAGTGGTATTCTCACTGCTCCGACGGTATACTCAATTTATAATGTTTATTTACGACGCGTATGCCGGAGGCATAAAGACGACAAAAAACGAGGCAAAGACCGCCCGGGGGTAAACCAGTTTGTAAAGGGCTATACGAGGGACATGTTTCGCTACAGATTTCTGTCGCCGCAGAACAGTGGATGCAATGAAGCCCGATCGTATCTTTCGGGAGGGTTTCGAGACACGTCGTCGTACTCGTCGGCATTCGCGGAATCTCTGAATGGCAGCACCAAAGTGAATGGACTTGCGGAGCGAACTTCTTACGGCGACGAGAGGAAGCCAGTGATACGACAGGTAGGTAACGTACATCCGGTGAGATTCCACAAAGAAAAGTTTCCAAACGAAAGATAAGAGAGAGAGGCATGAGATGTCAGACCTAACAATTTGCCAGACTGTCGACCGTGGACTCTCTCCCTTACCTTTCTGGCTGCCGGATAGAGATCGGAGCCGGGTTTGACTGATTGTAACCGATTCTGGTCTTGCTGTTGGACGCCGCATCGGGTTGCACGTGCGTCCATATGTGCAAATAAAGTTACATTCTGACACAACGTTGAAAACTTCTTTTGTGATACTTTATGATGAATCTATTTATGACTCATCGTTTTTATTAACTATTAATGGAAAAATGTACCCTTTGCATGTTCATCCCATGAGTCACTCTCATATACGCGAATCAATTAATGAGCTCTAGAAATTACTTTTAAAAAAATTTGATCGCATTTATATAATGAAATAGGGACATATAATTATGTTTTCAACTTTTGTACATCTTTCAAAAAATTCAACGCTTCTTGCATACGCCGAATAAATCGCCCGCCCCCCCCCTCCCCCCCCCCCCACCGCACACATACGGACGCCAGCTAAAAATCGAATTTCTCGGCGTTTCAGACAATATCTTGTACGCTCAAATTTTTGTTCGTTTTCTTATGAAAACATAATTTCTTCTTTGAGAAATCAAAACATAAAAAGCTCACAGACGTGTCACAGATGAAGTGGGAATTCCTCATGCGACAAAGCATTAAACAGTTAACTTGGATCTGTGATGACAAAACTTAAATTTAAACGGATAAAGTGCGAAATTATAGCACAGTACTGCGGTACTCGTCGATATAAATAATTATTATATGTATTACAGTTCATTTATTAGGAGATAGATTGTCGTGGCCGCGTAAATATTACCACGAGTTCTCTTCTCTCAAATCCGAGTCTCGACGCGGCGTTGCGACTAAGCACAATTTATTGATAACAATGACATACCTCGTGCCAATTATCGTATTAATCAGATTTATCTGTGGCTGGGCATGGCCTGACGTTGGAGGACAAAACCGCCAGAATAATATCCGTATGTCCCAGATAGGTTGCAAATAACTTCCCATTACTTAATTTCATAAGGAGACTCGGAAGATTTGCGCGACCAAACATTCAGTCACTATAGATTGTATACAACAATGTTACAACAAAATGAAAACGGTTATCCTCATGGGTGTATCAACGTTACTAAGTAGGAAAATACATTAAAAAATTGTGATATTATTTATAACAATCTTGTTACTGTCGATTGTACTGAACATGCTCATTTTACTTATTACCACATACGATTCCGAGAAAACGACAAAAAATTTCATTAGTAGCACCTACAGGGGAACTGTTGTTTGCAATGTTCTGAGGTATCGATTGAACATCAAAAAATATATGGGAAAAAATGCACGCAATGACGTGAAAAGCATGTCATTCGTTGCTATACATTCTTTTAGGTTCAATTGAGACGGCAGGACTTTGAAGACAACGGCTCTCCTATGGTTTACTAGAGATATTTTTATCGGTTCTCTCGTAGTCGCGTTAATAAGTAAACAGTGAATGTCTGGAACAATCGACTTGTCGTCATAAGTCAGCATTTTTTACGCACTTTTCTACTTAATAATGTCGATAAACATTTTCAACCTGTAACACAACTGTTTTCATTTTGTTATAACTTTGGTCGGCAAAAATTTCCTGATCATTGATAAGTGAAAATAACCATTAAAAAATTCAATACAACATTATCGAAATTAAATTAAATTAAACTTTTTAATTGCAAAGAAAATGTGTTTACAATTATACTATTTAAATAATATAATAATCAATCAATTGAAATATAAACAAATACTCCTACTCCATGTTTCAGTGAATCCATCATTGGGGGGGATAAAATGTTATCAGATTTTGAAAATGGTGAAGAATGTCTGTGGATGCTCAAGTCGGAACAGTTTTCGAGCTAGCAATTAAATAAGGTCGCAAGTCAAATTATCCCATACTTTATTTTTTCGATCAGTTGTGAAATATCCTCCATAAGGCATTCCTCTGCAGTTTCGGCCACGTTTTTTTGTATGAGTTGTTTATTTGTATCTTATGGTTCCGTCGATGCCTTTCATCATCTCGAATTTTTTGAGACGATAAGAAATTTGACTCGGTGTTTCGGAGTTGTATCCAGTTTACAAAGATATTATATAAAAATATTTTATATCAACAAATAATTTTTTTCCGATGGGATTTCGAATGCTACCATTACAGCAATTCTTTTTTAGAATAACGATACATATTCTTAACCATTTTGTAAATTTCACAGCAGAATAAAATCGAATTTTTTTAGGGGGAAAAAATATATTTACATTTGTCGGTGAAAAAAAAGATATATATATATTTTTTAAATATGCTATTTTCTGTAATGGTGGATTTCAAAATTTAAACAAAACTCAGGGAATGTATAGTCATATGAAACTAAAACATGACCAGTTATGGGACAAATCAGAGAGAGATGGAAAAAAGTGTTCGAATTGTCGGAGAATGCCTCCTACGAGAAAGCTCATATTAATGAATTTACTTTCTCTTATAGAGGGGATTTTACGAATGATTGAAAAATAAGGAAATAATGTGCAAATTGAATTTGACTTTTTTGTATTTCTTACAAAGTGCCACTGCCAATGAACTATTTGTGTCAATTTTTCATCGTTTAGAATATTTAGGGCCCTACAACACCACAATATTGATACCGAATTTTTTTCTACGCAAGAATGTAAAACTTCCTTAGTGAGTAAAATTATAACAAACATTTTTTCGTGATCGTCAGTGAAATCCTCTCATGGCAAATAATTATAGCATCAAAAGCAGTCATAAAATGTGATTTTTCTCCTCTTTGTTCGTAAATCAGCGATTTAATTTAAGTCTTTTTTTTCACGCTTGACCGTAGTAATTGCAAGTCTACGCAATAAAGTAGGTACTAAAGTTTCACAAACGTCTACGAGTCTTCTCTTGTTAATTTTATAAAAAAATAGGTTCTGCACTTTAGAAAAATGTTTGTTCATTTTACATATATTTTTGGTAATATTAAGAAGACGCTTGAAGACGCTTTGGGACAACATTTTTTTGTTAAAAGTACAAACCTTTTTTACTATGTATAATGTGCCAATGTGACAGTAAAAACGCAGTAAAAAAGGTTTGTACTTTCAACAAACTTTTTTTGCTCCACAACGTCTACAACTTACAATTGCCAATATTATAAAAAATATGGTTAAAATGAACAATTTTTTTTTGTAAAATTAACAAGAAAAAGGTTGTAGACATTTGTGGACGAGAAATATTGGTACTTCTATTGGTGGACGCGCTATGTAGCGCGTCTCCTCAGAGTAATCCGCTTTCATTAGAGTACCGACCCATAACAATAACAACTCTTTTTTCTGATAACGAAGTCTAACGGCGAGGACGTCTCTCGCGTGTATCAAGACAAGATGCATCAAGTTCTTGACACCGCGCGGAGTTTCGTGTAGTGGCGGGGGCCGCCCGGATGCACGCATGCGCCCTGCGTTTTGCGTTCTCTACTCAGACAGTCGAGGCAGGCTCAGTCGCCCGCGACATTCGGTCCGCGATACGATTCGTAGCTCCGGTGAGACGAGTCGGCGAGAAAAATTTGTGCCGGGACACGCGCTCTATTTCACGCTCTCGGGCATTACGAAATATCGAGCTTCGGTTAAAAACTAAGTATAAAAAAAAAACGAGAAACTGATAATTTATAAAATTTTTGATAATTATACGTAATATTTTTTTTAAACAACACTCCAACGATTGGTATCGAAATGAATTTATGGCTGACAGTGACTCCTTAAAAGAAAGATTTTAGAGCCATCATTCCCGGCCCAGGCCGGTGAGTAACGACCTGCAGGTCGAATTCCAAAATTTTTAAATATATTTTCTCGGAAAAGTTTGCGAATCGACAAATTGCTCGATCCGGAAGGTCATAAAATCGGCAAAGCTATCTCAGTGCTTGCGATCGGAGTGCGAATCAGCGATCCTTGCAGAACCGATGATAATCCTTCGTAGCCCAGGCGACTCTTGAGCAAAGAAACTCCCAGCTTCGGTCACGGTTGTGCAAAGCACGTGGTGCCAGAAGTGAGAGTTGCGTGAAACCGGTCATCCAGTGATTCGCCGATAATATTCTGACGTTTAGCCAACAACTTGTTTAAAAAACCCAATAGCACCGCCGAATTCATCAATATCATCTTTAGTGTTTTTCAGTCGCGCGGTTGTGAAATCTAGTGTTTCGGACGAAACAAAAAAAAAAAAAAACAACTCAAAACCTCGACGAAAATTCTCAATGTCCGATTTTAAAGAGGAAAAAGCAAACACGCTAATGTGTCCCTGAAATTATAAAATTTTCTGTACAGCATAAATTTGAGCATCGGAAATCGTGAATAGATTGTTTTCTTATTCCTTTACGGTGAGGACGCAAACCAGTATCTGGTATAATGTAACCCGATCGAATCGAAAGTCGCGCGAAACGGGGGTCAAGGACAAGTCAAGCTGCTGGTTCCGTGGACGAGACATGACGTGCTCCGGAAGGATAATACTCGTGCGGTTGGTGTTAGTGACGGTGATTATTTCGTCGCTGATCGGACCGAGCGAGGGTTCGAGATATCATTCCGAGGATGGGAGCAAGAGTCCCCGTCATCGTCACAGGCACAGGCACGATGTTACATCGGTAGCGCTGAGTCGGCGAAGTCACGAGATCGACTCGTCGAGGCGTTCGCAGTGGCCGCAGCAGGAGGACGAGTACGAGGACGCGCTCAACGCCGAGGAGGACGATGACGAGGAGGATGAGGATTACGAGACGGAGCGTTCGCGCGCGTTGTACGAGCGAAATTACCAACCTTCGCGGAATGCCCAACGAAGCTATCACTCGAGGTTCGAGCCTCGTTATCCATTGAGGCATCATCAGGGCGGTCATCACGGAAATCCGTGGTACCGAGGAGGAGGTGGAGTAGGTGGTGAGGAAGACGCGGAGAGACGCAGAAACTCGCGGTACGGTGGACCGGCTGGTAGCAGCAGAGGTCACAAATTCCGTCCCGGGCGAGACAGAATCTATCACGAGGACAGACGAAGATCGGAGAATCCTTCGGCCGGTTATCTCCCCAGAAACAATGAATTCGATGTCTCCGAGGATGATATCGAGGACGAGGACGAGGCGGATCGCGACAGCGGCTACGAGAGAACGTCGAGGAGATGGCGGCTGGACGAGGATATTGACGAGAATTCGCAGGACCATCATGGGACCGGTAGCGGTTCCGCGCTACGGCGAAGGAATTCGCGAAGGTATCGACCGTTCGAGCATCACGGCATGTCGTTGGAGCCCAAAGGTCACCGGGCTCGTCAGGATCCTCGGAGAAACGAGTGGAAATCGAGAGGTTCGATTTCCGCAGCTTCGGCCGTGGGTTCGTCGGTCGCCGCGGTGCAGAAAAACGAGGACGACGACTGGACGGAGAGGAGAAGAAAGACCGGTACGATTGTTCGCGGTGGGAAGCGACTGAACAGACTACCCATCGACGAACCCGACAACGATGATCGCGAGGAGGACAGAAACGAGAGTAAGGAATCTTGGAGCAACAAGAGATCGAAGAACAATCTGATCGACCGGGTTTTCAATGCCGGTGAGGATCGGAAGAGGGACAATGATCTGGACGATCTGGACTACGATGACGATGTTGTGGATGACGGAGAAATTAGGAAAGTAGATTCGCGCGTAGAAGAGGAAGAGAAGGAGGAGGAAGAGGAGAATATCTGGAAGGAGGCCGATGATAACGACGATCTCGATGACGAGGAGGATGCTTTCGATAATACCAACTATTACAAAAAAGAGGACGAGCCACCCTACAAGACCTTCGATGATATAATAAAGAGTCTCACCTCGAACGATCCGACGACACCAAAACCGACCGTACGCCGCGATTATCGCAACACCGGAATTGAAAGGTATCTGAGAAAAGATGCGTACGGCAACATATACGATTCGAGAAACACTACGATCGGAACGCGGGACCTTCACGACCCTTACAATTCACCTAGATACCAAAATTGGAACGTTGCCTCGAACAAATGGCGCTCGAGTCCGAGAAAACCCGAAATCGGGACCTACTCCAATGTCCGGGAAAGTAAAAAGTTCTCAAACTCGATAGGCGAACCTGGTAGCTGGAAGGGCAATAGGGACGTCGAGAAAAAAAAAGTGCACGCCAAATTGAACGAGTCCTCGGCGAAAACCAAGACCAAAACCAAGAGTCTCGAGCAGGACTACGATGAGGATTACGAGGACAATGAAAAGGATGAAGATATAGTGAAGGTTAGAGGAATGGACAATGTCACTGAGATGCAGGCTGATATCACGAACGCGGTAAGTCGAAAATTTTTAGCAGTGTTGATATAAATATTCGAGGAACATGGGAATTACACTTTCTGTTCATCTATCCGCGTAAAAATTTAATTCGAAGTCTTCTTATTGGTTCCTTAAAAAATTAAAAATAATCATCTCCACGGAAATGTCGTGCAACTAAAATCAGAAGGACGTATATTCTATTCTTATGTACAGAAAACACGTCCTTTTGATTTTAGTCGTGCGACATCTTCAAGGTATTCCCCTGAAAAAAATTATCGAGGCTAATTTGAAGACGTAGGTGATCGATGGCGATTACAATATTTCCATTTCCCGGTTCTGACGTCACGTGTCGACTGGCTCGAAAATGCTGTCGATATATTCCGATTGAGTAGCCAAAATGCCACATATGAACATCGATAAAAAGACTATAAGACACATAAATTTATATGAAAAAAGACTATTTAGAATTTGCGACTATTAGTAACGCCGTGAATTCTGGAAATGCATCCAAAGTCGGAAGTAGAATTCTTTCTTTTAGGTCTCAAACTATAAAATACCCTACCAACGAAAAAACGATTAAACAAAAAATCTGAAAAAGTTATTCGAAAATAACTATTCGTATTCTATTCATATAATTTGGATATATTGAAGTCGCTATTAATTTTCAGTTTATTATTCTTGCTATAAGTACTCTTGGTCAGATTACTTTTGGTATTGAATTTCAAATTAATTCACCCATCCTTTCCGGTAATTCAATTTAAATGTGAAAAAAATGAAACTAAGAAAAAATGATGAAAAATTATCAAAAGGCTGATAAAAGTTTGTTTGCTTCGCAAACAGACATACACCCAGGTAGCGAGCAAAGAAACAGTGTTACGGTACTTCCAGCGGTGCTTCCATTATCTCATGTAGTCGAATGAGATAAAAACTAACGATCGGCGGTTAAAAACGTGTATAGAGTAATATACGGAGCTTGTCGCAGGCGTACTTAAAATAAGTGTACAAATGAAAGTTTGTCACACAGTGAGAAATCTGGAGTGCGTTTCTACAAGAAATATACTTATAATTAGTCATACCGAGTTTTGATCTCGCAAAATTGTGTCGGCAGAACTAGTCCTTCGACTATATTGAGCTCATAAAGACACACACTTATAGTCTTCGTAGCTGATATATTTCGGAAAAATGATTAGTTGTATTTAAAAAATTGCAAAACAATATCGATTATATCAGTGAATACTTCGCCCACTGGTTAGTGGATCGCGTAGTAACCGTTCACCCAATTCCGTATTGACTCACTTGGTAGACGTGGTATGGCTGCCACGATGTCTGGGACGGTGGACGAAGGCGCGGAAAATAAAAGTAGACATCTATTTGTACACACAATATACCTATATCGATACTACGTTCGGCAACCTCACACAGCATACGCCCATCACTGTAACCACAGTATGCTGCGGCTAATCGAGCAGAAGCCGAGATAAGTAAGCAGAAGCTGTGTAATAGTTGCAAACTCGTCGGTACTAATCGACCGAGATGAAAGTGTACTGGTAGCTAGAGGATAAAGAAGGATCTGATTTATAGTGTGGCTAAACGAGCCCGTTCTGTTCTTACGAGTTAGATCGTCGGCGGGCTTTGTGCCGTGCACGACGACGACTCTTGGGCGTACCTTCTGCTGCCGATTTTTCTGGTGCTGCTGGTACCGCCGCTGCGATCGTCGCTCCGCTTGAGTCAGTCGAAGTAGCACACTATCGGTTGCCCAGCCACGCCGGCTACGACAACCACGTCGACGATGACCTTGGCAATGTGGCGAGATTGCGATTCGAAACTAACTTATGGCTTACACCCACGCGTGTGCGATCTTCTCGGGAGGGTGGGATTTCTGTGCCTGCTCGGAAGAAGCTACACCGCGCTCCTTCTTCTTATACATACTTCGCTTATCTACAGCTAGAAGAGAATCTTAGTCTCCGGTTTTCCAGGTGGCTGGAGACTTCGTTCTGATCGGTACTGATAGCTGGACGCCGTTGCGGACAGCCGTTTCTCTCTATTTTCTATTTCTGCCTGTAGAGATGATTACATCGAGACTTCTCGGCGTTGGTTGATCAAAGTTTTATTCCTTCATATATCTGTTTTTCTTTCTTATCGATAATGTATTTTATCGTGATTGTCTGATTTATTTAACCGGTCGCTCATTCGTGATGGATTAACGGATACCAATATTCATCTATTCAATATTAACTCAACCTCTTCACCATTGCCGATTCTTAGAAGTATTTTATAACGATTCTTCGAAACCTAACGATAAGTTCATTCATAATCATACATTGTTTCAGTAATAAACCGGGCTTGGATTAAAGGGTCGATTAACCGTACGCATACCCAGTTTTCTTTTAAATGAACAAGTCTTTATTACATTTTGCTAGTCGAGACGTAATGTGCGAACGTGAAATTGGAAAACGCAAAACAAACGAAAGTGACTTATAATTATGAAAAACAATAGTAATTAACGCGCTGTATGATAAAATAAAGCTTTCTATAGTAGCTGTGTGGTATTGACATACTCGTCATTAATTAGCTCTTCAATGTCGAGTGTACAATATTTGACAATATATGATATCAAATATTGTGCAACCGCTATTGAAAAAATAATCTTCTTTAATTTGAATCTGAACATTCTGGAAATATTTTATGAATAATCATATGTGGTAATGCATCCTAAACAAGGTTTTTCTAACACACTCTCGTTTGTTTTAAATTAGATGTAAACATTAAAAATATGCACTGAGAAAAAAAAATCAATATAGTAAACAAAATGAGCACTTACGGGTGGCGAAATAAACTTTTGGTTGATCGAATAAAATAATTGTCGTAGGAAGTAAAGAAACATTTCATTCGACGGCCTGTTAGTTCGATTCACGAGGTATTCCTTTTGATCAACCAAACATTTTTTTCGCCACCCGTAAGCACACATTTTGTTGCTTCAATTGATTATTTTTTCTCTGTGTGGAGTTTTCGAAAATTTCAATACACAGAAGTACCGCGCAGTTGAGCAAAAAAAACATTTTCAACAAACAGAGTCTCCGACCTTAAAGAGTTAAGCAAAATTTCATATGTACTGATTTGGCATTGAACTCGTTCATTTTTTTTTTAATCATGACATGTAACTTGGATTAGCCATGGTTTCAGTTATCCGAGAGTTGTATTATTTTGTTGCTGAGAATCGGATACTGTTCAAGTTATCCCGGTCGTCCATATTTTTTATAATCCTCCAGTTCATCGAGAAATGGAAAAGAAAACGTTTCATCGAAAAAGTTACCGAATTCATACCTGATCGGTTTATTCCATCAATTCTTAATCGCCCGATAGTCCATTGAATAGTGTACCCATTTTTAAAAGTCTCTATATGAATCAAATGATGGATTTTCCATCCATTTGTTTTTTTTTTTTATACATAAATTACTATTATCGTATTTAATTAATTTAATCGTATTGGCTGGTTTCGTGTAAGAAGCGGTCGCGAGTGAATAGCAGTTCATTGATCCATTGAGTTATCCGTTTGTGGGTCGATGATGGATACACATATCTTTCCCGCTCGTCAGTGTCCAATCGATCGAATGAGATTAATCGTCCCATTCGCGAGTACGCGAGAGGTGTTTAGCTTCGCGCATGTCGATGACCCAGTAATAGGGGGAATTTAGCTATCGTGTGTTATGGAGTCTGCCAACAGTAGTATCCCAGAGCAACCGGCAGTGGCAAAATTCTAAACAGCGAGAACACGCCCGATTAATGTGTCATTGAGAGCAAACAAATACGTATCTGGAGGCTATCCACTCCATATCAGCAATTACACGGACCATTCGTTGATGGGTCAACGTGTCTGAATTCCTGCAATGTGCGATAAACAATAATGACTTATCTGTACGATGGCGTTTCTGGTACATGCGATTAGGTTATTAAGACTCGTAATTACAACAGTTGCCATGCGTGGAAAAGTGTATCTTATGTCACGAAGGAAGACGGAGTCAGATATGCAATGCCAATCCCAACTTAAAATCAATTATAAAATCTATAATTAATCAATTATTACAATATTTTCCGCCGATACATGTGAATCGATCGATGCCTATCGATATTAATAAACGTAAGCGGACACAAAGAATCATTTTTTTACGATGGGAGACACACGATATCGATAATTCCTTGGAATAACTCTGACACGCTACATGCAGTGATGAACCAGACCATTCGCATTCCAAACTCGCCATGAACAATAAATTCATATAACCGTTAAATTTTTATCGTGCATTGGTAATAAGCATAAAGCAACGCTAAAGGGTTTCTCAATTGTTCGGGGTAACTACTTGAGGTTGGTATCATGCCTTGCATTAGCACGCCGAAAAAAGAAAGGAATGTCCAGAAGCGTTTCTCCGAAGTACCGAGGCGTGTTTCGGCTCCGTCTATCCCTCTTTCTCGTATTCGCGAACGGGCATTTGATTACTGACACTGAAAATCTAGAGATTATTTTCGTCCTCGCTCGTGACGCTCTCTCCCAAGTCTGTCCCGCTGCTTACGATCGTCAAAGACCAGATGACGCGTTTTACGCGAAACGGTTAAGTAAGCCTTGCGGGGCTCGCCACCCATCGACACATAAACTTCCACTGCATATAATAACTTTAGCTATCTTCTGCTTTGATGAATAAATTGCCCCCAGTGTCTCTAATGCTTCATAAAAATACAATCTCCAGAATAAGATACTATTTTTACAAGAAAGTTCAGTAATATACAGTTTTCATATTTATGGCATGCTATGAAGCTAAAATTTGGATTTAAACCAACTCATGTTGGATTCTAGTTGATATTTCAGTATGAAAGAGCAGCCTACATAATAATAAAGTAGGAGAAATCGGGGCAAAACGAGGACATGGGGCAAAAGGGGAACATCAAATGTCATATCGACGTGGGGCAAAATGGGGTTCCCAAAATTATCGAATAGGGTAAAAGTGGGGAATATGGCCCGGTCCATATATCATTGATTTACCTGTTAATCGAGGTGGGCCATATTCACCACTTTTACCCTAAGTCGATTCATGATAGCCAACAAACGACGGAAATGTCATGTCGACGTGGGGAGAAATAGGATAACAATGAAGCTAACAAAAGTTGCTACAAATCAAATCGAAGGGTATTCCGTTTTGCCCCAGATGTTTTTTTTTTTTTAATATCCTTTCAAAACCGGTGCCAATACAATTTTGATGTGAAAAACAATGGATGTATGCTTTCGGTATCGTTGTAGCAGGTTTTATTGCTCAGCGTTCCCGTTTTGCTCCGGTTGGACACTCGCAGACACTCACCTAAATACTCCAAGATGCTCACACAGATAGGGTAGAGCGGGGCAAAATGGGGCAGCGGGGCAAAACGGGGCATGGGGCAAAACGTAATTTTCCAATAATTTTCGGATGCCCGAATTCGCCCCATCGATACATCAGGCTTTTCTGCCCCGTTTTGCCACCTTGTCGGATCCAAAAATGATTGGAAAATTTAGTTTTGCCCAACTGCCCCGTTTTGCCCCGTTGCCCCATTTTGCCCCGCTGTTCCCTACTCGTCCGGATACACGCCCGGACACTCGCACGGATACTCACAGTAGAATAAGCGTCAGCCAACCTCTGTGCGTGCAACCGTTGTCCATGTTTTTGCCTTAATTTACAGAGGCAGTGAGACTGCAGTGAGAACGGTCGACCTGCACAATTTACGTTTACGTTTCTCAGGGGGAGCGGTCACCGACGTCGGTTCTACGGCTCACCTGCTGGGTAATTGAGCAATTCCACTGGTTCGCTCTTTCTTTGATCGGTCGTTTGGTAAATTAATGTGTGTCGCGCGCGCTCACGGTACGCAAAGAATGGTTTCCGACCATAACACTGCTCGATCGGAATTTCTACTTCCCGGTTGGATGTTTTCGTTTAATCTTGCAAGTGGGGAATGCTAATTTCAGAATACCGAAGGAAGAAGTTAGCCATAGTATCAAGTATCACAAGCCTGATGTACTCATAATGGTAATTGAATTTTCCTAATTAATGTGGCAACGCTTTATCGAAACAAGCTCGCATTTTTTTTTTAAAGACCAGATGCAAACATTTCAAGATTTCAAAAGTCTCGCAAGACGAGCCCAAAACCGGAAGTCGTGTTGCATACGTTTGGCAACATTATTAATACGGATATCTATAATGTATCGATTTCTGCACCATTGAAGAAACGTCACATTAAAGTCACTCTACCATTTTCTATATAATTTTCGTTTAAATCTTTCCTAATAACCGAGTGGTTTGAAGTTTACGCGATGGAAAAAAGACCTCCACTCTACACGAACGATGTGTGTGAAGGGTTAAATGATAAAAATAGTGTCGTTAAGATAGTGTCAAAGAATGATTCTAAATAACAGCGGAAACATGTGGTTTAAAGATTTGTACTGATCCGTGAATGAATGTAGGATCGCGTGCTTTCAATATCTCAACTGTTGGCGAGCAATTGTTATCGCGAGCTGACGATATCTAATTTTATATACAGTCAAAGTTAACATATTCTTCGTACATTCACATACATTTTATCGCGAGTAGCGATGCAAGATTAAAGGAAACTCTTGTCGGTGTTATCAATTTTACACATTTTAAGATGAAGTCGAAGATCTTTTCGGATCGAAAGTTTTAAATACTAGCCTGTATTTACTGACCTCGCGAACCACGTGCGCCCGCATTTTGTGGAAATCAACATTCATTGGCGAGACGATACTTAATAAGAATGAATCACTTTTCGATTTATAATATATTTTTTAAACTGATGGACTTTCGACGGACGCTACCAACATTTTAAGCTTTTTTAAATCAATCGTAATAAATGGATCGACAATAGTATGGAATATCTGGCTCGAACCGTTCTCGAGTTATAACGATTTTAAAGTCGCAGCATCAATCACATACACCCATTCGCAAACACACAGATACATACACGCACATCAGGACGCCAGCTGAAAACACACATTTTTCGACGTTTTAGACAATTTAAAGTATTCTGACACTAAAATCTCCAAAAGTAAAAAAAAATAATAATTTTGAATGAAAAATGCCGATACGCCCAAATATTTTTAAGCATTATTTCGGTAAACAAAATTAAACAAGGTTCAGGTTTAAAAAGAAGCGATAAAAAAATAAATAGATAAAATAATATATACGACATTAAAGGTGCTTTATTTGTTACGTTATCCGGTAAATTCATAATGTCATCTAACCATGAGTTTCTTCACAATGACTATGTAAGATTCGGTGTTAATTTGATTAAACAAGCTCAACTCGTTTACAAATATATGCCATTGAGTCTAGAAGTTGTGAGTTAAATTTTAATTCCCAGAACATGAGCTTGAAAAATTATCAGACGTAACGAGATCGTTAGTGTCACGCCGTTAACTTCTTCCTATATGGTGTTCTGCTACTACGACAGTATGTGCCAAGTCTGGCGAGATTGGTATATTCAAAGTTCAATTTTCTTCGCTGTAATATCAGACCGCGTATATCCGCGATTCTACGAAAAACATCTCGATTCTGTTTCTCTCGGGCCACCGGTCGTGATGATACGTTCACGCCTCGCTCAGTGACCTGTGGTCACCCTCGGAGACTATAAAACGCCGTCTAATTTCATTAAAGCGCTCATCTGCGTTAAGAGATAAGACTGTACGTGCTGCTGGTACGAGACTGCTTGAGCGAGTTTATTTCCGTACGCACGCTTTTTTTTCTTTCGTGAACAACGAGTGTGAGTATCCGCGTGAGTATCCGTGTGAATACCGCATGAGTATCCGTGTGAATATCCGTGTGAGTATCCGTGTGAGTATCCGTGTGAGTATCCGTGTGAGTATCCGTGTGAGTATCCGTGTGAGTATCCGTGTGAGTAGCCGTGTGAGTATCCGTGTGAGTAGCCGTGTGAGTATCCGTGTGAGTATCCGTGTGAGTAGCCGTGTGAGTACCGGTGCGCGTATCGGTGGGAGTGTCAAATCGACATGAACTTTATTATTATGTAGACACACTGAGAGGATATACATCCGGAAACCAGTAAAATTGTAATAAATGAGCCAGCCATATGCAAATTACTTTGTACCTTATTATGTTTAACATTTATATATTTTACATATTATATTTATCATATTATAATTAACATATTATACATATTATATTTAACATTCCAAATTGGAACATTGATCCAAACGTGGTTGGGAAGAAAATGGTACAAGTACTTTGGTACTTCAGGTACGTACTTTAAGTATCAAATAAGTACTCATGTACTTTAAGTACTGCCCAGTTCGGTAAAAACTACCGGTCATCTAAGAAAATTTACCATAGGTCATGGTGGGCGAAATTACGGCGCCACCTATGGAAAACAGCTCCAGATTTTCCAAGAATTTGTACTATATCATATCTACGAAATCTACGTATATCTACGAAAAATTGTTATAAATCCGGTACTTCCTGTCATAGGTGGAGCCCTAGTTGTGTACTACTTAGTAATATCCTACCCTATATTCTACGTGTATTGTATTGCAAGCCACTGATTTGCCATTAATTTGAAACACATCCTTATCCGATAATATTGTTCCGATTACAGTCGAAAAATCTATTTCTCAAGACACCGAACTGTTACGTGGCTTTGCTTATGGGATTATGTAGATTTTGTAATTGTGAATTTTATGTAATGTAGCATTCAATGTAGTAATCATTGTTTGGTGATGTTATGACGTGGGACAGGGGCGAGAGCGGCAATGAGCATATTCATTGAACTTGTACAAAGCAAGAAAATTAAAGAATGGTGTTAAACCAAATCATCAACAATATATTTTTTGTGACATGCCAATATAGGTCGCTATTTTTCCTAACCTTGGTGAGACCTGTTATTGTTCGATTCAGCGAAAGAGAGCGGGAGATCAGTGCCCCCATGGAAATAAAGTATATGCATAAATATATTTCGGGATATATGTTATATATACATGAGATATATACTGGATATATAATATATATCCAATATATATCTGAGATATAGAACTTTTTGCCACATTATATATCTGAAAAGTATAACGAAGATATATGAAAGATATATACATGACATATATTCATTCAAATTTCTTTTTACGGCGGTTAGTACGTACCGAAAAATGGTTTGGGAATATTTAAAAAATTGATTGGTTTGTCATCATGAATTATATCAATTTAGAATACAATACTATATTTGGATAAAGAAATAAACCTAACGACCTGAAGTTGGGCTCGAACCCGGGACCTTTCGCGCGCTAACCTGGAACGTTACCGTTACGCTGCCACTTATCATTTTAATTGTTCTCATTCCCAGCGAAATTTGAACGTAACAAAAGTTTTCTTATTTCAAGTGATGAATATCAATTTTCTGATGATGAAAGTAAATCGGTTTATTGAGCCTTTTGCTTATTACAAAATGAAAAAGAACAAAAATAACCATACTTATGTTTAAGCTACCGAATAACGGATCGCCTATGCGTCTGTATGTGATAGTTTTTTACGCATAAAATGATTTTGAATGTCAAATTTAAATAATTTAGAAAAATGTTCACAACTTTTCAAAATTCACTTCTATAATATTAACCATAAACATAGGTACTATCAGATGCTTTAAAAATTATTGGTTGCGGAGTAGCGCGATATCTAAGTCTCTAGATGCAATCGCCTATATCTATTTACATATTTCTCGGAGCAGTTTGAGTTTAGGCTATGTACGGTCATAGATGATACGCTGTTCTGTCAAATCAAAGATATATATAAAAAATACATCGACTTATATATAATTAATATATAGGAATATGTAAAATATTTATATACATGAATATATATGACGTATATAATATATATATCTGAACATATATTAGTTAAGATATTTAACATATAATCAGTATATATTAAAAATATAAAATTGTAATATATCCCGTTATATATCTGGCGGATATATAAAAGATATATACGGGATATAGAACTTTTTGCCGTTATATATGACGTATATAAATTATATATCTTTCTATATATCTGACATATACTTCATTTCCATGGGGGTGGCGCCGGTGAGTTCGATTAGAATGTCACTTTGAATGGCATTTTATGTCAAATGTAAACGTTCTAGTCTACTTCTTCAACCATTACTTGCGGTAGTGTGTTTTGTCTTGGGAGTTTCCTCTTACACGAACGGGTCACTAGTGAGCCTACATTATTTGTTACGTATTGCGTGCCGAGACTATTCGAAGAGGTTTTCTTATCATACTGATATATATATTGTTGAGACGAACGCTCTGTGCTTGAGTCAGACGCTCGTGCCAAGAGCGGTACGGATCTCGAGTTACTCGAGAGCGAAAGCCATAGGGTTTATGGGCAATGGTACGCATCTCTCGCCATCAATTCCTCGGACGAGCGAGCTATGCTTCCAGCCGGATCTTCTGTTTGCGTGTACTCCCTTGACATCACGGGGGCTTGTGCTCTCAAGGATATAACAAGAAGAAGAAGGAGAAGAAGAAGAAGATGAAACAGCAGTGAGGGAAATGAAAAGCTCAGTACTACTGGAACTACCGTATATTTTACGTTATCTCTTTATTGACGCAGTGATAAAAAGAACGGACGAAAGAAATAGAAAAAGTCATCGGTACTGTGCAGTGTACGATAGAAAAGATTCGGACGCTTTGATAAGACTATAATAAACTGATATAAATACTTTTAAAAAAGTGTTCGTATATTATCGGGAAGTAGTTATGAATTAAAAATAACGACAAATGATTTCCAATTTTTTTGGACACCTAACTAACCCTAGAATATCTTGAACACTGCTGTGAAAAAACGTAAGACCGCAAGAATTTGATCCTTTGAACGTCATATGAGCTGGTTTCAAAAGGGTCCAGAGTTTGACTCGGGGGGGGGGGGGGGGGCGGCAGATTCGATCGCGTGCGGCTGCGACCGAATAGCAATAGAGGAGTAGATAGAAACTAAAAATTCTGTTCCACTTAAAACTAAGAAATTGCGTGGAAGTTAGTAACCTTGCTTCAAGGAATTGACTGACAGCTGTTACCTTTCACAAGCGGTTGTTTTTCTAGCGAAGCGATACAAAAATTATATTATATAATATTATACAATATTATAAATTGTTATTTACATGTTCTGAATCTTTTGTAACAAAAAGTGAGTCGACGATTTCGTTGGAGCAACGTCGCTGACGATCGAAGAATGAATGAAGAATACGATCGAGTTCAAATGTGAACATGTTCGACCAGTTTTAAATTTGACATCTGATACAGAAACGACCCCCTTCTGTATGATTTTTTTTACAAGCAAAATATCTTTGAGTCTAGTTAATAGTGCAACAACATTTTTAAAAAACCTAGTGCAAGCCTTTTTTCCAAAGAATCAATATGAAGAAACGGGCTTTTCAAATGAACGACAGAATAAAAAAATTAATACATCACATTTAAATTAGACAAATAATATATCATGTTTTGCTGCCTCATAGAGGTAGCTGTTTTCGTAATTAAAACAAAAATCAAGACTTTAGTGTCGGCGTACTGGAAATGGCGTTCCGATGTGCTTGCATGCGTGCGTGCGTGCATGCGTGCGTGCGTGCGTGCGTGCGTGCGTGCGTGCGTGCGTGCGTGCGTGCGTGCGTGCGTGCGTGTGTGCGTGTGTGTATGCGTGCGTGCATGCGTGCGTGCGTTCTTAACGTTTTAGACTATTTTAAGGACTCTAACACTAAAGTCTCGAAATATTTTTTCGTTTATGAAAACATAGTTTCCTCTATGAGGAAACAAAAACAAGAAACAATGTGAAAGCAAAGCTAGATTCAAGAGGATCGTTTTTTGTTTTGCACTTTTGTAAAAAGTAAAAAATAAATATTGTACGGTCTATAGGATCATTGACAATTACTCGTATGAGATTGGGCTGTATGATTCGACAGAAACTGAGGCTGTAATGTACGTAGACTTTATTGCTATCTCACACCATGCATCTGGTATGTGTGCGCTGGCGGATCTCTCGCGTGCTTACTGGTTAGGATGGGTCGGTGCATCGTGCTGCATCCTCCGAGTCTATCGAAGTACCTTGGCTTCGGCTCGTTAATTAATCAAGCTTGTACATAAGAAACGCCTCCGGCTATTGCCGCTGAAGATAATAGGCGCGATAGTAAAGAGCTTGAGGCAATGTATAGCTAACAGGAATTAATAAAACCAATTGAAATACGAATTGAAGTGCCGAAAAAAATATCTATGGCTAACTGAGATAATGAGTCATGATTCTTCGATGAACGCAATTTACTTTGCGGCTAACAAGTGGTAGATCGACAACTTGGAACTCTACACTGAGAGAAGAATCTAGTAAAAACTACCAATCATGTAAGAAAAAATACCATAGCACATAGTACACTAGTAAGAAATCTGCGGTGTAAACTGCGATGGTGTGAGTGGTAAAAAAAACCCGGTGTTAAAAGTAACACCATTTCGTAGTGAAAAGTACACCGGACATGTGGTAAACCGGTACCGTGGTGTACTCTAATAAATCCTAACACCAAATTGTGTGATGAATCACGATATCACTTAATGGTGTTATTTTCTTACGCATAACACAATTCTGTGTTAACTGATAACATTTCTAAGAGGTGCATTTAACCACGACTTTAAGTTTGAAATATGCATATAACGGTATCACATACGCCCTGAACGGTGTCTTCAACCCCTAAACGGTATTTTTAATCGAGCAGCGTCTTCCATTTTGGATTTTGGATTTTTTTAACGGTGAACTCAAAATCTTCCAAATATTAAATTTAAAGTACATCCGTACTTAAGAAAGAACATATACTTTAAAAAGGTGATAATTATCATTTAATTGAGTACCAATTGTTGATTTGAAGACAAAAAGAATTATGATGTTTATTTTTAATAGTACAATAAAAGAATATACAAGTACATAATCATGCGGTGTAATCATCTGAATGACAGTAATGTATAACCATTAATAACCGAAGTAGCTTAAACAGAATTTGAATAAGTGAAATTCACAAGTAAGCAATAGCGGTGTCGGTAGCGTGTTAGGTAGTAGGCATAGGTAGGTACGAGTAAGCATTAGGTAGGTAGTTAGAATTTTTTTATTATTTTTTTTTTATTTATAATTATCTCGATGTACAACGTAATTACTTTGTTGGGCAGTTATTAGTTACGATGCATTATATAAAAACTTTTACATCTGCTGCAAGCGCCTAAACCCTTAAAGCCTTAAGCGCTTAAACCGCAATATTTCCAGGGTCCCTTTTGTATTTGATTTAATAAATTCCGTTATTGTGGATAGTGGTACAATTTTTATAAAATTCATTGGAAGGTAATAGATATATCTCTTTTTTTATGAAAAATGGATATTATATGGAGCATACTTAACAAACGAGCATCTCAACCATCCCAAAAAAAATACGAGGTCACTTTACACATTTGACAGTATATTCTGAAATTTTTTAAGAAAAAATGAAACATTACGTATTGGCTGAAAAAAAATATTTTAGTCTATTTTTCATACAAATGGACCTTTCATGCATTCGAAAAAATCTACAAGAACTTTGTTTTCAAAAGTTCATTTGAAAGTACAACGTTTATGTCTTTAACGTTTTTTGCACGAGTAATAGTTTTTAAGATACAGGGTTTTAAAAAAAAACGTTCAAATTTTCGATATCTCAAAAAAATACGATCCAAAAATTCAGGAAAAATTACAAAAATCCCTTGTAAATAATCATGAATTGTGGTAACATTCCAATTTTTTTGGAGAGGGTCGATTTTGTGAGCGTTCGAAACCGGAAGGAATATCTCATATATTTAATTGGTTAAACGATAATTATGATTGCAACCATGATTTTCTGTCATTGTTATAACTACAAAATGTAAACGTTTCCTTTGGGAACTACTTTTTATGATAAAAAGTCAGTATTGTTGCTTTTACTATGTCAATTTTTTGTCAATGTGGTTGAATATATCGAATAATGATTGTATAATTTTAATGCTCTGGATCACATAACCCATATAATATATTTTGGAATATACTTCTGCAAATGTGTATCTTCAAATATATCGCAATATATATGATTAATATATTATTCATGTCCAACCGGCGAATTTAATATATTTCAAATATATTTTTTGCATATATTGTTATATCGAAGGCCCAGCCGATGTGCCGTTATGGAATTATATGGAAATCGAGTTTACCGTCATTATCATGGGCTCCAAAGAAAGTGACACGCGCAATATTCGGTGAAACATTTTTTATTTTGAATTTCAAAAATGGTAAATGAGAGATTGTCGTCAAGTATAATTAATTATTGTTAAAATAAAATATTTGGTAACAATTATTTCGAGTAATTGTGTTTCTTCGCGAAAATAACAATATTGTTTATGTTTGATAATCTATTGTTTAAACAATATTTAGTAACCATTTTTTTCTAACGATATTGTTCCTTTACCTGAATACCTAAAAAAACAACATTGACCAAGTTTTGTGCCAATCGATTCACATTTGGTAATATCTCGATCAAATAATTAATGCGGCACACAGCAGTCGAAAGACGAGCCAGCTGGCACGGCGAATGCTTGCGCAGTAGACACGAAGACTCGCATCCCATCACATCACATCACATGACATCGACTTTTATAATATTTTCGGAATCGTGAGGGACACGATGCTCATAACTCAGCATCTACCGAACAGTTATAATTGTCACTGTGCGCGTTGAAAAGCTTGTGTCCGATTTATATAAAAGTATCGTTGGAATTCCAATCCGATGCTTCGTTTCGGAGAAAATTAAGAATGAAGTTTTCACTTCTGACATATTGGCGTAAGGATACTCGGTGGCAACCCGCTTAACTCGGTTATCTTTCTTTTTAAGTATTTGGCGTGGAGACGATACCGCGTCTCTTGATAGGGACGACGTAGTTTGCTCTCGTGCAGCTGCCGGCATTTAATACTTTAAATATTACATATGAATATAATCGCACTTAGATGAAAGGGACGAACCTCGCGTTTCGTCTCTTTACGATCGGGTCGGGGGTTACTTCGTCCGACACCTCTCTACCACGTGATGCGTCGCAAATTGGATGTCTTGGAGAATGTATTTCCCGGGGTCGTTAAACGTTCCCTTGACACGCGATCACGACAGTGGGCTCCGCAGAGCACTCGCGGTAGGCGATCCAATCATCACGATGCATGTTGGTACTATGATATTGCCGGGCCGCGATCAGCCCTCGGAGCGTCGAAAGTTTACTTAAATCATTCCGTTCTTGATGCCTGTCTCAAACAAGTTGCACTTCGCATCTTATATCCGTCACTGCTTCTGCACTATACTACAATATTCCGATTTAGTTTCGTGTAAACAGTAGAGAGTAAGAATTTACATTTACAAATTGTGTAAGATGACAAAGATGATGTTTTTAATATAAATACACCTACCGACAGCGTTAGATGCGCGGCCGGTGTGTGGCTTCGGCGGTCTCCTGAGTCAAGCAGCTTTGCTTGCGTCCAGTAGATGGATGGGTGACCGCTTAGCCCCACACCGGCTTGCACATCGAATGTTGAGCGGCAGGCCAGTTTTTCTGAGTTCTTGATGTTAAAACATCGAGGAATCATAAAAATATAGGGCCGTCTGTACCGGCACGGGTTTTCCGCAGTTTCCCCGTGTCCTCGGCAAATGCGGTACAGTGTACACGGAAAAAACGGATTAGTTGGGCTAACAAAAAAAAAATAGCTAACCCAACCAATTGTCTTAGTGCTCTGAGCGCCAGTCGATAAATTGGTTGAGTTAACGATTTTAAGTTGGTTGATATGCTATTCGCTAGACCAAGTAATTTGTTAGCTGGGCTAATTGCTAGGGAAATTGTTGGATTAGCCATTTACTTGCCTGCTTCAATAATTTACTGGCGTGATACAACCAAGCGACTTGGTTGGACCAACAGCACAGGTTACCAAAAATATTAATAGACAATTAATACAAAATATTGATCTGCACGACCGCATAAATGCTTTTTTATCACCCGAAATTGGTTTATTGTCGTTTTTTTAACTTCGTACCATTGAAACCTCGGAATAAATAATTTGGTCGATAATGAGGATTTGAACCTGCGACCCTGCGATTTGTAGTCCACGATCTTACTCACTCTGCTATACGTATCTTGAAACATATATTTTTTAACCTTGTACATGACATTCACGGCTGCTTGAACATTATCATACGAATTAGTTATACGGATGATTCTGTAAGGGAATTGCTAGGTTAGGAACATCTTTTTTTTTTAAGTGTAGCCTTAAATCTGCTATTTTTCGAATCTGCTCCATCTCTACCTGTCAATAAGTGAATATCCGTTCATTAATTAAGTAAGTAATTAAGCCCGTTCGTCTCTCGTACGCCTTCACAATTTCCGACATTATTAACATATCAACTGACTTGCATGTATAACGGTGTGATGTCTGGTTTCGCAGCAACTGCAGTTCGTTGCTGCAACAATTTCAGTTGGTTGTCTGACACGCGCGCCGAGCGTGGTCGCACTAACAACTATAGTTGGTTAGGGTGCCTATAAAATTCGCTGCCTATCCTGAATACTATGTTAGTAGTTAGACTAACTAATCGTGTTAGTTGTGTTCACTATTCGCGTTAACTAACTGTTAATGGTAGATTCAACTAAACCTAAGTCGTTACTGTAACGAAACAGATAGTTATTGTAACCCATTTATACCCAACTAATAAATAGTTAGGTGACCCAACCAAGCATTTTTTTCCGTGTAGCTAAGTCGGCTGCGGACGCAGTGGAAGTTAGATAGCTTAGTGAAGTGCGGGTAGGGAGTGATAGGGGGGAAAGGGACGGGTTACGTAAAAACCCGAGAAGGGTATACGATGGAACATACAAAAAAAAAAAAAAAATACAAAAAATTATAAATACCCCTTAATGGACACAAAGAACTATTTATATCACTCGGTGGGAAAATGGCGGTATTCCGTAAAACCCCCATTTTCAGACCTTGTTAATTAAAATTATGTACGATACTCGTGCGAAAAATGTTTTCTTAAAACACGTGTGATCGCAACACTCGCCTTCGGCTCGTGCAAACTCACGCTCGACAGAAAACGTTTTTTCACACTAGTATCGTAATGTATTATTTTGAAATACTTATCCTGGTAAGAACTGTGATGTTCGCACTGCAAGGACGGGAAAAAAAGAACTTCAAAAAGGTTACTCATGCGTTTGCGTATTTCTTTCCCATTGTTCAAGGTTGCTGATAAAGTATTCCACGAGGAAATGCACCTGTTAATTATTGGCCTCCTTGTACTGGAGTCTTTATGAATGATGGAGATTAGTGAGTAAGCGACGTACCAATCTCTTTACAGCCTTTTATTTACAGAAATCATGTATTGCAATTATTATTAATATAATAGTGTACATATACGAACGGCGAAAACAGAAACAAATCCAATTGTGACGTTCAACGTCGAAAATTGTCTTGACACTCACTTTTATAAAAAGAAGTGCAGAGTAATTCGCACATGGCATCCTCATTTATTACAATATTGCGCATTGCTTTCTCTATAAGAAATTGCGTTGATGGATTTCATCTCCCACGCGCACGCGCACGCGCACGCGCACGCGCACGCGCACGCGCACGCGCACGCGCACGCACACGCGCACGCACACGCACACGCACACGCACACGCACACGCACACGCACACGCACACGCACACGCACACGCACACGCACACGCACACGCACACGCACACGCACACGCACACGCACACGCACACGCACACGCACACGCACACGCACACGCACACGCACACGCACACGCACACGCACACGCACACGCACACGCACACGCACACGCACACGCACACGCACACGCACACGCACACGCACACGCACACGCACACGCACACGCACACGCACACGCACACGCACACGCACACGCACACGCACACGCACACGCACACGCACACGCACACGCACACGCACACGCACACGCACACGCACACGCACACGCACACGCACACGCACACGCACACGCACACGCACACGCACACGCACACGCACACGCACACGCACACGCACACGCACACGCACACGCACACGCACACGCACACGCACACGCACACGCACACGCACACGCACACGCACACGCACACGCACACGCACACGCACACGCACACGCACACGCACACGCACACGCACACGCACACGCACACGCACACGCACACGCACACGCACACGCACACGCACACGCACACGCACACGCACACGCACACGCACACGCACACGCACACGCACACGCACACGCACACGCACACGCACACGCACACGCACACGCACACGCACACGCACACGCACACGCACACGCACACGCACACGCACACGCACACGCACACGCACACGCACACTAAAAATCGCATTTCTCGACGTTTTAGTGTATTTTGAGTACTCTGAAATTTAAGTGTCGATTTTTTTATTTTAAGGAAATATAGTTTTCTTTTAATCCGTCAAGCTGATATCCCCCAAAAGATTTCAGAACTTTATGATACTAGCGACAACGCGCTCGCTTCGCTCGCGCTTATTTCATTTTTTTTAGGTTAGATGTGCCGATCTTACTAACGAAACGGACGATCCCGATTGGCTACGAAAACTGGCTTCACGTTTTCGATTATTTCGATATACTTATCTCGATCATTCGAGGTCATGTCTTTTTTAAGAGGGGATTGTTATTACCGGTAGCCAGTAATCCGTCAGTACCGTCCTCTTAACGCGAAAACCAACAACAAATTAATGCAAACCATCTTAGTATCTGAAATAATTGACAGCCTTCGGCTCGTCGTCGACATGTTTGCGACTATGTTAAGCGCCAGTAATTTAATTTTTTTATTTAACGGTAGCCCGATAAACGAATGCGATCAACAACAAAATAAGATGAGCAATGCAGTTGTAACATCCCCACATATCCGCTTGAGTCTCATCTCCGTTAAATGATTCGCGGTAGAGACGCTTTTCCACGAATTAATTGGCAGTTCACGAAGCTGCAGCACCGCATGGGGTCTGAGAAAGCTGTCCGAATTGGGTTGTTTCGAGGGCCGAATACCGTCTGCACTCCGATTAAGTTCGTTCTTCGTCAATCTGTGCGCAGTCTGCAAACTGGCGTACATGCATTACCAGCACAAGTTGGAATATTCGCGTGCACAGAAATATAGTATATTTCGACCCACGTACGGCATGCCATGCTCCAAAGTGTTCCGTGTACTCTCACGTACCATACCGTTAAGACTCCACATTGAAAAACTTTTAACCGGATTAACTGTTACTGAGAACGCAGTGGAAATATAACCAATAGAAAAGACCATACAAATGTGGCATTACTTCGTTGGTCCATTCTTCTATTTCTGTACGCTGATCCCACTGCATAAATGTATCCGATATTTATAGTCATTGTGTCAAACGCCTCGTGCGAACAGCTGCGTTCGATCTCATTTCAAGAATTCAGGAACTGAAATGTAACGAATTATGACACATACGAGGGAGTTTATCAACATCGAGCAGGTCAACTTTCAGGTCACGCTTGCAATCTTTAATGCCCCATATCTTACCGCTGGGTCAACAGTGTACGCTCACTATAATACCAATACGTCACGTCCTCGTCGGTATGTTTTTTTCCGGTGTTTATTTTTATTTGTTTTAATTGTTGGTAATTTTATTTTTATATATTGAGCACTTAGCTATGTTTCGCGTTGCGACAGTGTCTTGTCAATTATTGGGGACGGTTTTATTTCACAGGCTCTTTAAACATACACTCGTCGTAAGATCCCCGGGTTATCGGTCCTTATCAATTGGAAGGTATTCGAATAATAATAGAAACGAATAATATGTTTAGTTGTACAAGGTAACCTATTACAAATTGCTAAGATTATTTTGTAACACGAGCACGAAAAGTCCGGCCTGTAAAGTGTATCGAAAGTGGCGCTTTTTAGCAGAGGATGCGCGAAAAATGCTGTAGATACTATTTTTACATGCTAGTTTGTTTTTCGCACACTTTTTTAACACTCTAGTTACTTTTCGCGCTGACTTATCTGTCACTGTAGTTATTTTTCCGAACGCACTTTACAGGAACGAAAAGCGGGAATTTTCGTGCACTTGTCACAAAAAGTAGTATGCGATACTTGTACGAAAAAGGGATCTTCCGACGGCGGTTGGGAAGTAGGCAGCACTCGCCTCCTCTCGAGCTACAAAGGTCACTTGGCTTTGCCTCGTGCCGTTGTAGCTCTCGATCCGGCTCGTGCAGCCAACTTCACAACCTCCGTCGAAAGACCGCTTTTCCGTACTAGTATCGCAAAGTACTATTTTAGCATCACTTTATAACATTCATATAATTTACGATTTTGTTGCCTTAAACTTGGATTAAATAGCTAAAGTCACTCTGACATAACGAAGGCGAAATATAACTAAAACATTTTTATTCGTTGTGGTTTTTAAGTGGTTTTTAAAGTATACAGGGATTCGGTGAATCCGAATTAAATACAAAGAAGATTACTAGTGTCAAAAAATCAGCAAAGAAAATTCTAAATAATTCTAAAGTTTTAAAATCATTGTTGTGAAGTAAATTGTTAAAAAAGTGTCATGTCTCAAGTGAAATAATGTGAAAACAAATTAGACACGTATCAAATGCTACTGGTGTAATACAATTCGCGACCTACTCATCACATTAGTTCTTGGCGTACAATTGTGAAATGACTGGCATACAATTACAACGATATGGTCAGAATTTTGATATTGAGAAATTCGGTATGTCGTAGAATAATTGTAATTCCCGTTCCCCACTAAAACACAATGACAAAAAGTTGCCGATAAAGTCAGATCTAGTTGACAAAAAATGGAGAAACAGTTGTCAATTGTTTGAAAATAATCGACAATAAATTGAGAAACAATTGAATCACCCTTGATTGCACTAAACTTTTTTCAATCTGTATGCAAAACTTTTTCTCCATTTATCGGCAACTTTGTTTGAATTTAGTAAACTTTTTCAACATTTATTTTAAAAAATATTCTCAATTTGTTGTCAATTTTTTTTCAATTTGTTGTCAATTTTTTTTCAATTTGTTGTCAATTTTTTTTCAATTTGTTGTCAACTTTGTCTTAATTTATTGTCACCTTTTTCTGAATTTATTTAAGCGTGCAATATTTTTTGCAATGCTTCTGCATTATTCCGAATTTCTCAGTTTCGAAATTCTGGTCATATGGGTCATAATTGTATTCCAGTAATTTTACAATAGCTGGATCGTCGACAGCGACGACGTCCAATTGTATATGTAAAAAATACTTATCTTAGAACACATACATTCATTCGCAAATACACACCTTTCAAAATATACAAATTCAAGGGCTACAGGCCCACAGGCAAACGCATATTCTCAAAGGGTCTTTTCGAATTTAATCCTACATTGAAAAAGAAAGTATTAACTTTTGGCACGCAGATGTTTTATTACTGGGAAAACCTATGAGTCAGTCTCGGACGACCAAATGTTTTATTGCGGGTTGACCGTTAGGGTTTTTTCCGCGAGTCGACGCTTCAAGACGCTCGGTACCTGCGAGGTACGCCAACCCTTACCAGCCAATCAGTTAAATAGTCGTGGTATGTACAACAAATGAACCAATGAGAATATGCGATACGACTTCTCCTCCCACTGCAAAAAGAAGCGAGAGTTTTTGAGTCCTGCTGGTTTGTAGTCAGTCTTCAGCGACTTGTTTCCGAGTCAACATCGAAAGTCATTTAAGAAACTTTCGACACACACATTAACACTTGTACTTAATTTAATCGTGAAGTTTGTAAAATACACTTTCAATTTATCGTTGTTCAAATATTGTATCCTTAACAATTCCCTAACACGAAAACAGTTGTTGCCGATTAATTTCTACAACAAGTACTAACCGATTTCGTCGCGACACAGCGCACGGGAATTTACAACTCCCGTGGATGATCAAAATATCGCGAGATCTACAATAGCTTCACCTCAAGAATAAACGTGATGATATTACGGCAGTAGCAATCGATACGTGTCAACTTTTTTTCACATTATATTATTTCACACAGTACGATTTTTTAACGCTTTACTTCACAACAATGGTTTGAACCGCCAAGATATCAAATTTTCTATCACGTCAAGCGTGATGATAGGACGATGTATCGATCTCGATCTCACCTCTACCTATTTCCGATGCGACAAGCTCCCATGCGCCCCATTGATAATTTATTATTTGTCTTTAATTACGTTCTATTAATATACTATTGTGCATTTTCAAAAATTGCTAAGAAAAAATGTTACTGAAAACGACTTCATCCCCCCCCCCCCCCTCACACTCCGCGGTCGATACTTATCATGAATCACCTTGTATTTTAGCAGGCTGTCCAGTGTCTGACGAAATTTTTTGCCGATAGAACCATGACTAAACCGTTTAAGCTTAATTTTTACCTGAAATATATTTGATTTTTATTAAAATTTTCAGAACATTTATCCAAAGGACTTCTAGTCCTTCAATTTGTTAATACAAAGATAAAAGAAATTTATAAGTACCCGACCGCATGGATCGAAATTGTTGTCCTATAAATCATACTGTGAATTAAGATTCCGGTACTAATTTTCATTCATATAAGTATCCTGAGTACTGGCAAAAAATGAAGAGCCCTTTCCTGTTATTTCGGGACGAGATGAATACTTTTAAGCTTGCATGTATCAAAAAATAAACTTCCCGATTACTGACGATATTTGATGGGTCTTACCTCCTAATTCCGAAACTGTTAGAACTAAAAACGGATGTTCCAACTCCAGCATGTAAACCCACATAGAAACGCCGAACTTGTGACTTTTACCGTAATGTCCCCGTGAAATGAATCATGACGAATGTGATTTTCCATTTTGTTATTGTTCAAGATGACAAGTGACGATTGCCGCCACTTAACATTGTGTGCATTATCAGTTTGAGCAACTCCGACGCTATTTTCTCAACCATACTCATTTTCCGCGACTTCGCTGCAGTTCCGATAAGAAAATCAAGACAGCGGAATAGCGAAAAGCAATTGAGCACGGCAGGGCCTATCGCGTTCTCGGATCCACGCGTTCTTCTGGACAGCGCGCTGTTGCGACCGGTTAAATAACACGTTACTGCCTCGGATCGAGTTATTACCACGCGGATGAAGCCATTATAAAGGACGACGGGTGAGAGCCTTGAGATTTAAGAGGTGCGATCGAGAAAAGGAGGAGGTAATATGGTCTCATCGATGCCTTTGGCTGTTTGCTTTAGCGTAATCGCAGACATTGCATGGTTCTGGTTTAATGGGATATTCACGTTATCGGGTCGCGTCGTGTGGACTGACCATTAAATTTCAACGCAATATCGCACTTGTGAAACTTACAGTTTATAGTATATACAGAAATACGAAGAAATATTTTTTCTTTTGGACAAAAAGTATCGATTAATTATAGCCGAACGATGATCAATAAATCAAGGTTTAAACTCCACGGTCAGCTTATTATCCTCTAACAACCCGATCCTCTGGTTTAAACCCTACGTAGTCGTTGCTTGATTGATCGAGATTTGACGAAACGAGATTTTAAGGCATTGTCAATACTTTCCCTGTCGTCTTCTTCGGCACTGCTAACTCTCTTTCAATACGATTTGTGTCTCACTATCCTCTGGGCGAGGACGATAGGAAAAGAGATTTGTAAAGCGTTAACCTCGCACGTATGGGCGATATATATATATATATATATATACGTCGGGGATTCGTGCCAGTCACTACATTAAATTATCCGTTTGACTACAAGAACCGTTTGTTGGTAAGGAAAATTCTGATAAAAGTCAGAGTTGTCTCGAAGTATTGTTTGTTTGACGGTTTAAAGAAAATTCATTGAGAATATCGGTATTATCCACATAACAATAAATTTCATGTGAATTGGAAGCTCATACCGATATAGTTACTCACATGAACACTCACACCGATACTCGCATCGATACTCGCGCCGATAGTCGCGCCAATACTCGCGCCGATACTCGCACCGATACTGGCGCGGACACTCGCGCGGATACTCGCGCGGATACTCGCGCGGATACTCGCGCGGATACTCGAAGATAATCTCCACCCTCGTACTCTGTAATAACGGTATGAAGGCCTCTGCTGCAGAGCTACGTCCGCAGTTTTTATTACGTCGCATTTGCTCAAATCGCCCATTACCCATTTGGCTTTCAAAAGTTGCCTGATGGTAAAAAAAAATTATAAAAAGATTGGATGCGTTATCTTGAAGTTCCGTTTGATGAATCAAGCTAAAATTCATTGGGCATATCGGTATTATTATTAATTAAGAACAATCGGTGTGCAACCTTACCAAAAAAGTCTCCTGTACGCGAGTAGTTACTGGCTATGATGTTTCGTTGAAGATAATTTGTACAGGATACAATGATTATGAAATTATACCGAGTGAAAGACTTTCGTGACATAGCAGCAATTTGTTGACTTCCCTTACCAGAAACGACATCTTCGGTTTTTTTTTTAACTTTTGTTACAATAAACATGTCTGTCCAAATGAAATATTCGGTTATTTTTCCACGGCGGATTTTCACCTTCCACAACATTTTGTAACTGCAGTATCCGAAGCACCCAACTCATCCGAGCCCTCCGCGTTAACCGAGATGTAGGCTCGGATAATACGGAAAACTCGGACAAAACGGATAAAGCATCATGCCCGCGCGCCGAGTAGTCTGTAACTGCTACATTGTTGCATATGCGCTTACCCTAGCAAGTTAAGCGACCATCTTTAATGACTATCAAAAGACTCAAAAAACGGGGAAACTATGGAAAACCCTTGCCGGTACAGACGGTCATATTCTATTCATCCTCCGGTATTTTTGCACTTGAGTAAAGTGCAGAAACACTAAAGTTTCAGAAGGAAGCGCCTCCCACTCAACGGTCGATGCGTCAACTAGCGCACGGCTAAGCGGTCACCCATCCAAGCACTGACCGCGAACGATCTTGCTTGACTTGGGAGACCACCGGAGCTGTGCGCCAACCGCACATCCACCGCTGCGGGTCATTTTTATTTTATACCTCACGATTATATGGGGTGGCCCCAGAAAATTCAAAACATTTCAATTTAAGGACCACCTTAAATAAATCTCGACGTTGGCATGCAAAATAAAAATCAGTGCTTCGCCACGACTCCGTCTTGGCACGTGATCCTACGAACATTCTGCGGATAGCAAATTAGTTTCTTCGGGCTTTCTCGTGAAAAAGGTATGCGAGCCATGAGTTTCTAAGGCGCTTTACAAAGGCCGATTCCGCTGGCTCCAACGGTGGCCGAGGTATTTATCGTGGAATATCCACAACAGCAGCGCCGACCCACCCATCATTGCCATAATAACCATATAGCCTTCGGCACCTATCATCAGAAACCGCACCAAAAACGTTCACAACTCAAATAATTGATTTACAAAAAATCAATACAGCGCAATTGGTATAATCGGCCCAATTTGGTTGCATTAATAATTTCATCTATACTTTGCATAACATACGAGACTTTAGACGGGACTTTATTGACGGGAAATATGATATGCGATTTTATTTAATAACGGATAAATATTAAGTATATTCAATGATGAGGATGAAAACGACGGCAAGCACTTGGAGCAAGAGTCGAAATAAAATTATGATACGTCGAATTATACGGTGATTCCGTATAGTGTACATATAATGCTTTGCGGGACGTTGACTCGACGGGTGGTTGTGATGAACGGACGGACACTCGTCCGGATGTTAATCGAGAGCTCCGAGGAGATCCGAGAGTTCGGATCCTTTGAACTCGCTACGCTAGCACGTACACGGGCATCGCGGAGCATGCCTCTCATTTGCATGCCTAACTAATTCAGAGACTTTACCGGGTGGCACGAGATACCGCGCCACGATAGAGAACAATTGGTCCGACGTTGATGCACTCCAAACCTGATACAAATGCACGACTGTGACGAAATCTTTGCCTTCGCAAGGCGCTTTCTCGAATTGAGAAGCGGCGTTCTACACCAATTTGACACTTTCTTTTCGACCCTCTCGGATTCATCTTGCGATTGGCCTTCTTATATTACAACTCGAAGATACAGTCTCTGGATTTTTCAGATTCACGAATTCAACATGGTAGTAAATATCGAATTTTTCAAAGTCAATGTATTCCGAAAACTTTGATAGACAAAAAAAATTGTCTCTGCAGGAAGGTTGTAGTTTCATGTAAGCTGTTCAATGGAACTTTTCAAATAATTTTAAGAAATCGAAAACTTTGATTTTTTATTTAAAAATTTTAAGTTTTTTTTTGTTTTTTAATTACTTTTATGCTGCTGCAAAATTTACCGAATGATTGAGAATATGTACCAGTAGTATTACAAAAATATCCCGTTTACATCGGCATAATCATTGAACTGTGAGACGGTCTGTACATTGAAAACGTTATGAAAGTTTGGAACCATGTTAACATGCAGAACGAAAAGTATACTGTGGGTGCGCCGAGTATCAATATTTTTTTGTCGTTTGTAGTATCGAATGGTCCTTCAAATTTTTGCATCGCTATATTTAACAACGTATTCTTTATTGAATAAGGATCATGAAATTAGCAACATTTAGGGTAAATCAGGGTGAGATGGCCACCCGTAATATCTTTTAACGTAGCAAACGAATGGCGCCGCTGCTTGCACAGTTTTTAGTATATGCGGATACAAAATGTAAGATTGTACGTACAAGGGTCAGTACGAGCAGTGAATCCTTATTTCGAGGTAGCCAGAAATTTCTCGAGCTATATATTTCTGGCGCTCTCGAAACATACTAAATTATAATTTTGCTAGTAAATCAACACTGCACACTATAGTTAGATCTTTCAAGAAAAAATTGGCGCATAGTAAAACAATTTTTTTAAATTCCTTCCCTAAATTTGAGCAGAGACTATTTTTCCGAGAAAATAGGTGATATGGCCACTCATTGTCCGGAAGACATGGCTACTTGTTTTTCGGGGGATATGGCCATGTCAGTGATGGCCATGTCACCCGGATATTGCGGGTGAAATGGCCACGTCAGTGGTGATGGGCAACTGCCCGCAATAACAGGCGGTGGCCTTTATCACCCGGATATTGCGAGCGAGATGGCCGCGTGGCCATCTCGCCCTAAATATCCGGGTGGTACGGCTAGTGAAATCATTTTCTTTTTAGTTTGGCATCTGAAACATTTGACGGAGGCAATTACTGTCTTTCTGTAGTTTATTTAGACAACATAAAATATACTAAGACATGTTTTGTGCGATCCCGATGCTTCTCTAGGTCCTAATCGACTACCTTAAGCTACATTTAAATCACGCATCGAAAGTATCGAAAGTTCTGAGTGAATTACTTTAGTTTGAAGTTTTTAGAGTTGGTTACAACAAAAATGTTTACGTTTAAAAAATGTTAAACCTCCAATTTTCGTTGTTTAATAAATCATGGCCCTATCACCCCGACTTACCCTAATTGATTTCACATACTTTTTTGAAAAGAACCTCCACAGAAAAGCCTTGCCGTTGCAAATGTACTTGGCGCACATTTTACATCGAAGATATTTTTTTAATCTTCTTTTAGCGCAATACCTGAGGATAAGTTAAATAATAAAATTGGCTTAACATTTTTGGAGAAAGAAAATCATTTGTTGAAGTTTAAACATCGTCGTCACCAGAATAGCTTTATCACAGTTACTATGGTTAATGTGAATCCAAGTGAAATCACAATACAAGTGTGAACCGATAATCCAAGTACTCAGTATAGAATCCGTCACGTATAACAAACTAATTCATAGATTCCTCGGGGATTAACGTCGTAGATGCAGTGAAAGGGTGGAATTGGATTTTTATGGACGAGCGTGCAGAGTCGTAAATTAACGATGCAATATAAATTGTTACTGACGCGCGGAGATTTATAATAGCACACTCGGATAACTGATATCAAAGCATAGAATTAGCATTGGATGTACACGCAGCAACTATATTTTCTATCGTCCAAGCTCGTGCAGTCTTTGCGACACGTGTTATACGGGCATCGTTTAATCACTAAGTTAGTGAGTCACTACTAATGCGGGCCGGCTGCGGCGACATTTCCATTCATAAAATCTCTCGAAGCGGTGATTCTACCATCTCATATATTTTGTTTTACGCAACACGCTGCTCAACGAATCTACGATCGAAATTGCGACACGACGGATGTAACAAGGACTTCTACAATGTGCAGTCACTTCACCGGACTGAGCAAAGCAAAGCCGCGAATTATCATTCAGCTTCGTGATGTCGGTGAATGCGCAATGTAATGAGTGTTTTTGTTACACGCAATTAAACAATAGAAATTATCATCGGGACCCGGTTCATATCACAAAATCATTATACGAATAATGTATGGCAATTGGAAGAAAATCACAATCTAGTAGTCCTGCGGCATGTTCTATATTTGTATGCCTCCTACTATATTTGCACATCATCGGAGATTATCCTGCGGATATGATGCGATGTTTTGTTTTTACCTCATTCGAGTCACTCCACAAAATAATGAGGGCACCGCTGTACTGTAAACCTATTTCTTGCTGCCTACCTGGGTACAAGTCTATCTGCGGATCAAGCCAGATAGACTTCCACCATTCAAATATATTTCGGTACACTGAGAGAAGGATCTCGGAAAAATTACTTTTCATATGGTAAATTTGAACCAGGCAACATAGTACACCAGCGCCACCACCGTCGATATGTGACATTTTGACAGGGACCATAGCAACTTTTACTCAAGCCATATGGTAATTATTTCCAGAGGGCAGGTTGGCAAAATGTTGTGTTTCTGGCTGCTTATACTAACTTCGCTATTAAAGTTTTACATAGATGAAATGAAAATCAATTAATATGTAGTTTTGTGGACGGTATATAAATTAATCAATGTATTTTAGAATATTTTTATTTATTTCAACGATCTGAAACTACGTTCTAAAAATAATTTTTTACGATATAATTATATCCGTCGCTCAAGCGTACAAAGTGGGTAATATTTATACCAGAAAGTTGTTCGAGCGCCAAAGAATTTCGTCAATCAAATTTTATGTACGTTACATAAAAAAAAAATGTATCGACATAATATGCCGGTATAACCTATAATCGGTTTACCGACTACTCGGGGCACCGATCCGCAAACCTTTTAATTATCATATTATATGCTGTTCTTGATTTTATTTTTTTATAATATTATATAATTGTTAATACTTACGTTCATTACAATTTTTTTTTCCCCCACGTTCCGACACAATTCGCGATTCGACGCCACCGATTACTATATTTTCTAGTAAAAAGAACTTATAGGCTTGCATAAATTACGAGATATTCGGGTAATATCTGCGATAGTGAAAATTACCATATTTTCTAGCAGAATGTGTCAAGTTTAATACGAATGTTTGCCACAATGTCGCTGTAGCGCCCGTATACCTGAAAGTTCTGCCGGTTTTTACCAGGTTTATGGTAATTTCTATTAGATCCTTCTCTCAGTGTAATTTTTTCATAACTGTTTTTTATATTTAAGTTAAAGTATCAGAAAGGCCGTATGAATTAATTCTAATTTGTATAAGAAAACTACATTTAATTTACAGAAGATACAGCAAATTTTGCTACGATCCGAAGTCTCTTTGAAAAGTGATTGTGTTTTCCGATGGGATAGACGTACAGACACACGGACAGAAATGGGACAATGCTTTTTTCTTTTGCATTCTAGGACGTGCAAAATATCTTTCTAAACCGTAATCTGACAGTCCAACTTTTTTTATTACAATGATTTCTCTCCTTACATACTAATTATGCGATGAAATAAAAAAAAACTTAGATATTAATTAATTTGTTCATTAGTTTCATAGCACAGTTTTATCATTCTATTACCTAGAAACAGTAAGGTCACGCCATCGAGACTCTTAAATTCCTCGTTGTCTCGACTCTTCTCTTTCGGAGGAACCAACAACTGAAGCATATACTCGAATATGGCCTCGCAACTGGCTTGTAAAGTGGGTTTTGCCGACTCGATCTCCCGCCGGCGAAGCATCGAGAGAGAAGATTCGGAACAACGTCCAGCATAAAGTGAGCTCGGTATGAAGACGTTAAGTCACAGCCGTCTCGCGCACATGCGGTGTGTGCGAGGCACGCTTATCGAAATCTTGATTAATTACGCCCTTGGTCAGAACGCGGCATCATTCTCGCTCACTCGAATACTTGAAACACTCCGTCGTCCTTTCTTCTTCGCTCCATGAAAATCGTTTGCAAGACTACTGCTTGATGTGCTGTGAGCGGACAAGTGTGACCAAGTGTGACTAGCAACAACGAACGCGGAATATCAGCATCGCAGATTCTCGGAGTGGTGTATCTTCATCTTTACTGCGAAACGCATACTTTAGACAAAACTTTCTTCATGATAGTATATAACTTCATTTCGGGGTTAGCCTTTTATGTCATGAAATTAACAAGCTTCAGTGGGTAAACTTCTAAGGAAATGGTTTACGCTAGAATCGTCTCTCACGACTAGTACTATTCTTCCTGCACCATTACATATTAACCGCGCGGCTGTAAGACAGTGATCAATAAGTACTTTGAACGTCATTGATGCCTAGTTTTTCTCGTTTTTCTGTCTTGCTCGATATCTTTGATATCCAGCAAGACTGGACAAGAATGGACATCCAGCAAGACTTGATGTCTTGCTGGATGTCTGCTCGATATCTTCGATCCCGTTAAGACATCGAGTAAGATATCCAGTAAAACTACGCATCAATGACGGAGAGCGTACATTTACAGTGGCACAATAAAATAATGTCAAACACAGCTTTACAATGTCCGTAGCCGGTTTATCCTTTCACATTTTCGCGTTCATATGCCGTTGATCAACTAGTAGTAAAATCACGGTTCGAAATGTATCGTTTAAAAAAGCTGGCTAATGGCGCATTCGCAGTGCGTGGTTTTTCCATCACATTTGTTGTTGGCGTAAAGTTGTTGCAAAATTAATTGGGGAAATTACGAACGATGTGAGAACATTTTTATGGATATTGATGAATAATTGTAATCTGTATTCCTTGCGGAAATTATTTAACGTCACATCACGCCATAAGTGGTGTCGCGAGCTGGCAGCGTTCGTCACGCTTCTTTTAGCTGGTAAGTGAGCATATATTCAAGGTCACCTGCAGGCATAAGCAATGGGCAGTCTTTAAATGTATTAACTTGGGTATCCAAAATGGTTTATTAGGAGTGTTTATACCTTAGCTAAAATGTTTGTCGTCATATACATACATCATTATCACAGACAATCCATATGCCAAAATTGGTTAAGTAATATTTTCTTGATTCAAAAAACACTGGCGCCTTTGAAAAGACACCAAATTCGATCATCGCAGTGAAACGCATAACACCCGTCTTTTTCCCGGAGGGCAGTCAGGAGTTATAAAAATTATTAATTTTAAATAAAAATCTTCTTCTGTAAAATTTGAAAGAATCGATTGAACTTCATCTCGACAACCTTTTCCTAGTCGACCAATCACGGCGATAATAAATCTACAAAAATGCTTGAACGCGCAATGCGCTATAAAATCGCAGGGCGGCAACTTCGTTATTTTCGATTAAAAATATCGTTACTCACGAATGTTCTAGGAGTGCAAAACATGAACATATGCTGTAAACAATAATTTCTATCCACATGCAAATATATATTCAGCATTCATTTTATTACCCACAAATATAGGTGACATATATTTAACATATATACATTTCCAATTACACTGTATTCGAATAATAGTACATTTCGATACGAGTTCAGAAAACGTTTTTCGCACGAGTATCGAACAAAATTTTATTTCACAAGGTGTGAAAATGGGGTTTTTCGCACGCGAAGCGTGCGAAAAAACTGCCATTTTCCCACCGAGTGACATAAAAAATCATAATCAATGAATCAATAATGAACGACGGTGAAATCCATATCTAGTGAATAAAAATTATCAAAGTAAATCGGTCACGATCGATGTGTGAATAATTTATTCAGACGAAAGAGCTCTGGACGTGAAACGCCACAGCCTACTGCATGTGAGTGATTATAATTCAGCAAGTCACATACCTGCGATTTTTTTTTCTCCTTCCCTCTTACAGAGCATTTCACCACCAATCGTTCGATTGCCGAATACGTCAGTCTCAGCTCCCATTGTTCTTAAGTAGTTTCAGCATCCAATTAAATTCACGACGAACGCTCGTCGCCTCTCGCTGGCTCTCCAGCGACTCATCGAAAGGGGAACTCGATGCGTGCTACTGACCCTTCCTCGAAGGTTGCTGCACCCTTTGGTCTACCGCTGAGCGTTTTGTGCTCGAACGCAAACGTCCCATGGCCATTGATCTTAGTCGACGAAACTTGTGTGGCCAAGAAATACATTTGAGGTTCTTCGATTATTCCATCCACGTCTTTAGACGAGGACTAGCAGCTCAATGACAAAAAGTTTCACGCGGAGATGGACCGTCCTGTGCGTCTTGGAACTCGACGGGCATTTTTTTGGAGGTTATAAACATTCTTGACCGTTCGGATTAAGGTGACTACTTATTTAATTTTCATAAGTTGGACCATGCATTAAAGTGACGCCTCGTGATAATATTTTCACTCCTTTTTTTTCTCTTTTCTAACTTATTTGCTTTCCTAACTGATTCTTCTATTAACCTTTTTTATCAAGAATTATGAACGATACGTCTACAAAAAGTTCCTTCGATCATATTTTGCTTCGCAATTCTAACGTTGCAGCCCTGCAGTGCGCGCTACTGAGAAACATTATTGTTAATCTTACATCGACACCGGTTAGTATTCTTTAGAAGACTTTAGGAAAATGCCATTGTACTGACCATTTTGAAACCGAGAACTTATGCGCATCCAGATTATTTTTTATGCAAACCTAACGTTTTCCGAATCGTGGGTGAATTATTTACGCTCCTTTTGCCGGATATGCTGTTCAAAAATTATAAATACAATCTCAACATTCTTGGCAAACAAAACAATTTGCTAGATTGCGTCCTAAAAATATAAAATTTTTTGGAAACTCAGCGATTTTACGTTCAAGGCTTATTTTACGTTGGAATGCTATTTTACTTACATTTCCACTATATTAATAAATATCGCAGTTGTGTAATGAAAATTGCAGAGCCAAGTGCTGATGACCCGCGTGCATATAGACTTGGCATGAAAGCTAATTCCAATTTTTATTTTATTAATGACCGGACAATAGAGAGTCTCGTGAGAATTAGAACACGTAGCTATAGATCTAGAGGCTGTGCGATGACGCGTACATTGTCAAGTGTCAGAACACTTTTTGTTAAATTTGCGTGATACTAATACCGCAGACAACTCGAAGTAATCATAGTCGCAATTAAAATTACGCTCTTAAAATAGCTCAAAATAGGGACTAATAGTGCCAGACAAACGGTCTGGCACCGTTTTACGAATGACACCGAAGATTTTTTCTTTAATGCTTCTATCTTTTTTTTTTCATACGAAACTCGCGACTCACTTGGGGAATTGCAGGCAAGTCGCCACTGGGCACACGAAGTCCACGCAATAACGGAAAGTATCGCGGTGCAACACGTTAGCAGCGTCATGCAGTAAAGCATGATTTATCCGTGCAGTCAACCCGGCGGTTAATGATCTCTCAGACTAGAGAAGTGACGCTTCGGTGTCCATGCGCCAGTGCATTGTGATTCAAAGGCAAAAGCTTATTTATCCTTCAAATGAATGCTGCAATGAAAAACATGGGCGCGTTTTCACTGCCGGCAATTCCTGCAATTTACTTGGCCCCGATTAATCACGAGTGCCCGTATATCCATCTGCTCTAGTGCCGATAACACGCTGCGATAATCGGTGTATCGAGACAGGCGTTAATTTTCACAGGTGCGCACTCTTGATATCGAATAACTGGTGGTCAATGAGCGTACGAGAGTTTTAAATCCTGTTAAATCCGCTTTCCTTTTACAACGTTTCAGTGAGGTATTTTCATTTCTTTTTTTTTTTCATTTTATCTCATGCAAAATTAAACAGTTGATTGGAAACCAGAGTCCACACTCGATCGAAGTATTTCTGATGCATGCAAATGAGAAATCAAAGGTTTACTTTATGCTTGTTTTTTTTATTTATTCTTATCAATTTAGTTTGTATTAACGACCGTCACGCTTGTTATCTGACAGTAAAGTAACAGCCTCTAATTATCATGTTCAGTCGTGTGTCGCTTTTCGCGTGTAAATACGGCGGCTTCAATGGAAGCTGCTTTGGCATACTAGAGCTGGTATGGGAGTTGATTAATGATAATTATCTTGGGACGCTTGAATAGATACGACTAATTTCAATCTCTTCCGTTGAACTAATTGAATTCGTTGCACCATCAAGGGAGATCCTGTATTAACTGAACTTTCCAGTACGGCGACGAATAGCTATTGATCAGATCGATGAAACCAAAGTATTTATATTAATGTAGAGTAGTTATTTAGGGCGGTGGCTGATTGATTCGGGTCGGGCTCACACACAGTGGGTTCGAGTTTCCACTTAAAAAATAGTAGGTCCAAGAGGACGCGGTCAGCGCCTTGGTGTGTCAAACCAAAAGATTGGGAAATTGTAGCGGGTGTAATATAGGGTGTAACTCGGACATACGACTATAGTCGTATGTCCGAGTCGTAAGACCGACACCTGGCGGAGCGCGAAGAAGCTCCGGTCTTGTGAATCACCTTCCAATTTTCAGTTCAATACCTCCACGTTTACCTGCATTCAAGCATTTTCAGTCAATTAAAAAAAAACTCAAAATTTCGTAACATTTAACTGCTTCGATAGATTTCGGAAAATTGTCAAAGACCCTTCATCGATATATTATATTTGTGCGCACCTTTGAGATTATATCTCAAAATTTACGAAAGTTGGAGATCCCACGCCATTCCTTTCAAGAATTTAAAATCTCTGAAAATCTCAAATCGGACATATATATTTTTTTAATTGTATACTGAACAAAGGGAAGTGACCACTTTACACATCCACACTCACACACGCGCGCGCGCGCACGCCCGTACGCGGCCACACAAATTCGAAAGTTTTTTTTAATGCTGATAAAAATTAAATTTTTCGCTGTTTTTAACTCCCAACTGCCCTCTGGGCAAAACGAACGCGCCAGTGTTTGTCGAAACGACAAAATATTACTTAACCAAATTTGGCATATTGATTCTTTGTATAATGATCTATGTTTGTGACAAAAAAAAAATGAAAGCTAAGGTGTAAACGCACGTAAATAAACCATATTCCGATAAACAAATTAATAGTTCGCGGTGTCATATCGATTAGCCAATGAGAAATAAGAATTTTTATTTTTTCATTGGCCGTTGTCCCAGATAGAAAAACGGACCGTGAAACGGGTGTCGTACAAATGGTACCACTACCGTTTCGTTACCATGCCGTCATTTTCTTCTGTCGGGATGTATTTTTGTCGATACAGGAATAAAAAAATATTTATTTTCGCGGTGTTATTGTTAGTTATATGATACTTATTCCGTTCGTCATTATTATTTTTGTTGATCCAAGTTGTTCACGCAGTAGCATAAAATTAATAGTATAGAGTTGTCAGTTGACGAAGTTTAAAAATTATCATCTATGTAAATATCTACATAATCATAAAGTTATGTGGATTGGACGCACGCAGGTACTCAAATACTCACAAATACTCACAAATACTCACAAATACTCACAAATACTCACAAATACTCACAGATACTCACAGACACTCATAGTTGTTCACAGGTGCTTATAGATTGATTGTGACATCAGTTATGAGAAAATAAAAGTAAAACTATCTTACGAAACTCATGCAAGCGTACGAAGCGCGCGGCTTCGCGCGCCACCATAACCGACAAGTTGAGTTGATAAAGTTCGATAATTTTTTTTTACATGTGCTGAGTATGAAATTTGTCAAGGGTTTAGATGAAACCCCCGCGTACGAAACTCGCTAAATGCGTTTGCGATTGGTCATGTTCAAAACGTCGTGATTATTATTCTATTTTGAGTTATCCTAACTTACACTGTTCTAAGAAAACTTTTGACATGCAAATGGAACAACTTGTTTTTTGACTCAGGGAAGATCAAACTTATGAAAACATATTCAATAATAATTTATTCGACGGAATTATCAGAACGCAGCCCTATCCTCTATACGGTAAAGAACGCAATGAAACGATGGATCATCAGAACGTTGCGCGTTTGTTGAACCATGTGCGTCTTGCATGCTAACTGCTGTTTGGATAGATGTTCTGAGATGATGTATACGTTTACTTACCCGACGTTCGACTGCTCCGGCAGTAACAGCGTGAGCGATACTCTTCCATGTTACTCACGGCGAACGCATGCATCGTTGCATGGCGCTACACTGCAGGATGATTTTTGACAACATTATATCACTGTAGAGGAACGTGTAAAGTAGAATAAGGACAAATACAAATAAATTAACCACTATTGCGCGAACATAATATACGAAACATCGAATATCTTCTGCCTGTGAGGACTTAGTACGTGAAAAAGGGGTTAGCAGACAAGAAAGACGGAAAAAAGGAGAGACGGAATGACACGAAAAAATAACCAGGTCAGGGGGGAACGCGTACATCATGCTGAAAAGAAAAACAGGTTCTGTGTGGATACAGCTTTCGTGATCGCATCGGCAACAGATTATACAGAGCACTGGTCTTTCAATGGAGGGCTTTAAAAATGGTGGCAAAGCTAGACGAGTAACGAGCTTTGTCCGGGGACACTATTTTTAAGATTGTACGACAGTCTTTATAGTCTCATCGAGTAATATATATCTTTCATACTTTTGCGACAATATGATTCATAAAGTATGGAGACAAAGACGTCGTTTAATCAGTTAACTTTTTTTTTGTTACACATGCACGAAAGTCCCCATTTTTATTAACGCATGTGAGAAAATACTGCGCATGCGCTAATTACACTCGTTACTCTTTCGCATACTTTTTTAACACTCCAGTTACTTTTTGTAAAATATACACAAAAATTCCTCTTTTTCATACCTGTTACGCATGGCAAAAATGGCGCTTTTTAGTAAAGTGTTCGAGAAACATGCTGTCCATATGCAAATTATACTAGTTAGTTATTCGTATACTTTTATCAATACTGCAGTTACTTTATCACATGCTTTCGTCACGCTACACGCATAAAAGGGGGAGTTTTTGTGCATCCGTTACAAAAAGAAGCATGCGATATTGTATATTCAGTACAACATGATAACGAAATTTTCCCGTACACTCGTTGAGAAGTGACGCCTACATCAACGAACTTTAAACACACAGTTCGATGAAATTTCGCATTGGGTAAAGAAGTTAAATAATACTATTGTTCTCAAATTGAGTAGAAATGAAAAAGCAAATCACAAACTTTCCCAAAAATAATCAGATGAAATTGTCACTTCTCAGCGAACGGAAGGAAAAATACGGTATAATATTCCCCGTAATAATGAATTACACGTCAGATGTATAAAATGTATAAAAGATATATCCCCCAAAAAGTGACCGTGCCCGCGGGTGTCCCATGAACAAACTTTTTCATTGTCGTGATTAATTTAATCATGAACAAAATGCGTATTGTCACTCATTGCGATCAGTCGAAAAATGTGTTTGCGGGTAAAGATAACTGTGATATCCTGGGAAAATCCATATAAAGAGAAAGGGGGACATGTCACTGCAGGCGAGAAACATCGCGTAAATTGCATGTAAAAAACGTCAATCTTTTGTAAGGGTAGAGAAAATATTATCGGAATAGAATAAAGTCAACAATAATTTGAGAAATACAGTGCACAATATATAAACGGTTTATTTTTCCGATACAATGTATACGTCTTGAGTCCACAGACTCTCCAATCGAACTACTCGTCTCGTTCTTATCAAACTCGCGTTAACGCACGCCCTTGTTCCCCTCTCTGTCTATCCGTAACCATTAGTAGTTCCTTCACCAGCGACTTTCGGCGGGAACTTTTACCATATAAATGTAGCACTTCACAGTTCGGGCATATCTGACCGTAATCCGACCCGGATGTACGCACTGATAAACATTAAAATCTTAACAAACTTGTCAATAGTTAAAATTACACTTTGTCACACACTATTTACATATTATTTACAGTTTTTTTTTCTTTTCGGAGTAACTCATGACTCGTTTACTCAGGTCTCGTCTTCCGAACACTCGGCTTCTTCCGATTGCTGGGAAACTTCGTTAGGTCGCCAGGGTTTTAGGTTTGAGGCTTCCCATACGCCACAATAAGGACGTTGCGTGACTTGGAAGTCTTCTATGTCACCCACAACATATCGGTTATTCCGCAAGACTTTTATTATTTTATACGGCCCTTTAAATCGAGGGATTAGTTTCCTTGCAACCCCTGGCGTGCTTTCAAAGTTTTTCAGCATTACATAATCGTCGATATTGTAATTAATCGCTTCTTTTTTCTTTGCGTCAAAGTACCGCTTATTGTACTCTTGACTTTTTTCGATTTTTTCGGCAGCAGCCGCGCGGATCACTTCTAAATCCCGTTTGTTAGTCGACGCTTTTTCCTCGAGAAAGTCTTTCACCGTATCAGCGATCTTTCCGCGTTGCTCTATCCCGAACAAGAGTCTACTCGGCGTTTCACCGGTGCTCTTACTCACGGTATTGTTTAGAGCATATTCAACGTCGTTTAGAACGCGATACCAATATCGACCGGACGTGTCGTCAATCAATTTTGCCAACATATCGGCCCTAGCACTCTGTTTACTCTCTCTACTTGCCCGTTCGCTTTTGGACTACCGGTCGCGATTTTCACGTGCGAGACATTATTTTCATGTAGGAAGTCTTGAAATTCCTTAGACGTGAAGCTACTGCCGCGATCAGATATGATAATTTTCGGGCGACTGTAGTAGGCGAAATACTGAGTTAAACTAATAACTGCTTCTTTGGTCGTGACCGTTTTTGTTGGATAGAGCTTTGTAAACTTGGTAAACGGGTCAATCACGACGAGAATATGTTGCTTCGCCAAATGTTTCTTGTCACCCGAATCGTAATGATCGATGTGCAAAGCTTCGAACGGGACATTGCCCTTGGGTATGCTATGCAAGAAGCCCTCTTGCTTACCCGTAATGGGGCTGAAAGCAATACATTTAAGACAATCTTGCACATACGCTTTCACTTTTTCGCGCATGTTAGGAAACCAGTAATAAACTTTGATTGCATCACAAGTTTTTTCGACTGCGAGGTGACCCATCTCGTCGTGATGTTTCCGTAAAACGTGTGTGACCATGCCCTCGGGAACATAAAACAATAGGTTGTTCTCTGATTTTCGGTACACCAAACCGTTACGCATTTCGAACTGCGCATGCTCGTTTTTTTCTAGTTTTTCTTTAAGCTCACGGATTTTAGCATCTCGGTTCTGACTAAGTGAGAGGTTTAACTCGAACGGGTTATCTTCTACAACCAGTATATTAATCGCACGACTCAATGCGTCGACGTGCTGCATGCGACTGCCGGCTCTATGCTCTACCACGTAATCATAATTCTGAAGTTCAAGTGCCCATCGCGCGATTCGCGGATTTATTTCTTTTTTGTCTAGTGTCATTTTAAGCGCATTACAATCCGTTATTATTTTGAACTTGACTCCCTGAACGTACACTCCGAAACGTCGTAGTGCATAGATAATAGAAAGAGTCTCTAGCTCGAAGCTGTGATACTTGCTTTCCACTGCGGTAGTACGCTTCGAAAAATAGAAAAGCGGATGGAACTTAAGATCCGATTTTCTTTGCATTAGGGTAGAGCCGAAACCGTGAGAGCTGGCATCGCAATGCAGCTCCGTCTCGTCATTGGGGTTGTAGATGCTCAGGACCGGAGCCTGCGTTAATTTCGACTTTAACGTATCGAAAGATTCCTGTTCCGTTGTATCAAACCGAAACGTTGCGTTTTTTTTTTAACAGATCATAAAGCGGTTTTGCAATTACCGAGAAATTTTCGACGAATTTTCGAAAGTATGAGCACATGCCCAGAAATCGTTGCACCGCTCGGATGTCGCTCGGAACCGGATAATTCAAGATTGCTTCTATACCGCGTTCAGTGGGTTACACACCGTTCTCTGAGACTCGGTATCCCAAATACTCGATATCGGTAGCGAGGAAATCGCATTTATCGAGCCGCAGCTCAAGTCTATTTTCTACCAACGTTGCTAGTACCGACTTCAACACTTTCACGTGCTGCTCTACCGTCTCTGTAGCGATCATAAAGTCGTCCATATAGGCCACCATATCGCCGTCTCGGATGTGCTTTGCTAAAATCGTATTAATCCACCGCTGAAACGTAGTCGGCGCGGTTTTCAGACCGAATGGCATCTTCAAATATTCGAATTGACCGAGGGGCGTGATAAATGCCGTGAACTTAACTGACTCTTCAGCTACAGTCACGTGATGAAACCCATCTTTCAGGTCAAGCAAGGTAAAATATTTCTTCCCACTCAGAACGTCAAGTTGATCTTCGATGAGTGGTAAGGGATAGTTATCGCGCAATGTGAGTTTGTTCAGTCCACGGTAATCAACACACATCCTCGTTTCGCCATTTTTTTTCTTAACGAGCACGATAGGGGAGGCGTATTCGGACTGACTCGGTCTAATCGTTCCTTTCTCTAACAGATTGTCGAGTATTTCGCGAACCTCCGATTTCTCTGCATACGACAACCTGCGAGGTGAAATGTGAAACGGTTGATGTTCACGTAACGACAAATTAAGCTCGGCTTTAACTGTAGGAACATCCGGCCGTATTACTATCGTAAATAATCCGGCCGATTATTTACGATAGTAAATAATCGACACGTACCATCTCTCTCACTTCGGACTGAACTGCTGCTGGGAGTGCAGGGTTGACCCTCAACGGGTCCACTACATCTGTTACGTCTTGATTGTGTTTTACTATATCGATATTCATAATTGCAGCTACCTCATCGGAAACTTGAGTGTTAATGGCTCGATCTGCTACGAGTCTCATTTTAAACAATCGTAAGATGTCTTTGCCAACAATGACAGGAGGAATCATGGTGGAATCCGGCACTACCAGCAACCGAACATTTTGACAGACCTGACCATCGATTTCAACGTCCGTACAAACGGTACCGAGTACAACGAGACTGCTACTGTTAATACCGCGAAACTGTGAGAGAGGATTGCTGTCGAATTCGATAAAGTCTCCTGGAACATACTGTATTTTGACAAAACTAACAGCGCTGCCCGTGTCTAGCAAAGATTCAAAAAATGTTTCGTGTACGTCACCATCGCTATGCATAATGTAACGAATCTTCCGTAAGAAGTTCTCTTCTTCGCCGGGGTTTTCCTCTACGTTGTTGATTTGCTGCTTTTGATCCTTCGTGCAGTCCCTCGCGAAATGTCCTTCGTCGCCACACTTGAAGCAACCCGACTTTTCTTTCTTGAGCTTCGGACAATTTGGTTTGATGTGTCCTTCTTCTTGACAGTGAAAACATTTCCTCGGCTGTTCTTCTTGTTTATCAAGTTGTTTTGAGGCGTTGCCCTTTTGTTTTCCGAAGGTATCTTGTTTCGCACGGGATTTATACTCAGTGCGGAGAGAAACGTTTTTGAAGCTCTCAATCATTTCCGTTGTCGAGTGAAAACTTTGGAGTCGAGCTTGATTCTGCAAATGGACATCGGGTATCCCCTCGATAACGTAGTCAACGATTTCCTCGTCTGCGATCGGAACGCGATTCGCCCATGTCACCTTTTCGTGACAGTACTCGCTGAAGGTTTCATTAGCACGCCAATGTCTGTTTTCAAATTGTTTCCGCAGAGCCAATTTGTTCGGCCGGTGATCGAACATCTGACGCATTGCCGTCAAAAGGCGTTCGACCGTCCACTCTACATGTTCCGGCTTTGAGTGGAACCAATTTAGCGCCTTTTCCTTCAGTTTTGACCCTGCGAGAATTCTTGACGAGTTTTCATCCAAATCGTATGTGCGGCGAAGGAGATTCAACTGCTGTTCCCACTTCCAGAACGTATCCTCTGCGCCCGTGAAATCGTTAAGAAGGTCTCCGAGAACTTTAACGTTTATCCTCGGTCGCTCTGCAGCTATTGGTGCTGCAGGCCTTTCAGCGTTTCGGAGTAATTCATTCTCTCGATTAGCGAGAGCCAGTTCACGACGCATCAAATCGGCTTCTCTACGAAGTAACTGAAGTTCGCGCTCCATATCTTGTGGGAGCTGTTCAACATTACCCACTGGTGGAACATCGTCCGGATTACCTGCGGCAGCTTCAATAATTTCATCTGGATTGCGTCTCCAATCGTCGGTTGGATCGGCGGTTTGTAACCGAACAATAAGCTCCGCTTTCGTTCCATGCGAGGGTAAATTTCGTTCTTGCAGTTTCGCCCTTAACTCGACGACGGTAAAATCATGTGCCTCTCTCATTCTGGAACCTAACACGAATCACCCAAACTATAAAAATATAACAATCATAATAACTGCTTAATGTCACTGAGTATTTAAAACTTCCGTATATCGCACTTATTCGCAAGTCCCGTCAGCGCGCATACTCTATGAGTTCGAACGGCAATTGAAAAGTGCGCTCTATTTTATCTGTCCCGAGGACTCACTTATTCAGGCGATCGATTATCGGTATTCAAGTAACGATATCCTTCCCGTCGATAACCGTGTCGATAAGTTAGATATCGATAATAGCTGTGAGTGTAAAGGCACAGTGCTTCGTCGGGTTACGTCGCGTATTATTACGCGTCATTTGAATGTCTCCGAGAATCACGTACACAACGCCACCGTGCGTATCGCAACACGGATCACGCGATTCTCGAAATTCGTGCTCGCCCAACCGTTGCGACCGAATTCGCGAAAACAATTTTTTTCAGCACTGTTTGCCTTGCCCGAGCCGAGCAATTCTCGGATCTCATCCTTGCTCTACCGTTAGAATCGACGTCGCGATAACCACTTCTAACACTGTTCAACTAAATTTTCCTACCGATTCCACACTGCGAATCAATTTTTCAGAGCTTTCTATTCACTTTTAGATCACTCCAACGGATCAGCGATACTGCCGCAAAACCCTGCCGGCCAGAAACACTGGTATTTTTCGAACCACACGTTCATTTGCTTGCTAAAACAACAGTTTCCCCGATCCGGTTAAATACGCGCGAGAACAGTAAGCTCGTCAATGCTCACTTTCTGCCGCCCGCATTATAGTCGCAATCAAGGCAAAACTTTGCTTAGACTTAGACGATTATCAAGCGCAATGGACGTTACGCTTCGAAACCTCCCGACGCCACGCGGCTCGGCACAATTTGTCGCTATCACGATTGATTAAGCGAACCCGTTCACTTGAGCTTCGATCCCACTTCTGAATTTGTAAGGGTAGAGAAAATATTATCGGAATAGAATAAAGTGAACAATAATTTGAGAAATACTGTGCACAATATATAAACGGTTTATTTTTCCGATACAATGTATACGTCTTGAGTCCACAGACTCTCCGATCGAACTACTCGTCTCGTTCTTATCGAACTCGCGTTAACGCACGCCCTTGTTCCCCTCTCTGTCTATCCGTAACCATTAGTAGTTCCTTCACCAGCGACTTTCGGCGGGAACTTTTACCATATAAATGTAGCACTTCACACTTTTCATTCGATTTATCTACTATATCGAATCTACGTGACTACATCTAACTAAGTTTCAACGTTTCTCATAGATATTCTATCTGCTAAGGATCCAGGGGACAAAATGACAAAAATATACGACGCGCGATACAAGAATAAATTATATAGTGACCGGTTTGATTCAACACCATAAATCACGACAGGTCGCGTTGATTTTTTTCGCACGTCCCAGTCAATTAATCCTTCCTGGGTGAAAGTAAATTGGAGATCAAGCAGCCTTACAAATGCCCGGAAAAAATTATTATATTTCATCATATATATTTATATCAAAATATATTGTATACGATGGAAAATTATAAATGGTCATACATGTGTGTATATGGTGTAACGTAGCGAAGAACAGCATTAATGAGGACAATTGCGAATTGGTGTGGGAAGCGGCCTGGTGTAGCTCAGTGGTCAGAGCAGTCCACGTCAATCGGAAGGTCCCGGGTTCGAATCTCGACCCAGTACGCCTTGCTTTTTTCAGATCATATGCATTACTTTCGTTATAATGGATATAAATGATATTGTATATTATTCCAATATGATTGTATATTATCAAACACAATCATATCGCGTAACTAGAATTGTAAGGGCGTCTTTGCTGTGTGTAAGCATATGATATACGCTCTTCCGATTTCAGGCACGTCATATGTATTCGTACATGATTGTATATTGAAATATATGGTCACGAATGGAACATAGTACACGAGGGCATGTGTATGTGCGTGCGTGTGACGGATTCTGGGCGTTAAAAATCGCTATAACTCGCAAACGATCGAACCAGCTGGACGAAGTTTGGTACATAGAGAAAATCGCTAGTTGCGCTTATTCAGTATAATTTTTAACAAAATTGATCTCCCATTTGAGATTTTATAAAATTGTGAGTTTTTTTTTAATACTGATAATATTAGTGTAATGTGAGTAAACGTGAATGTATTGACCTGAGATATGGAAAGTGAATGGATTGTAACATTGCACGATATTTGGTATTACATTTACTCCGAAATGGATCTAACCGTCTAAGTTTTTAAAGATTTTTATATTTTTAATTTAAAAAAAGACATTTTATTTAACGTCCGTCAGGCGTTTCTTCATCCGATATTGAGTTAGCAGTAAAATGAGTTGCAGATTTATAATCAGCAGGGAAAAAGACATTATAAATATCCTCGAAACGACGAGTTACGAAAATGTGTTTTAACGAATTTTGACAACAAATTGTCCTATGAATTTCGATTATTTAGATTTTATAATATAAGCATAGCTTCCTCCACGAAGAAGTCAAAATCGAGCATTGAATTAATCACAAACCCAGTTATGCGCAAAATGCAAAATTCATATATGTTTATGAAGGGTTCATATGTACCCGAGGGGAAAAATTTTCCGGCTGCCATATTTTTCATCAGGTCCACATCAGGTATGAATCCGGCGGCCTGTTCAGGCTGGCCGGACCATTGCCTGATGTACACCAGTTCAGGTACTAATAAGGCAGACGACATCAGGTTTGCCGGAGATCTACCGGAATTAGGCCGTTTCCGGGTGCAATAAGGCATTCTGGTGTACATCAGGCAACAGTCCGGCGAGCCTGAAGAGGCTGCCGCATTATTGCCTGATGAGCACCAGTTCAGGTACCAATAAAGCAAGCGTCATCAGATTTGCCGGATTTACCCTTGAACTGGGCCATTACCGGCTGCAGTAAAGGACACCGGATGTGTCATCTTGGACATCGCCGGATCCGGCCCTGATATGAAATTCATTTCATTTGCCGGATCGCTAAAACTTGTTTTGTTTCAGTTCAGGGCCAAGTCAGGAAAAGATCAGGCATTTATAATTGTCATACAACATTTTTTGAATTATTTTTATTTGCTACCTTGACTGGCTAGAGCCGTATAGCGAGTATAAATGCAATCAGACTACCAGGCCAGGCAACATTGGCGATATCAAACAGGCGCTTATTCGTATATAAGGCTTCTATTTTTATAAATGCCGCTATGTAATTGTTTATTAAGCACTTCCCAATGTCCGATGCATATAAAAATTTCTAGTGTCTTCAACTCATAAATGATTCTCACTGTCGCATGACCTCTGTGATGTAAAATAGTCTGCAAAATATATTAACAAAATAATTTCTTACACACGATCTATAAGAAAGATAACCCACAAATCTAACAACAAGAATAAGACATAAATTAATACATACCTAAGAAGCCGTTCCTGTGTATATTTATCATTTATAACGTAATAGTAGCAGAAATATGACTGGTGCAAATCTGGAAATAATCTATTCTGATTCTAGATTTGGTTAAAATGACAGCATCTATTAGTCCAACGGTTGATAGAAAGTAGTTAATTTTAAAGAGTACTCCGAAAGTCACCGAAACGTAAAGTATATAATTTCTTGTCACTCGACATCAGCAACAAATTATTTACTTATTTATTTAATTTATTGTTCACGGTCCGGGCCCAATTATAGGACGACAGTTACCCTACCGACAATAAAGAATTATAAGGTCAAAAGGCCGTAACTATATCGTAGCGACAAAAGGAAAAATTTTCCTTCATTGGCCCAACTTGTCAACATATTTTAATAAAAAATTTCTAACAAAACAATTGACCGTTAGAAATAGCCAAGTAATTGATTGAACTGAATTGATTGAATAAGTACAATACCTCACAAACATAAAAACAAAGATATAACAATTGAATGTTATGTCATTAAATCACGATCCACATATTCAGCATTTCTAGCATACGTTATATACAAGTTCCAAAATATTATTCGCAAGTTCTGAATAGCCGAGTGGGTTGGTTCCCGACTACAAACTTAGATGACCGGGGTTCAAGCCCCAAACTGGGTAATAAATTACTAATGTGTTTCCGATATAAAAATGTGAGAATTAGTAAGGTATAATAAAATATAATGAAATAAAGCGTTGAACCCCCGGCTGAATTTCGTGTAAGTGTAATATTTTTGTAAATTTTGTTGTCAAAAAGAGGAATGGTGCGTGATCCGGGCCACGTCAGGGCCATATCAGGGCCTGAACTTGGACCGGATCCTGATGCCGGATCAGGGCCGGATTTGCATGAGCGTTACACCACGGATCATGGCCATATCGATATGCCATATCCGGGCCAGAGTTGATGTTCTGGCGCGCCAAGTATGGGCCGGATTCTGACCGGATTAAATTTCTGCTCGGGTAATTATATACAATGATCAATCATCATTATTTTCCGGATGTTGTTATTTTCCCTGTCAACAACGGACGATCGCCATTTGCCGCATGTTATCGAATCTTTGTCTACAAAAATTTGCAGAACTCTTGATATTGCGATTGACAGATGAACAAAATATCCTATGGCTGCTGACGCTACAATACCGAATCGTTAGCCCACTACTGACTCGCTTGTGCGCATCGCAAGTAACCCGCTCGGCGATTCCTTGTCGCCTCTGGACCGCCGCCCACGCCCACGTAACACTATAAAATCCATAAATATCCATCGCCCGACACACGAATGCTAATACTCGACGCTCATTAAAATTAATCTCCATCCTCATGGATGTATACTCGAGCGTATGCAAGAATTTGTGATGAAGTCCGGTAGACGTGAGCAAAGTAAAATTGAATTTGAACTTACTTCGCAAAAGTGGCTGAAAATCTGATAAATATTGCACAATCAATTTTAAGAGAATACGTACTTCGCATGCGGTCGAATAATTCGCGGATCTAAATCTGTCGTGACACATCGATTTCCGATGTCATTATACATTTCGTTTCATTATCGGAACAAAATATGAGTAAGGATGTTTCATTGCTAAATTATGGTGGGGCACCCGTTGATATTGCCACGATATTAAATATTGTGGCTTGACAACATCACCTTAAACTCTGTTTGTTAAGGTAATTCATTGATTTCTAAATTCAAATTGTAATTGTCCATTAAAAAAATAATTGGAGAAAAGATATCAAAAACAATGATACATTGGTGATCTTGTGTGATATAAAAAATAGCCAAGTTCATGGAAATTTTTTATTATTGCTAACAAAAAGCCTCTAAACTTTGGAATCACACAAACAACTCTCATCGCACGTATTGTAATATATTTATACGCCCTGATTGCCCAGATTCGATATTTGAAGAAATTTGGTGAAACCTATTGCAAGAAAAAGAAAGATACGGTTATTCCGCGAACTGAAAATCAATGACTAATATATCTCGCCAGCTGCAACTACAGGCTGTACAACGTTTGTGGTTCGTCACTGTATGTTTGTTATTCCAAACTTAGCTCGCTGTTGGGCTGACGCGGTTTCTTTTTTTTCGCGACAATTACGAAAAACAATCTCTCGAGAAATCGGTATTCCCCTCGCACATCGATGTTTGTTGTACTGTGCAATAGGGTTAGCATCCGTGATTTTTAACTCGTATCCGTCAGACCCATCTGTGACCGACTGGTGACGTCATTTTTAATTAAAATGAATGTCCGTGTACGGTAACGGTAATTCTTATCTCAAGCCATGTGACACGACGAGCAAATGACAATGGTAATTAGTGTACTAAAATTGGCGCGGTACATTTACTAAGTTGTAAAATGACGGTATTGATTTGTTGGTAATTTTCTTAAGCGTTTAATAATTGAGATAAATTTAGCTGATCACCATGTTCATGAGCAATTTGGTCAAATCGGTCATTTTATGAATGGTCCTGTGACGGTCACATGACAGTAACCTGACGCCCAGTAACGGTAAATCACTGGTACACAAAATAGAACCAAGCAAGGGGTCTTGCATGAAGAATCGAGCGATTGATTAACTCATAGACTATGTTTAATTAATTATTTCCCTCATCGATCGACTGGACGTTAGGATAAAAATAAGAAAACGCCTGTGCATTTTGGATGGGTGATGTAGGGCACCGAATGACGACTATTCCCTTTGTGAGTCGCATTACCTGGCATGGACGAAATATGCTAACTTTGAAATACAAATTTCTCAAAGAAACTTCTTCGTACCGTTGGAATATATAATTTCCATAACGAATTCTATAATCGCATGTGTGCCGTCTCCTCTGGGAATCTTTGGACCAACATTACACAAGCATCACCCTTCGCATGATTGATCATGCAGTAAGCATTTTTTCAATATCCGCCTGTTCATTCAATCTTTTCACTTCATAATCCAACACTTTACTCACCATGTGTGAGGTCGAATGATTTTTTTTTTAAATTAATGAGTAAATAGACAAGGATGAGGAACGAAGCATGGGTGTGTTCGGTGGCGCCTGCGGTGACGCTATGAACGCAATTAGAATTCGATATTGTACTTTGCCTCCCTCGCTATACTTATATCTTGCACTCGGTATACAAGAAATCCTGGTATTCTTACGTAATGTTCACCGTCGTGACCATTCGATACTTCCGCAAATCGCCTTTATATTCATGAGCACACTCATTGAATTGATATGTCGCGTCTGTTATTAAAATAATTATTATACGAAGCGTCTAGTACCTGTGCAACTTTAATAAATATCGATCCCGGTATGCCTCCACGCATTCATCTTTGTGGTATAATTTGCCAATGTCACAAATTATTGTATTAGGAAGTTTTCTTACATTCCCACCGGGCAAGCAATTGTGAAGAAGAAATGAAAAGAAAAAAAATGCCACTAATGCATCCTGTTTCATTCAACGATTCTGCGCCTACTTATCTATGCATGCAGGTGCGTCGACTTGTATTGAAGACATGAAGTCCTCTGTACGCCAATAGTGCTTTCTCGTTAATTATTAGGCGGGACGTGTGTCGCCGCGAGTCGATACTCACTTGCATTTTAGAATTGTACACTTTATAAATTGCGTGAGAACACAGCGAAACTAACTTCCAATGGACACATCGACATTAATCACTTGGAAAATAACATTAATGATTCAGGTATACCACAATAAAGTTTGAATGGAAAAAACATACTTCTGAACGAATTTGAAAAAAGTTCTATAGCCATATGTTGCTTACATCTAACTGGGGTAACAATAAGGTGTACGTTAATCGGAATAAAAATGTATAAATTTGAATCACGATTAGAATGCAAAATGAACTATCGGACTAGCTAGCACTTTAGAAAACCATTTTGGTTTGCTGGACAGCGTTGCAGTTGATAAGGGTGGTTTTTAAGGGGAACAAGGAGGTTGGAGGTTGAAAAAAATACAAAAATACTTTAAAAATTCTTGTTATTCGTTGCTATGTAATCCTTGAATGATTTTTTGATAAATGCACGAAGGTCCTCGATGGCGCATAAATGTCTGTTGTAGATCCCAAAAATTTTCTATTCCTTTACAGTTCTGCGGTGGTACGTGTAGATACAACAGTCACTACACTTCGTCAGACGCGTTTAAGTATGAACGTAGAAGTAGTCACGGCCGTATTTTACCGACGGCTCTATCAGTCGGCCCGTTCGGTGGGACAAAACATGACCGATCTAAATACGTAATGATATTTTGTGGGCATCGGGTACTTCTATGTAGCGAACTACAGGCAACATGCGAAGCGTATTTGATCTAATGATGTAGGAAGTGGAGCATGTGGGTCAATTTGTGGACACGTCGGACCGAATGCATGGTCCATGGGAATAACACAACGTTCGCTCGATGCTCTCCGGTAATTATTGCGCCTCTTCTCGCGCCCAGTACGTGTTTCAGGAACCATTAAAAAAAGCCATCATATTCTTTCATCACGTACCATACGTGAATTATACCTCTGACCAATGTGTCTCCTTCATAAGTGAACTCTGAACCGTCGCGGTGTCGTAAATTTTCTTTTTATAGTACCCCACAGTCACGATTAACATTGTTCCATATGCAGTCTATTTGCCTATCCTTTTCACCGTGACACTTGCTGGACCCACCGCATGGTCACACGTTCATCGTGTAGTTAAGTTTTATGATCATTTTTATAGCTATTCTGCTGCTTTAACCGACCTAGTTTTATTATTCAAAGCGCAGCATCGATCATAAATATGGTCGAAGTTTTTTTTTATAGAAGGGAAAGCTGTACATTCGCTCTATAAAAAATCCGTATTAAGGATATCCATACCAAAAGTTGTTTCTGTTCGATCTTAATCAAACTTATGCGATCTACAGAAAAAAACACGCTTTATTTGTTGGAATTTTTAAAGATTTTTTGACGGTCTAGTTTTTTTGCAACGTGATTTCAAATTCACGTATTTTAACATGGGAAGGATCGGATCTAACCTCAAAAGAGATAAGAGATGTTTTCTTACAGCAATATAACATGGAAGTTACATGTAATGTAACAATGTTATTTTTCCGATATATAGAGGGTATATAACATGGGAGTAATATGTAATGTTATATGTAATGTTTCAATTGTTATATGTAGTTAATGTAATCGTCTCATGTCGGTGTAACGTTATAGTTATGTAAAAAATGGTGTAACCATAACATAACATACTTGTATGTGAGTGTAACGTTCGTGATAATCAGGCAATGTTTATGGCGTATAACGTAATTACATTACAATAATGTAACCGGACTCTGTATCGTTTATATAACATATTTATAACAATGTTTATGACCATTACTAATCTACAGGCAATGTTAATGTTACAAAGTGTGGTAGCGTTACGGTTACGAGACCAGGGTTTATAACAGGTACATAACATGCTTATAACGACGTTATAACAAGCAAATAATTACTGGCTTCCTTATTACCGTTAAAGTGCTTACCGACCAATATTTCATGCTAAAAATTAAATCTTATACATCAGTCATGATCTTCTAAAATGTTCCAAAATTATGTTCTTAAGTCCAACATAGCCGAATAGATATGGTCACCGTCAGCAAATCCGAGGGTCCTAGGTTCGTATCCCGCCGATGGTAAACAAGTTAATAACGTTTTTTTAGATGTATTTGTTCTTACCGATATAGTAATTTCGTTTGTCACTAATATAGATGCTGATCCAAGGATGGATTTAGCCATAATATGTTTTTGATAATAAAAATTGCATGTTACATTGTCATGTAACAACGATATAACACAGTAATATAACAGTGTTATATTGCTGAGTCGGAAATGGCAACTTACATGTAATGTACATGTAATATTCTCGTAATATTACCTGTTATTCTCAGCTACATTGCTGTTATATTGCTGCTAGATTACTGTGTTTACTGGGAGTGGCTTGAACTCTCGCATGGGTTTCGTACAATAAACAAAATCTCCCCATACCATCGTGATTTGCATAATATTTTTACTAACATCTCTTACAGACTTCGGTGCAAGGGTGGAGATTATGTCTGTGAGTATCTCTATGAATATCCGTGAGTTATCCCTGAGTATCCCATGGTATCTGTGAGTATTTGTGGGTATCTGAGTATCTGTGAGTATTTCCAAGAATTGTATGTTTGGTGTGAGTATATGTGAGTATGTGGGTGAGTATCTATGAGTCTCTGCGTAGGTGTCGAATCGACAAAAAATTTATTATTATGTAAAAGATAACACAGTAATACGGAAGTGGAATTCGCACGTTGTTTGTGTATCTGAATCTGAAGTGTTCAGCAGGTGGATTATGGTTTGTTTCTCTTCGAGGTTTCCGATCTCTCTTCCTTCTGTAACTTCCTAGCATTTCTCTAAGGAGACTTGAAACGAAACAATCCCGAAGACGCTAAGACTGGCGCACTCGAGCTTACGAAAACGCTTCTAGACGTACTTCCTAGTAACGAGTCAAGCTGAGCGGCATCCCGTGCGAATATTAACGACGCCTTAGCTCAACCCGCGTTGCCGGTTTCACCAGCTTAGCACCAGGATAACGCCACTGATTTACAAGCGAGTCGACACGGAAGAATTTCCCAACAGCAGGCATCGCCTCGTGTGTGTTCCGTAAAATTGGAATTACCGATTTTTACAATACATATTACAATAATATTGCAATAAAACATGGGGAAACCATGCACGTTTACTTTGCACCTTTTCTTCTATTCAGTGGTTGGAAATTGAGGCCATACTGTGTTATTCCAATTTCGGCGCCAAATGCGGACACACCGTGATGTAATTTTCGCAAAATGTCTTGTAAAAGATTGTTGATGATCCGTTTTCGCACATTTGCTAACAAGATGTTGTTCTCGGAGCTTCTAAGGTCACTAAAGTTGTTTTTAAAAGTATCCTCAAAATTCTCAAATTCGATATTTCAAGATGATCGCGATGGCGACGTTAGTTTCGCTGCACGTCTTACAATGCATAATGTCACGATTATCCTTATTCCTGTCGAGTAAATGAAATAATTGTAGCGATGATGGCGTTGCTGCAGATACGTGAACTATGCAACAGCCCGAACAAAAAATCTTGTGAGATGTTGATAAATTCTATCAAATAATCGCCGTTAATAATATCGCCAACGAACAACTTTAGCTTCTCGAGTCCAGTGATGATTATTTCTACGACCTTCAACTTTACGACCTGTTGTCTGTTTTTCAGCTGTTGACGCGTGAGCGGTGTCCATTAATCTGAAAATATTCCCTGTAACACTCTATATACTGTATATAAAACCTCAATGTTAATAATACAATATCGCTGTTATCTCATAACTTGGTCCATTTATCTCGAAATCAACATATTATGTCCAATATTGAGTGACAAATTAAAAAAGCGTGAAAATCCAAATTTTCACAAAGCGTCCTCATCTAATCTACTTTTGTGGAAAAAGCTTCTATGAGAAATCATTTTTCGTAATTATTTGGCTTCCTCATAGAGGAAGCTTTGTCAGTAATAATCGCGTTTGCAAATGCAAGAAATCATTAATTTTTGCCATTTTCACTACGAAGATTCCTTATAAAGGTTGTAGTTATTCGACGCTTTGGGGCCATATCTAATGTATTTTTTCGCGTTGATTGTGAATTTGCAATTTATTTTACTTGTAGCTCAATATTTGACATGGAATTTCGTCTTAGAAAGCAAGTATTAATTTTTGTAACTCATGCATGAAAAGTGCTACTTTTCGCGCCTGCCAAGAGTGGCAAAAGTGGCACTTTACAGCCAAGTGTACTATAAATATGTACGCGTAAATATGAACGATGTGCGCGTGCGTATAGTACGCTGCATGTGCGGTAGATGTTGTTGTACAGCGTTACTATCAGCAGGCACGGAGCAGCATGTTTCCTGCATTCGTTATAAAAAATATTACGCGATACTAGTGCGATGTACTGAACATTCACCGCGGATTGTCAAGTAAGTAGCACTCGCCGGACTCGTACCACAGGTACCACACGCCTTCGGCTAGTACTCCTGTAACACTCGTGCGGCTCATGTGACTCACTTCACAGCGTGTGCATAAAGTTCGCTGTACCGCACTTGTATCACAAATTACAATTTTCGTAAAATTAAAAAAATTGAAAACCTCATAAAATTTGAACGGATCGATCGATCCTCGCCGAATTAATAAGGGATCATCGGCCGGTAATAGTTCCTTTGTGTATAACTTTTTAGCCCGATAGTTGAAAAATTTGTAAGAGCTAGCGTGTGCACCGTGCTCATCGACGTTTTCAGCAAAGTTCAAAAGTTTAAAGATTTTTAAGACTGAAAGCATTTTGCTACACGCGCACACGCACGCACGCACGCACGCACGCACGCACGCACGCACGCACGCACGCACGCACGCACGCACGCACGCACGCACGCACGCACGCACGCACGCACGCACGCACGCACACAGCGTCCATCCGTCCAGGCTATTCCTAAATGTGATTTTCCGACGGTTTAGAATATTCAGAACACATGTACACATGAAAATCTCGAAAAAAAACCATGAAAATAAAGCTTCCTTGTATGGGAAAGTAAAAATGGAAGACCGTTGTCGTGATTGTCGTGATTTAAAACAGGAGAGTGAACGCATTTAATAATATTACTCGCTTCAATGATAGGTTTAACCCCTCCAACGTTGACAGAAGCAAAACAGTAACGTAGATACATCTCGGAAACTCAATGTCATTTTCGTGTGTACTTTCTTTATATCATTACGACTCTAGTCGAATAGGCTGGATGGTTATGACGATACGTGGTCATCTCTGCGGATGTTGAATATCTATGGAATTCATCGCGATATATCACTCATTGAGTCATGCATAATCGAAATGGAGAAAGCACAAGTGCATCACTAAGGAGCAACGACCCTAGGATCCGTTACGGGTTCGAGAGTTTAGTAGACAGTGCAAACCACGAGTCGTCTATCTTCGGTCGCTATTTCGGCAGCAATGCTAACTATGCCGCAAGTAACGAAGGGAAGCTTCCGCGAGAGACGTTCTTCAGGGAGAGCGCACGGATGCCTGGAAACGTTGCAGGCAAACTCTCCAGTATCCGTATGTAACATGGTAATTAGAGAATTACGTGAGTTCGTCTTGAAGATCAAGAGATGCGGTAGCGTCTCGACGCCAAGTTCTAAAGAAGATATGTATATTTTTTCTTCAAATCGACGCCACAGTGTAAGCATACTCTAATACACCGCAAATTCATTCTTGCCATTAATGATTCTTCAAAATAATGCATTGAATTGGAACTGTTGTAATTATAAAATACTATAGTTGTTATTTATTATTCCGACACAGGCCTGCCCATTCGCAATTTGCGGCTGAAAGTTCGTGTGGCGAACGGATTGTCTGATATCGGTATCGCATCCTTATAAAGGACTGATAAAATTAAGAGACGCCGTAACGTCTCGATGCCAAATACTTAAAAAGCGATTTTTTTAAGCAAGTCATTACGGTATATACTCCAATTGTTCGATCGATGATACTCAAAAACGAAGCATCGGATCGGAATTTCGACGATACGTTTATCATATAATTCGAACACAAGCTTTCCAACGCGGCCAGTTACCATTATAACTGATCGGCAAATGCTGCGCTATGATCATCGTGCCCGCAAGAAATCCGAAATTATCATCCTGTTGTGTATGTAATGTTATGCAAAGTCCTGGCGGTCTACTACGCATGCGTTCGTCGCATACCTCGTCTGCCGCGGATATTTGCATCAGAGCAGCACTCTCTCGCTCTTTCTACCAGAATGAATTTCTAAACAAACCTGTGCGGTTTATCAGTTCGTAAGACTGCTCGGCAAAATACTTGACAAGAAATTTTGTTGTTCTTAAACTGGTTTTTGTGACCATAGATTGTATAAAGTACGAACAATTGGATTTTTATTTCTTGCTCTGAATTGTAGAACTGTGTGCACTTCGATCGTCCTCACTTGTCAGAGACTATTCTCCCGTGAAACCCAAAGGATATCAGTTAAAGTTTTTCTTTTTTTTTTTTGTAAGGTTTCTTCACTATGGATCGATGAAAAAGAAACCTCTCCGAGATCAATAAACAATACAGTTGCTGACGGCATTTGGATTCCGTCGGAGGTTTACTTCCTCCTGATGGGAACTTGGAGCTAGAAATCAATATCGTGTACGTATTGGATACACCAAAAATCATGAACGTTTCGGTTATTACAAAACGTCTGTGCTATGTATGTAGGATCGCAATTTATAATGAAATAGTTTAACAGGAAATGAACTATATTCTATTTCATACAGGATCCGAAAATCACGTCTGTCATATCATTTCTTTTCCCTGACTGTAGCTTCCAACAAGATGTTGCTAGGCAACCACTTGCGACTTGGTATTCACGCTGTGAACCTATCGGTCCCACACTCAGCCATCCTGCCTTCAGTATCACCCTCGATACCGTCCTCGAATTCGGTTGCATCATCACTCGATGTGTCCTCTTCAAATCCGGAATCTCGATAAGATGGGTACGATATAATGTTGTCGGCAGAAGTGCTTGCTTGTTTTGGTCCATCGTGTTCACCGATTTTCTCAACTATGTATCGATCGTTTCGTAAAACAGCAGTGATTCTGTATGGCCCCAGAAATTTGCGTCGTAGTTTAAGGCCGCCGCCGAATTGTGTTCTTTTAACGCCAACAATATCACCGTCTCTGTAGGTATTCGCTATTTTTCGTGTTCGATTATAAGTCTTTTTATTTTCTTCTTGAATCTTCAAAATGTTCTTCCGAGTTTCGTGACGCAGTCGAGAGCGTTCTTCATTGAATATGTCTACGATTTCTTTTTCGATAACATCTCGTAAGTTGCCATCATTCTTCAACTGCATAGATCTTCCAATCATCAAGTCGAAAGGCGTTGTGCCGATACTACGGTTATAGGATGAGTTGATATGTTGCTGAAGAGTATTGACGTGTTTGTGCCAATCTCCAGGATTCGACATTGACAATTTCGTTAAGACAGAGATGAAAACCCTATTCATTCTCTCAAACTGACCGTTACCTCTCGGCACACCAGTCGTAATAAGTACATGTTCGATAGCTTCTTCAATACTCGTTAAAGACACCAGCAGTGAAAGCTGTTCCTCTATCCGATACGATTCGACGTGGATTGCCGAAGGTTACAGCTTGCATCTTCAGTCGTTGTATTATTTCGTCAGCTGTCGTCGATTTTGTGGGGTACAACCACACGCATTTCGTAAACGCATCTACTACTGCGAAAAGATGTTTATAGTTCTTCCTTCTCGAAGGCATTGGACCCAAATGATCTATATGGTACGTATCTAATGGTTTGTCGCCTTTATCGATCGGGTGCAACAAGCCTTCGACTTTGCCTTGCTTTCTCTCGGCTAATAAACATTTGATGCAGTTGTTGATGAATTTCTGGATTCTTGTACGCATCTTTGGGAACCAAAATTCCCGTCGAATAATATACTCTGTCTTCCGCCATCCAAAGTGACCTTGGTCGTGAGCTTGTCGTATCACGTCGTACTGCATCGCTTTTGGCACAACAAGAAGCGAGTTTCCTTCGTATTCACGATACACTACATCCCGCCTGATAGTGAAGTCCTTTCGTCCGCCTCGTCGTGTATCCTCAATTAGTTTCTTCAATTCGACGTCTTCTTCTTGGGCTCTTTGAATACGACTAATTATCGCATCATGAGTTTCTTGTACGATACAGACTGATATAGGATTTCTACTCAAGGCATCAGCATGTCGCATTGATGTTCCAGGGCGATGTTCAATTCTGTAATCAAACTCGTCAATCAGTAGTGCCAAGTGTGAAACTCTGAGACAGGTGTCTTTCTTGGCCATCGTCTGAGCAAATGCTCGGCAGTCAGTGACAACTTTAAAGGGTATTCTTAGGAGATAAACTCTGCATTTTTTTAAAGCCTTGATTACTGACAGCATTTCTAGCTCATAACTTATATATCGTTCTTCTGTCGGTGACGTTTTCCAACTCGCGTAATAAATTGGATGTTGGCAACCATCTTCCGAATCTTTTTGCATTAGAATTGCACCTAATCCAATTTTTGACGCATCTATATGTAACTCCGTTTCCGCTCGAATACGGTACAACTTGAGTACTGGACCCTCAATTAGTGCCGCTTTGAGTTGCATGAAAGATTGTTCCTGTTCGGCTCCAAATTCAAACTTTACTCCATCTCTTAACAAATGAGACAACGGTCGTGCGATACTGGCATAATTCGGGATAAACTTCCTAAAATATCCCGTCAAACCGAGCAAACTTTGGATCTGTTTTACTGTCGTTAGTTTTGGAAATTTAGCAACTGCTAATGTTTTTTTCTCTGAAGGTTTCACCGTTCCAGCTTCTACGATGTATCCGAGATACTCAACACGTCTTGTGAGCAGAGGGCATTTGCTGTGTCCAAAATCATTTTCAACTTATCTAAGTTCTCGATCTCGTCCTTTGCCGGAATGATCAGGTCGTCCAAGTATGTTAATACCGTATTATTCCGAACATGCGTTTGGAAAATCGCTCGGATATTCCTTTGAAACACGGCTGGAGAATTACACAGCCCGAAAGGAACGCGAAGAAATTCGTAGTGCCCGTCTGGTACCACAAAACCGGTGTATTTAATACTATCTTCGTCGATGGGTACGTGGAAAAAGGCATCTTTCAGGTCGAGTGTACTAAACACCGTTGCATCTTGTAATTTATCCAATTGGTCCTCGATTAAAGGCAGAGGATAACGATCTCTAATTATCTTGCGATTTAATTGACGATAATCGACGCAAAGGCGCGGTTTCCCATCTTTTTTCTCAACTAGCACAATGGGACTAGCATAATCTGAAATGCTGGGTCGTACAATCCCGTTTTTCTTCCATTCGTCTATTATTTTGTTTACGACCTCGCATTGGTCAGCTGATAATCTTCGCGGGTTCTGGTATACTGGTATCTCGTCTTTCACCACTATCTTCTGTTTTTCGCGGTTCATAACTTTCGACTAATCCTCTTAGGTCATCTTTCAACTTTGCATCTGTCACGTGTTGAATAGGAACGAGTTCAGGTTCCTCGTAAGCGACGCTTATATTCAATACTTCTATCCATTCTGCATCCACGCCTTCGTTATTGGGAGTTACTTGATTTGAAACAACGTCGCTTGACGATTTTTCAATCGGATTTCAACGAAGTCTGAAAGTTCTCCTCCTATCAGCAAATTATGATTCGCGATGTAGTTATCGGGAACAACGTGTATCTCCAATTCGATCGTTATTCCATCTACGAGTATTTTCGTCCTAAGACTTCCCAGATTCCGATGACCGCTCGATCCGACACCGTCGAATGGAATTTGTTCTGCACTCAGCTTCGGGGATCCCAAATTCGTATAGAAACTGAATCGCATGAGATGCAGGTCGCTTCCAGGATCGATGATCGATTCAACATCTTTTCCTAAAATCTTTACAGATTTATACGTTTTCTTGTCCGTTGCCATTAACGCATCGCGACGTGGTCGAGTATTCTTTATTTCAGATTTCGTCGTATCTTTTGCATTTTTATTCGAGCATGCCGAAGCAACATGTCCGAATTCATTACACACAAAGCATTTTGTTCCCCTCGATTTACGTGGGCAATCTTTACTAACGTGCGATTTGTCTCCGCAGTTATAACATCGTTTACTCCGACTGTCGTCTTTTGATGATGCTGAGGTTTTCGACTTTTCTTGAGGATTGGATTTCGCCTTCGTCCGATTTCGCTACATCTCGTACAACAAAAACTTTTTCCTCAGTTCCTTTATCGTCGTTGCGCCGTAAAGAATTGACTTATTTACTTCTTCGTCAGGTACACCATCAATTATGTATTGGATTTTTGCCTTGAACTCGATATCAGCATGGCTTGCCATTTCCAACACGCGATCAAGAGACGCGGTAGCGTCTTGACGCCAAGTACTTAAAAAAAAGTTTTTAAGCGAGTTGAGCGAGACGCTACCAAGTATAGATACTTCAAAATGCCGGAAGTGGATTCTTGCTTCTCGATTTTCTCCAAAACGAAGCATCGGATCGGAATTCCGACGACACTTTTACGATATATATAGGACACGAGCTTTCCAACGCGCCTAGTTACGATCAAAACTGTTAGCTAGATGCTGAGATACGGTAATCGTACCCCTCACGAGGTCCGAAAATATTATAAAAGTGTCCTGTGATGTGAGTCCTCGCGTCTACTGCGCATGCGTCCTGATTCTGATGCAGCTGCCTTCGAAGGTCTAGAGCATCAAGAGCAAATACTTTAGAAGTGGGAGGAGCCTTTCGTCACCATCCAAAACAGGTAAATGTTATATTATTGCTTCTGCGCCAAAGCTTAGAATAGGACAATTCTGCACTCAAACCATTTCCGACAATATAAGTCCAAATAAAACAGGGCGATGATTCTGTTTTACTTAAATCAATACATAGTGCAGAAACAGTGATAGGACTATCAAGCAATTAGACTATTTTATTTTTTATAGAAAAAATAATGTTAATAAAAAAAAAAACAGAAATGGTACAACCAGTGCTTAAAATTTTTTGTTCCAAAAAAAATACGTCTATTGGAAGACAATTTTAAACAATCTTTAAAAATAACAAACAAACAATCTTAATACAATCTTAAAAGAATTTCAAACAATTGTAAAAAATATTTAAAATGTCGAAAATTGAAATTTTTCATAGCGCTTTCTTATGAAAGTTGGAACTTGAAATTTTCATATGGCTCTCTCATAATGTTCCTTTATTCATAAAGCTTCTTCTATGAGAAAGCATTTTCTGTATTTTTGGCTTCCTCATAGAGGAAACTTCGTGAACAAAGAAACATTATGAAAAAGCCATACGAAAATTTGAAGTTTCAACTTTTATAAGGAAGCGGTATGGAAATTTCTATTTTCAACTTTTATGAGGAAGCAATGTGGAAATTAAAAAAATTTTACGTAATTACGAGTAAAAATGTACCACAAATACTATAGTTATAATTTATATCGAAGACTGAATACACTTGTAAAGTCACCTACCGAATAAATTGAATTTCAACAACAATTTTACTATTCCCGAAAGACCGAAGAATTTTGTTTTTATTATTGTAATCGTTAAAAATTATTGGGCGTTATGGCGAAGTTTCGCGACCGGGGCTTGCGAATCGACTGCTTCAACGACATTTATACATATACGTACAGTACACAGTGACGGAATCCACAAACAAAAATAACGAAAATAAAAATAAAGTTGCTGTAAATAGTTCCTACTTTCCAAATGCGATACAAAACTTATGTTTCAATTGTAAACGATATACAAAAGCTGTATCAGATACATACATAATTGCGAGGAAAAGTTTTGTATATTTGAAAAAAATTAGCGTAAAAGAGAAGTTTGCGTTTTAAGGTGATGTGGAACACCCTCCCACGCACTTACCGCGTGCTCAGCTGGTAAAAAAACTGTAATGAATGCCGTTTTGAAACCGCAGACCCGAAGCAAAAAAAATTCTTTCCCTGCGTCTGCCGATTCTCCAGCGAAAGACAATTTTCTTTTTCTTCGGTGGACTGCGGTCTCAAAACGGCATTCAGTATAATTTTTATTACCAACTGGGCATGGGGTGGGCGGGAGGTTATACCACACCATCTTAAGAGCAGGTGAAACACCACGGTCGGTAATAAAAATTGTAATAAACTTTTTCACGAACGGTGATATCTAAGGTCAAAAGAAAAGTGTCATCGAAGACAGATTACATTACAGCTTTCGATGACACTATTCTGTAGACCGCAGATGCTAACATCCGTGGAAAAAGTTAATTACCGTTTTTATTAATGACCGCGGTATTTCACACGCCTTAAGGAACCGCGATGGATAACAGGTTAAAAAATACTTCGTAATTTAGAATCATATTTTTGAAAATTATTATTATTATTATTGTAATATATCATTTTTAGTGAATCGTTTAGTTTTCAAGATCTTTTATTTATATATATCATCGTATTATCTACTATAAGCAATGTTTTCGTTCTGTAGAGCCTGCATGTTCGTAATAATCAATGAAACTATGCCTGGATGTCAAAAATAGGTGAAATCACTAAGCGAAAAATACTTTTTTTCAAAAAAGTAATAAGGTACGCCAAGTACTTAAAACTGTATTCTCGTTCACAAAATATGTTTATCAAAACAATAAAAAAATATGTTTATGAAAATCTCAAAAAAAAAAAAAAAAAATCGAAACAAGTCAAATCAAACCAGCCAAGTAGTGCATACTCGAAAATGCTTCAAAAAAGATGCTTATCAAAACAATCTAAAAAAAAAAATACAAGATGGAAAAATCTTGACAAGAAAAAACTTGGCGTGCCAGTTTTTTTTTTTAATTACAGTTACTGCAGTTATTAGAGTTACTTTCCCTCTCCCTCGATTATTTGAATGAACCATGTACGACAGCTATTGGAAAAAACTGGCATGCCAAGTTTTTTCTTGTCAAGATTTTTGCATCTTGTATTTTTTTTTTAGATTGTTTTAATAAGCATCTTTTTTGAAGTTTATCTGAACCACTTAGAAGCCTCTTTGCGTAAATAATCTTCTGTACATCAGTCCATTCGCATAAATCTGCGGTTTCTTCGAAGTTTTCGAACCATCATTGAATATTTTGATTTCCATCTCCGGAAAACTTCTCTAGTGCATCTTCTACGTCTTTACATGAAAGCGAGAAATAGTTTAACTGGAAATAAACGATATTTTATTTGATACAGGGCTCCGAAAATCACGTCTGTCTTATATCATTTCTTTTCCCTGACTGTCGCTTCCAACAAGATGTTGCTAGGCAACCACTTGCGACTTGGTATTCACGCTGTGAACCTATCGGTCCCACATGTATTACATTCTTTTCTCTTTATTAGATAATATAAAAAAAAATGTTTCCTGAAAAAGACAAATGTGCACCAAGTACACCGAGAGAAGAGTCTAGTAAATATGACTATATAGGCCGGCACCTATGGTAGCAGATACCAGATTTATAAGGATTTTTCGTAGATACTATGGTAAATTTTTTTGGAAAATCCGAGACTTTCCGCCATAAATCGCGTTCCCTACTACTGTGTGCTATGGTAATTTTTCTTAAATGATCGGTACTTTTGACTAGATCCTTCTCACAGTGTACTTAAAAATATCTCGCGCCAAACAAATATTTTAAATGCATTAAATAATATGAGCTAAGGTGAATTGTTGCGAGAACAAAAATTGCAATGTAAACTTGGCGTCGCGGAGTTAGTCAGCGTGACGGTAAACACCGTAGGAAACTGTATATACAAGAACTAGTACCGGAACGTTGATTCTGTGCTGCAATGTTTAGTTTTTCGTAAAAATTGAACTATGCTCATATGATTTAACTTATTTAAAAGAAATGTTGTCGAAAGAATTTTTTCAGGATGTACATTTTTTTACTTTTTTCGGAAAATTCCATTTACGCAATTGTCTGTGAGAACAATGCCGCTAGCCACGATGACTTCAAGCATTCTTGAGTGAGCGTAAGATAGGAAATTGCGTTAAATAGAATAGGTGTAATGTCAAGATCGCATTCGCAACAACTTCCCGATAAATATTACCATTTATATCAAATACTTTACTTATACAAATTACAAAATGAAATTAATTCTACGTGTGTACATCCCTCAGAGTTCTGTCATCCAAAAGTGAGATCAACCGCGCACGTGTACAATACATGCGTAGATCGTAATCGAAAAAAATTTGCAAATGCAAATAGGATCCCGCGGTGCACACGGTTCATTAACCCCTGTCTGGCGTTGCCCCTCAATGATTTATGCCTCTTGTGAATCAGCGTCTGCGGAGTCGAGTTCTTCTTTCTCACTCACTTATGGTATCCTCAGCGTACTAAGTTCGAAAGGAACATAGTTGGTCTCGGGCACTTGCGAAAGTGAACATTATTTTAGTCACATAAGAGCCATGATTATGGTGTATATACTTAAATATATAGATATAAAATGAAGGCGTGGAGAACAACTGCCGTGACGACTGCAAATGTCAGCAACCCAGTCGATTATTTACGCTGTGTAAACCTAGGTATCCTAGTCCTGGTCTATTTCCTATATTATTCAATTTTCAATATCGTCAAATAAATCAAGTAAAGAAAGTGACAAGAGTCCGATACCGATATCCATCTTTATGGAAGGATATCGAGCAGGATTTTCCCCAACTTGATGCAACCACCATAGCATAATCCTGAGACCTTCGAAATCTGAGCTTATTCAGTGTGAAATCCGAGCTATCTACGAATTACCTCATTAAATTTTTGTATACAATTACTATTCATGTCGATAAGAGGAGTCCAGTGCAGGTATCGTCTAATATTCACAGCACCCAAAGGGCTCGTTCATGGGTCACTTTTGTCAAGAAATAGTATTTAACAGCCCTTTGGAATGTAAGCCAACCGTAGCACAAGCAAACGGGAACAATCGTTTGCCAACAAGCTTTGCTGTTTCGTTTCCATGAATGTATTTTTATGTAACTCATGCATGAAAAGCGCTACTTTATGTGCCTGCCGAGAGTGGCGTAAGTGGCGCTTTGCAGCCATTTACGCCACTCAGTATGAGTACAGTAAATTCCTGGCGCATGCGCAGATCGGCTCCTTTGCGTGCGATTTACTTTTGCGTACGATTTCTGTAAGTTATTGCACGCTGGCTGTACAGCGCCACAATCAGCAGGCACGGGGTAGCATTTCTCCTGCATTCGTTACATAAAATATTATGCGATACTAGTGCGGTATAGCGAACATCATACGCGGAGTGTGAAGTAAGTCGCACTCGCCGCACTCATACCACAGGGAGCACTCGCGCGGATCGTGCGACTTACTTCACAGAGTGCGTATAAAGTTCGCTTTACCGCACCTATATCGTAAAATACTATCACGATATGGAGTCTCTACCGTGTCAACAACTTACCACCAAAATTGCAACATCGAACTGACAGTTTTTGCGTTACTTTTGTACCGAGTAATCACAGAGATTTGTGACGCGCTACTGATTGCTGACCGATGTTTGGAATTACATATCGCAAAAGTTGAAAATTGAAATTTTCATGTGGCTTTCTCATAAAAGCTGCAAATTGAAATTTTTATATGGCCTTCTCATAATGTTCCTTTATTTGCGAAGCTTCTTCTATGAGGAAGCATTTTCTGTATTGTTGGCTTCCTCATAGAGGAAACTTCGCAAATAAAGGAACATTATGAGAAGGCCATATAAAAATTTCAATTTGCAGCTTTTATGAGAAAGCCACATGAAAATTTCAATTTGCAACTTATATGAGGAAGCCATATGAAAATTTCAATTTTCAACTTTTATGAGGAACCCATATGAAAATTTCAATTTTCAACTTTTATGAGGAAGCCACATGAAAATTTCAATTTTCAACTTTTATGAGGAAGCCACATGAAAATTTCAATTTTCAACTTTTATGAGGAAGCCACATGAAAATTTCAATTTTCAACTTTTATGAGGAAGCGATATGAAAAATTTAATTTTCAACTTGTTTTAACGTCAACGTCGTGTTTGCCTTTTATGCAAAAGACTGGTCGATTCAGGTTCAGCGCAAAAAAATACACCGATGTCTTCGCTTTGTTACATCCGTGCACCTATTTTAATTAACGAAAATACAACGTTTTGGAGAAAGATTTTTTTTTAATTATTAAGTCAATTATCCAATATTCACCGTTTTGTGGCCACGTCCAATGTATTTTTCCCCCACCGATGACAAGTCTCCAAATTATTTTACTCCTGAGACGACACTTGATACATAAACTCGTGTCGGATAAAAAATACAACTTTTGAAAAAATTCAAAAATTTCAAAATCCCAAAAAATTTAAACGGTTCGTTCCATTTTCGGCAAATTTAATACGAAACATTGTACAGTGTTAGTCCATTCCCGTGCCCAATTTGAGCTCGATACCTTCATGTTTACTCGAAATAGACTGTTTTTAGAAATTTTTCAAAAAAATCAATATTCCATAAAATCTGACTGCTTCGATAGATTTCGGCCAAATTCAATACCAAAGATCTTTCGTCATAGTATTATATTTATGTGCAATTTCAGGACGATCGTTCAAAATTTACGCAAATTAGAGCTACCACGACCTTTTTTCAAACATTTCAAAATCGCATAAAATCTCGAAACAGGCCTCAATCATCATGAAAATTGTACCGGGGGAAGAGACGTGACCACTCTACTAGTGTACCAAATTTCAACTGGCTATCTCGAACCGTTTCCGAGTTATAGTCGTTTTAAACGACGCAAGTCTGTTGTCTGTTTCATGTAGAGAAACCTGAAGAATTTGTGCAAGGAACAATTGGCGACTACCAATTGGGATGGCAACATTTATAAATGTTATAGTCACTAACTCGTTTCTAATGAAAAAACAATTTCTTTTGAGAAAAGAAAAATGACCTATTACCGTGTATAACAATGTATAATTTATTACAATGAATAAACCATACATTGGAATATAAGCAGTTTGCCTATCCGTTAGTTACCTGAGCATCATCTTTCAATTTTTGTATTTATTTTTCTCCAATTTTCAATGTTTCGGGGTCGTCCCCCAAGTTTTACACTATTGATATTCAGCATGAACCAGGTAACGAGGAAAAATTGAACCAGGTAACGAGGAAAAATTGAACCAGGTAACGAGGATACACTGAGATTGAATACGGGTTCCTTTCCCGTATTGCTGAAAGATAGCAAAGCAAGATTAGGCCTCGCCGACAATATGCTGTCAACGTGCTAGCAACTATTTTCGACGAAGCATTCTGGTAATACCATAAGGAAATGACGTCGCGACTTAGTGCAATTATAGTATAATATTGTAGATCAATTTTTTGAGGTGTTATTGACAAAATACTATCTGGGATCGCGGTACGCCGACGAAACTCGAGGGTCTCGCTATGGGTTCACGTCGTTTGATAATACAGCTTTTATTGCCCGCGAAAGTGGACATAATCACTTGGATCATAAGGAGCGTGGACCAAGGCAGTGAACCCGGGTATTCGATGCGAAGGGAGAACGAATGGGAACCGAGGCATTCATAATTGTCGTAATTACCGTAGCGGAGTCGATAGTGACCGAGGAAAGTGCTTGTGCATTTCGAGACGCTCGTCGAGAGAGTTTCGGAGAGAACGAAGAGACAGATTGTATGGTATTGGGAGAAGGCACGTGCGTTAATCAATGGTGTAATACAGATAATAACGGCGAGGAGGATTGGACGTACATGTTTCTCACCGAAAAAAAGTAATCGCATGAAAAACGACGTTGAGTGCGTGCCGACGACTTACTCCGTGTATACTATGCGCTGTCAACGGATGTTACAACCGATAATAATGATAGCTTACATTTATTTTGCAATTATTTTAATTATTTAAATAACCGTCTCGAGAAAATCCGGAAGAGGATAAAAATCCATTGATAATCAGTGGCTGTCGATACGTTTGAATATAATTTATAACACATATGTCTGAAGGGATTGTTGTTATCGGCACTCGATGTTCGCCAAGCTTAAAGGTGAGACACATGACCCATATTAATTATATCATACCGCTCAGATATATGTGCATGGAGGGTTCATTGACAAGCGAAGAAAACTGGTAGGCGCAGCTTGTAAAAGTCTGATGCGAACATGTCATGGATAACGGGGGCAATGTATGTCGCGCAGCGCTTTGCAGCATCCTGGAACATTGTCCTACCGATCAGCTATGTACGAGAAATAACTTGTTGCATACTTAATGCGTTTAACACTTTATTATTTCCTCAGATCATCGTTTCGATTGTTTTCTGAAATTGCATTTAAAGGGGTTCGGGCTGAAGAATGCAACTTGCTCCTCGTCAATAAAAGGTCTTGACATTTTTATATTCGAGATGTGTCGGTTTAATCGAGTCACAGATCGAGTGTCGGACGTATTAAAAATATTTGTCGGGGAAAGGTTAACCGTAAAATTCAACGATTTTAATTTTTGTCGGTAGATCCAAATTGGTGTTTGTTCACAAGTTTTGGGTCCCAAAACAATGCGCTATACCCAAATCATTTTTAGTTATCATATATATTAATATTAATGAAAGTTAGGCTGATTGTAGAGGAAAAATATCGATGTTCATATGTCAAAGTTTTACGTGCGAACCATATTCACCACTTTTACCCTAAACACAATCTTCAAAATGTCCCTTGCATCAAAGAAGTTTCCGAAGGACATTCCTAATTTTTTTATAGTGCTCAGAACATCTATTCGACGAACAAATGTGATTGGATTCCTCCTTTCCCGGATGAGCTCCATATCGTGTATGGAGGGGATTCTATGTCCCAGTGGCTGGGGAATTTACAACGCAAAGAGCATGAAAAGACAAAACAACAAAATAGAAGAAAAAGACTCAAACAAATGTTGAAGGTTGATACTCGTATTTGAAAGTACATAGCCGAGATCTCCAAGCCCTTGATACCTGAGGCAATCGTAGGCGTGAGGTCTCCGTACTACGCGAAGGGTCAATTCGAAGTCTTATTTATGAGATCTAAAGCAATGAAGAGCATTGATGTTCCATTCCTAAAATCAGTTATTGGTAGGGTAAAAGTGGTAAATATGGCCCACCTCGATTAACACGTTAATCAATGATATATGGACCGGGCCATATTCCCCACTTTTACCCTATGTATGTTTATGAAGAAATCCGATACGTTCTGCTGATTCGCTGGGTCTATACAAATTCCGGGACCAAAAAAGGTCTTTCCATAAATCCAGTAAAACAAGGCAAATTTTGAAGTTTGAGGTAATGAAATGTCATATTTAATCATTTACTGATCCGGAATTTTTTTTTTTCTAAGCGTGCGGAAACTTCGGCAACGATAATACGGAGACGTAATTTCTTCTTGAAACGTGAACTAACGCTGCAACTACTCTCAGGTACTGGAAGTTCATTTCTTTATTTCTCGACTGGTGACCTAACAGCCGGCAGCACTCAACTTGTTGAGACGTTTTCGCTCGACCACACATTTTTTAAATACTCGCATACCGTTAGAAATCTTAACGTTTTTTGTTCAGAATTTCGGCGACTTGTCGAGAAAGATGCTTTGTCGTTTCACCGGGATGTCTAGCGGCAACATCGTTGTCGCCTATTCTCAGAGCCGTGCAGCCACTCGTTAATTTCTGTGCATGAGCACTGAAAGGTGGCCAACACCAGCAGAAATACCTTGTCACGGTGTATTGTGGGATACAGACAAGACACGTTGCGGGATACACTGGTGCTCACTAACACGATTGTAGTGGCTGCTTCGGTGAATCATGATTCGCGCGAGCAACAGGGTTGCCGGGCGTACACAAATAGATTACTTGCGCTATCACAGACGCTCGGACACGTGGAGCACGTACTGGTGACGGCGCAAAGTCCCTTGACACCCGGCGACACGTAACCATAGTTTCGCGTTTCGTTGCATTGCGTTAGCTACGGTGCCCACGACACGAAGACATTTCTAGTCCTATGATATTGAACCAGACTATTCGGGTGAGGGTGCGAGTTACAAGGGCAAAACGCACCAGTGACATGCAACTTATATATATATATATCTGCTTACGCTTGATAATCTTACTTTGCATTAGCAAAAAAAAAAAGAAAAAAAAATGAAGAGTCTGAAGAAAAATATGATCAGAGAGACAACCCTTGACAAAAAAACTGTGAATTTGACAGCAGTGTCAAAATAGGCCTCCTTCCGCCTTTCCTTCGTACGGTCGGTGAACTCCATGAACACAAGAAGTCTTAAGACAAATATTTGGATGGAAACAATCAAGATATAATTATATATTTTGATAGATTCATGTAAATGGATCGTTCAACCATCGATTTGTTATACAATATGCACCTTACACTGATGAGTATGGAATTCTGGCATCCTCTACTATTGCTAACTTCACAGATTAGGCATTTTTTCACAGACGATTTGTTTCAATGGTGTTGACTATGTTTGGCCGGGATGAACGGGTCTGACTTCGAACTGACGAATGAGCCCGACAGTTCATAGATTCTACCCGCTTTCCCAATTGGGACGGTGAAATTTACTCGGTTCATTAGCAAGTGACAAAAAATGTTGCCTTACCGACGTGCAAGCTTCAGTACATCGCTACCGTGTTAATTATAAAGTCCGATGGTCGGACCGACTTAGTCGGACCGACTTAGTCGGACCGACTTAACAGGATTGAGTAGTATGATCAATGACAACATAATTACTATACTAAATATATACAGATCTGTATAAATCTAGAGAGGCGATAGCGGCTCGACGCCAAGTACTAAAAAAAAAACATTTCTTAAGCGAGACGCTAAAACGCAGTTATACCCAAATATGCCGGAAGTGGATATTTGAATCGATGATATTTGAAAACGAAGCATCGTTTCGCAATTTTTAAAACACTTTCATTATATAATTCGGACATAAGCATTGCATTGTGGAGATATTCCGTCGCGTAGATGTGGTTGGCGGCCAGCTTAGTTTTCAGCTGTAACAATTGGATACCTAATACTTAAAACCATGTATGCTTGACCATTTTCATATCCTGCAAACACGTTGTTGATAATCATTCAACTATTGGATTTATAAAACAGGTGAAATAAAAAAAAATACGGGATCTAAAAAAAGAAAGTAAAAATGGTACGCCAAGTATTTAAAATATGTTTTCTCGTAGAAAAAAGATGTTTATCAGATCAAGCTCTTAAAAAAAGTCAGAAACAATGAAGAAATATTTTGCTATTAATAAAGAAAGGCGAATGAAAAAATATTAAAAAAGTCAATTTAAATCATATGAGCTAAGTAGTGGTTTACAGATTTATATATACATATATGTATATAGGATAGTAAATATGTAGTAAAAATTGGAAAGTAATTGAAAAAACTTAAACCATTTTTCCCTTCCCGTATATTACTCACCAGTAAGATAAGAAAGACGATACAATTTGTGTCCTTCCTTTTGATGCAATGAACTAACTTTATTTATATTCCAAGGGCGCAACAAGTATTTTTTTTTTATTTTTGCTTCTTTATAGAGGAAGCTTTGTTTTCGTAAAAAAAAATGAGATTTTAATGTCAGAATACTTAAAATAGTCTAGAACGTCGAGAAATATGATTTTTAGCTGGCATCCGGATGTATGTGTGTGTGTGTATGTGACAGAGTTGCATCGTTTAAAATGACTCTAACTGGTAAATGGCTTGAGACAGCGCGTTGAAATTTGCTACACTAGTAGAGCGATCACGTCGCTTCGTTCAGTGCTATTTTCGTGAACATTGAGGCCCAACTGGAGATTTTATGCGATTTTCAATTTTTTGGAAATTCTCTGTGGTAGCTCTAACTTGCGTAAATTTGGAGTAATCGTCCTAAAACTGCACATAAATACACTATTTTGATCAAAGACCTGTGGTATTGAATTTGGTAAAAATCCATCGAAGTGGTAAGATTATATGGGATTTTGAGTTGTTTGAGTTTTTTAATTCAAATTGTCTAATTTGAATTTAAAAAATTGTCAGTTTAATTTAGACAATTTTTCAAATTGTCTAAATTAAATTTGGCGAAAATTAATCTAATCGTTTAAGGTTTGTGAGATTTTGAAATTTTTTGTTTTTTTGGCAAAGTTGTATTTTTTGTCCGACACGAGTTTATGTATCAAGTGTCGCCCTAGGAGTAAATTAATTCGGAGACTCGTCATCGGTGGGGGAAAAAGACATTAAACGTGGTCACAAAACGGTGAATATTGGATAATTGACTTAATAATTTAAAAAGAAAATCTTTTTCCAAAACCCTGTATTTTCGTTAATTGAAGTAGGGGCACGGATCTAACAAAGTGAAGACATCGATGTATTTTTTCGCGCTAAACCTGAATCAGCCAGTCGTTTTGCATAAAAGGCAAACACAACGTTGACGTTAAAACAAGTTGGAAATTAAATTTTTCATATCGCTTCGTCATAAAAGTTGCAAATTGAAATTGTCATATGGCTTTCTCATAAAAGATGCAAATTGAAATTTTCATATGGCCTTCTCATAATGTTCCTTTATTTGCGAAGCTTCCTCAATGAGGAAGCCAACAATACAGAAAATGTTTCCTCATAGAAGAAGCTTCGCAAATAAAGGAACATTATGAGAAGACCATATGAAAATTTCAATTTGCAGCTTTTTTAAAATAATACATAGGAAGAGACAGACGGTGTAAGTTTTGTCGATGCCTAAAGCCTTTTTACTGCATATTTATTATATTCCATACATATACATGTATGTATGAATCTTTAAACTATTTCTTGACTCATATGGTTTAATCTGTTTTGATTTTTTAAACAGCTCGTTTTCTTAAAAATAATTCTTTTTTTTAAAGAGTAAACGTATTTTATGTGCTTGGCGTAACATTTTTATCCTTTTGGAAAAAGTATTTTTTCGGATTTAGTGTACGATAATGTAAGATCTTAATACGATTCTGTCAAAAATGATCCATGTAAGTGGATGAAAAATTAAAAAATAACCTGATCGTGATTTTCATCAGGATTAAAATTATTTTTGGCGAATCACCATTTAGAATGGTATTTTTCCTGAAGGAGCTGGAAATGTTCGATACCGAATATGGCGAATCCGTAGATATTTATCTTTGAAGACGAGAACAATTTCACGTAATCGAAATCTGATAAATCCGGTGTTAAATGAAACCTGTAAAATCATGTTATTCTTGTACATACATGGATTCGCTTACATTATCAACTGAAAGAGGTCACCTCAAATGTTTCATGTGGCTCAAGTACGATTTTTCTGCTCCTATAAAACAATGTATAGCCATTAATCATATAGCGTAAACTGATCGAGATGGTGCTCCCGAACGGGGTGTGACTGGATCGTTAATCCGTGACAAGATATCGCGTACGATTGCGCGAACGGCGATTAAACTCGACATGCATCAGAATCACCTTCGATTACCTTCGATTACCTTCGTCAGATAATTTTAGCATACTTAATTGAATTCATATTCGCCCAAGATCTTAAAGCTACGCGAGTTGGCATTACATTGAGTGAAACGAGGTTGATATTCATATACGCAAAGGAGCGAGGGCGAGTGAGGGCCATTAGGAACGTACCGCGCAACTGGATTGCCTCGCGGGAACCAGCACATTACTTTTGATCATATCTCGTCGCGAAATCACGTTTCTGCCGTTTGCGAACGGCACAGAGACGAACGGATCAATGTAGCGAGCTGCCGTTCAAGCAACGACAACGACGACAAGTGCGACAAGTTTTTGTTGAACGAACCAACAGTTTCACCCGACCATATAGTCTAGAGCTTCTGCCGCTGTTTCTGCCTGCGATGCTGCACTCCATGCACTCATCCTCCTTTCGTGTGTAACCGTTCACCATGCCCGGATGAATGGACATTCCCCATTTGGCTTAAGGTACAACAGACTTCAATGGAACTAACATTCTCGTAATTCACCTCTTCGTATACTATCCGTATACAACTCACTTCGTTACGTTCGCCACTCTCTTTTTCACTTACACTGACGTACGCCTTATGATTTAAATCGGACAATTTTAAGAACGAGTTTCATTATTTCCGTATTATTGCGATGCAAATTTTTCTCATCTTCTTTCCTATCGAATATATATTTTTTTAGAGTTTCGTACTTTCGTATATTTCTTTCTATTATTAGACCTTTAACGCGCATTGTTTTAGCCGTTACGTATTCCGAGCTCAGAAAAGTTTATTTGCTGTTTGAAGAAAATACAGTCAGAACTTTTATTGACCCCGCCGAATCGGAGCTCCTAACTAACACAGCACCAATTGCTGACCAGACTAATTCCTGACCGGATTGTTATTAGATCGTGCAAGTTTGATGAAGAGGACCAAACACTAACGCAACGTATAGAAGAATGTAACACGTAACACGAGACTACAGATTTTTAGATGAAATAATCCGGCATCAGATGAGATACGTGACGTACATAATTCCTGTGGTGAGTCATTATTAATCCGTTCGAAGAAAGCATTCTCCACATTGAGTCATCGCTATTGAGCGCAGTGCACTCTCAGCGATCATCTACTCTTACCTCGCAATACGTTACGTGACGTATGCTATTATATTGTCGTTACGCTTCTGCATAATGCGCTAATGCAGTAAAATTAATCGGTTGCACATAAGTTTTTGCTGAATATCCGCAATCACCGAGTGCAGTAAGATTGATCGGCTTCACTGAGGGGACGCGTCGGGACGCGGACGGAGCGTGAACTCCTAGCCAGCGAATAAATGTATTTTCCGACGCACGTTTGTTTATCTTGAAGACTTTCTAAGGAGTGTCTTTCGCGCGCGGAACAGCCTGTGTTCTCCAATGCATGAATAAGACATGATGTCATTTCTGCTCTGCTAAGTAGTACGCGCTGCACCTTCTCCCTCTTTATTAATGGCCAGTAACGCGCTAGTTCGGGGGCATTTCAGGGTACCCATAATCTTTGTCCACATTGTAGAGAAGCTAGCCAATATTTTTACGATAAAGCAATTTTTTATTATCATCGTTGCGCAATGTTACGTTTATGCTAGGATATCTTGATTTCAGAAAAGAAAACAAAGAAGTCGAAAATCGAAATTTTCATATCGCTTTCTCAAAATGTTCCTTTATTCGCAATGCTCCTTCTATATGAAAGCGTTGTCTGTATTTGGCTTCCACATAAAGGAAGTCGAAAATTGCAATTTTCGACTTTTATAAGGAATCGACATGAAAGTTTCAATTTTCAACTTTATTCAACGTTGACCACATGTTTCAGTTTTATGCAAAACGGGTGGTCGATTCAGGTTCAGCCCGAAAAAACACACCAAGGTCACGCTTCACTTTGTCGGATCTGTACTCGACGCAAAAAAAATACATGAAATTATGCGCTACTATTTTTTTTTTTTTTTTTATCGTCTCGATTTTTACTCAAGAAATCCAAATGATACTTTATCTAGCTTTATCAACTTCGTAATTTCCATCATCTTATCTATTTGTTGCCGTAGAACGTGATAGGCACCTGAGGTTTTCCGCGATGCCATCGGGAAGCACAGAAATCACGGTTCGATAAATACACAAAATCACTCATTTTTGCGATATTAAGATAGTACTTGCGGTACAGTCCCCCTAAACGTGAGTTTCAAAGAAAATTTCGAACACTTCTCAATGGGATAAAAATATGAAAAAAATAAAGTGTATGGGAAAAAATCGCGTTTTTTTATATGTTCAAGCTGTAAAAAAACGCAATTTTCAAAGATTACAAAAAATGCTGAAAAAATGCATACGTATTCGGAAAAATAACCGAATTATTTTTATGAAGGAAAGTAGTTTAAGTTGCCGGGTAATTCGTTGAATAATATTTTTTATCCTCAATTTGTTAATGACATATTGGAATTATTAGTTCACAAAAAGAATTTTTGCAGTACCCCCATACAGTTGATTTTTTTCAGATTTTTATCTCATCGAGAAGTGTACGAAATTTTCTCTGAAACTCACGTTTGGCGGGACTGTACCGCAAGTACTACGTTAAGTATAAAAATTCTCGATAAACTTTTGTTGTCAGTCGTCGCTCCGGGTATATATTGTGACGTGATTTTTCGATCACCGTCACAAAAATACAAAAAAATTCCAATTTTTTGGATACGGCTATCGATTTAGTTCGGTTAGCCCGTTATAGTTCCCGCTTTACTATTCTGCAGCTGCCCACGTACCGTCCAGCTCTCGTTTAAGTAAGGTTCGTAACGTTTTGCGATCCGGTTTAGATTTTGCTTGTGTGTGATGAGCTTACAGATTTAGTTCAGGTCGGGATTCTCGAATCTATTCGGTGGAGAGAATCCCGAAGAAATGAGAAACACGAATAGAGGAGGGCCCAACGAGATTTCGTCACGAATACGCCAAAGTCCGGTGCAAACCCGGCACTCTGCTTAGGTGATAATGCAGGACGTTGGAGAACAGGCGGAGGTTTTAGTTCAGTCCGGGCAAGGTTGGAACCCCTTGTGCTGTGTTTTAGTTTAGAAAGAGAGCCTTGTTTTCACGTCCTGAATTTGGAGTAGCGATCGCGAAGATTCTCAAAGTTACCGCGTTACAGTTTCGCTTCCCGATTAAATGACGCTCTGGAATAGTTTGAGAGGGCAGTAGCTATCGGCTAAGGATCTCGCCATAATTATAACGCTTCGTTAGAATATTTTCGTAGGCTTATCAGTCTACCGGGAGTCGTCCTCGAGGCTGCTCGGAACTCTCTCGTGCTCCCGATGTTTACGGTTTCGGCCTATTGTCTCGCGCTGCGTCATTCGCTCTCGCTCGCGCTATCGTAGACTCCGGCTATCGCTCTCGCTTCGTCTCGTGTGCTGTGTTTCGTGCGGATTCGTTTCCGAATTCTTTACCGATTTTTCTGTGCTCGAGATGCGTTTTGGAGAACGCTCTTGAGGTGCAGTGATTGGGTTTAAGTTCTCGTGGCATCGCGAGATGCAGTTCCCGCATATTATTGGAATAAATCATGCTGTTTCGGTAAGTTGTATTGTTCAAGTAATTTATCGATCGCGTATGGATCCGCTCTCGTTACGCTCGCTCCGACCCTTCGATCAGCTGAGCGCTCCCGATGCAATAGTGTGCGATCCCGTGGCTTTACAGCCTACAAATTAATTGTTCCCGTTATTAAAATTTGAGATTCCGATATTTTCGATTCCGCGTTATTTTATTGGCAAAGGATCGCGACCCTTCTACCATAACCCGCATCCTGAGCGACCGTGCATTTCCTCAAACGTTCGCTTTCGCGAATGCATCGGCGTTAGTTCTCGTTACCGTCAAGTTCTCGTTTGTGTTGTCGTGTGTTTTGTTCCGATTTCGTGTGTTCCCGTTGCGGAGGTCGGCCTGTTCCACCGACCTCCAGGTTAGTCCGGTTTGGCTATTCCGGCGAAACAAAATCAGCCCTGCGGAGGTCGACCGTTCCATCGACCTCCAGATTAGTCCGGCTTGGCGATTCCGGTGACACAAAAATCGACCCTGCGGAGGTCGGCCGTTCCACCGACCTCCAGTTTAGTCCGGTTGTAAATACCGGCGAAACAAAAATTAACTGGCGCCCACCGGGACGTCGATGCATCCGTGCGGGCGGACGGCCGAAGGTGACGTAAGTTTCGGTTTCGCGTTTTGTGCTCCCTTTTTGGTTTGAGCTTAGATTTAGTTTTGTTCCGTTTTTTCGAGTTTTGAGTTCGCGCTATCGGATTAAAGGAAAATACGTCACAATATTTAATGTGTTTTTCCACGCTGATCATGAATCTACCACTTATTTTATTCATGGATGAATATTAAAAACGGAAAATTGCGTCTAAATTAAGTACTTATTTTTCATGAAATTTGAAAACTTCAAAACCACATAAAAATTAATGGCTTCTATCGATTCTTCCCAAATTTAATAGAAACCATCTGGCCATCTGTACGCGCGTTTTTAGCCAGCAACGAAAAAAACTAACATTTTTGAAAAAATAAAAAATCGCGTATAAAAAAAACTTCTGCAAATTTTGTAATGAAATTTTTATCAAACATTAACTATTAACCACACACTCTGTGTGTGAAATTTTAGCTTTATGCGTCGAAGCATTCTCGAGTTATAGCGATTTGAGCTTTTCTAATTCATACACGCGCGCAGGTACATACATCCAGACATTTTTTCTATATATGAGTTTTGATGTTTTGGAACATTTCGAACACGATTTCATTAAAATCTCGAAAAAACATTTTTTTACCACTACAAAGATGTTTTCTTATTATTATATATTAACAATTATTGGTTTCTTAAGTTTGAAGTACACATGTATCCGTTGGCTCGTGTACTCAACGAATAAACGATACCAATCAGGATATATGAGTACACGATACCATACCGATCAGAGTTAACTGGATGAAATGTTGTTGTTGCTGCTTTAATCATTTACTTCGCTAAACTATATCGTTCGCTTATTGTGTTTAAAATCAACACAAAATTACTGTGTAAGACAACTTGGATAATTTATTTTCGCGTTAAACTCCTCATTGCCTCAATGCGTCCCCTAGACGTTTTGATATAAACCTTGGGGAACGTAGAGTTTCCAATGTATTAAGTTATTAAGGTAGTTCTGTCGCTTGGTGTTCATTTTGCATAAGTTCGAGAAAAATTAGATAAAATTGCAAATACTTCTCGATGGTATAAAAATTTGAAAAAAAGTTGAAAATTGAAATTTTCATATGGCATCCGCATAAAAGTTGAAAATTGAAATTTTCTTATGGCTTCCTCATAAAAGTTGAAAATTGAAAGTTAAAAGGTGAAAATTGAAAGATGAAAGTTGAAAGTAGAAAGTTGACAGTTGAAATTTTGATATCAATTCCTCATAATGTTACTTTATTCGCAAAGCTTCCTCTATGAAGAAGCATTTACTATATTTTTGGCTTCCTCTTAGACGAGCTTTGCGAATAAAGGGACATTATGACGAATTGATTAAAAAATTTCAACTGTCAACTTTCTACTTTCAACTTTCATCTTTCAATTTTCACCTTTTAACTTTCAATTTTCACCTTTTAACTTTCAATTTTCAACTTTTATGAGGAAGCGATAAGAAAATTTCAATTTTCAACTTTTATGAGGAAGCCATATGAAAATTTCAATTTTCAACTTTTATGAGGAAGCCATATGAAAATTTCAATTTTCAACTTTATTAAAAATTTAAAAATTTGGTTAAAATAACGTAGCTCTTCACTTTGTCGGATCTGTGCTCGGCGCGAAAAAATACATAGAATTATGCACTCCACATTTTTTTTTTGCATCAAATTTTTACTCAAGAAATTCAAGTGATCCCTCTTTATGTAGCTTTTTTAACCCCGTCATATCCATCGTCTTGTTCACCTTGCTGTAGATAACAATAGGGACCTGGATTTTTCTGTGATCCCATCAGAAAGCAAAAAAATCACTTTAAAAATACCCAAAATCACTCATTTTTGCAATTTTGGCTATAAAAATATCCGGTAAACTTTTTCGTTAGTTGTCGCTCCGGGACTGTAATTCTGACACTTTTTAATTCATAGATGAATATTTAATGCGAAAAAATGAGGCGAGAAAACAAATTGCATGAAATTCAAAAAAATAAAAATGACATAGAATTTAAACGGTTCAACCGATTATTCCCAAATTCAATACCGATCGTTGATCGATAACAGTCCATTTATGTGCAAGTTTTTAGTCCGATATGTCAAAAATTGAGGGCGCTAGAGCACGCACAGACATTTTTGAAAAATTCAAAAACGCGTAAAATCTGAACGACTGTATAGATTTTGCCCAAATTCAATACCGATCATCGGTCGGTAATGGTCCACTTGTGTATACATTTTTAGCCCGATATCTCAAAAATTGTAAGAGCTAGAGCGCGCACAGACATTTTTGAAAAAATTCAAAACTGCGTAAAATCTGAACGACTGCATAGATTTGGCCAAAAATTGGAACGAATAATAAGGATCGACCCCTCAACATGTGTGCTAAATTTCACCTCGATATCTCAAGCCGTTTTCAAATTATGAACGTTAAATGATTTGCACACACACACACACACACACGCACGCACGCACGCACGCACGCACGCACGCACACACGCACGCACGAAAAAATTCACACGTATTTAGAAAAATGAACGAATCATTTTCATAAAAAAATGGTTTTCCGGGAAATTTGTTCACTAATTTTTTGTTAATCAATTTGTTAATAACATTTTGGAATTATTATTATGCAAAATTAATCTTTTCGGTACCTTTAATATGCATGCATTTTTTCAGATTTTTATATCATCGAGAAGTATTTGCAATTTTATCTCATTTTTCTCGAACTTATGTGAAATGAATACCAAGCGACAGAACTACCTTAAGTTGAGCTCTATCGTGGCTGAATGTAATAACAACAATACGATGACAAATTTCCCAGCGGTAAATGCCGGCAGATTCAGCCTGTATATTCAATCGCTTGAATTATCGGTGCTGCCCGTACGGCTGAATTTCCGAGTCAGGGTCGAAGTTCGAAGGATACTCTTAAATATATTCCAAAAGAGACTCTCGATTTGCTGGCGAGGTTCGAAGAACTCAGCAATTGGTCATAGCGTGTGAATCATCGAAAATTCGCTCCGTCTCATTGACGACGAATTATGTGTATCTGTCGCACCAAACCGCGTTATGCGGTAATAAAAGTTAGTTTAAATTCGGTTTGAGGTACGCAAAATTGTAATCGCCAGCCAACCGCAAGAAATGTCAAGAAGAACTCGCCTAAGGTCGGTCACCATTGTGTTGGGTTCTTCTTTACGTTCTTCGCAAGGCTTGCTTGACTTCGACGATTCATCGGTGGGGAAGGATATAAATCTTATGGCGTGGGGAACGTAAGAAACCGCCCGACAAGAGCAGAAGACAACCAGATCCTGTATATACGTCACGATTCCACTGTTAAATATATCGATAGCGTGGTTCCATAACGATAGATCGGCGGTATATAAGCATAGCCGAATATTTCAACACCGATTCCATATATTAAATATAAAATATCAAATATGGTTATTCACTCACTCTGCATGTCGCATATATACCGCGCTAAAAATTGCTGGTGTCTTTACGTGCTTTTATCCGTTCAACTATAAAGGCAGATCATCGAGATTTTCGAGAGCGAGAAGGTGCCCATCAGCGACGAGTTTGGTATATACAGGAGAACGGGGTAGCGATGACCTTTGGGTAACCCAAACCAAAACCTAAACCTTTTTGTCCATTGACATTTGCTGCTATTATGATGAGCACAATAATAAGGTTAATAATAATAAAATAATAATAGTTTTTAATTATAATTTATGTCAGTTATAATTATTATTCATTCACTCACTACAGTCGGGAGATGTCTCCTGAAATCCAAGGCGACCTTTATTTTTTATTAATGTTGCAGAATGCTAAATCAATCAAAATTTGATCGACTTTCACGTACACCTGCCGAGTGCGTTTACAACACGGCCGGAGACGCCTTCCGACTGTAGTGAGTGTAATAATAATTATAACTCATAACTCATATAAATTATAAATTAAACTATTATTATTATAGTTATTATAATAGCAGAAAATATCGATGCATAAAAATGGATCGAGCTTCCGTGAAAATGATTATTTTATCCTTAATTATTTCAATCTTTTTGTAAGATTTTTGTTCAGACATTGGATTTTTTAAAACTTTTTTGCTTCCTCATAGAGGAAGCTTTGTTTTTTTTTTGTCTATTCAGTCATTTGTTCGCACTCGGGAGGTTTTCAAAACAATTTGTAACTTTTTCATAACGAGGCTTGGGGGTATTATGAAACTCAATGGCGCAATCGGTAATTGTGGTGTCGATAAGTAGGCTGTTTATGAATGAATTAAGGTTAAAGTTCCCTTTCAAATACACATATATCTCTATTTATAGTGGGCGGACACGTCACAAGTTTCATGACGCGCATTTTTGAAATCGGTGCACGTGTGGCATTGCCTTCAAGACGGCCTACATGATTCGCGGCTCATGAAACGCACTCCTGCCTTTTTTAACTCCCAACTGCCCGCTAGGGCAAAAAGACGGGAGTTATGCGTTTCACGGCGATCGCGGGACTTTGCGCGTTTCCTTGGTATCCAGTGTTCTCCGAATCGACAAAAAATCTCTTGACAAAATTTGGCAAGTAGTTTCTTTGAATCGTGGTCTGTGTCTTTTTTCAGGTTTTGTTACAATGCGATGCGATTTCACAGAGATAAAGACTTTTCGGAAAAAATAGTGTTTGTCCATATCGAAATTTCAGCGAGATATGCCGCCATCTTTTGCCTTTTCACCGTGTATCACAGCTAATTTCACAGTGGCTCAATGCACGATCTCCTGAACCTTATGCGTTTCGCTACGAATCAGCTGCGAACACTATATACATACTTTGTTTTTTTTTATTATTATTTTTTTTTTATTAATTTTTATTTTATAATTACGGTGTTTCGTGCGTGATAAGTGTGTGAATTAACTATATTCGGTGTAAAATAATAAGTAAGGTTAAGTGCGTAAAAAAAAGAGGTTGAAAAATTCTCTAAAACTCTGAAATACTTGACAGAAAGAGCTTGAAAACTACAAAAAAAAGAAATGAAATTTTCATATGACTTCCTCATAAAAGTTGAAAATTGAAAGTTAAAAGGTGAAAATTGAAAGATGAAAGTAGAAAGTTGACAGTTGAAATTTTTATATCAATTCGTCATAATGTCCCTTTATTCGCAAAGCTTCCTCTATGAGGAAGCCAAAAATATAGTAAATGCTTCCTTATAGAGGAAGCTTTGCGAATAAAGGGACATTATGACGAATTGATATAAAAATTTCAACTGTCAACTTTCTACTTTCAACTTTCAACTTTCAACTTTCAACTTCCATCTTTCAATTTTCACCTTTTAACTTTCAATTTTCAACTTTTATGAGGAAGTCATATGAAAATTTCAATTTTCAACTTTTTTTTGTTTCTACATGAATATTTGAAACAGATACGTACGTCTGTTATGAAGTGCGATTAAAAAAAAATTATAAAGTGAATCGCCGCTCAGGCACTATATTTAACCTATTTTTCTCACTAATCTCGAATCTACCACTTATTTAGCTTCTTTCTCAGTATTTAAAACAAAAATAATCGTCTCTTGTGAGGTACGAATTTTCTGATTTTTTGGTTTATTTTATAAAATTTAAACGTTTCGTTCGATTCTTGCCAAATTTAATAGGGAATACGAGTCCATAAGAGCTTATTTATGTACAAATTTGTAGGCAAATATCTCGAAAATGGTAAAAGCTAGAGTGAAATAGATATTTTTTGACAAATCGAAAATTTCACAAAACCGAAATCCCTCGACCGATTCGTACCAAATTCAATAGCGAAAATTGTTTGATGTTGGTCTACTTCTGTAGAAAGTTTCAGCCCAGAATCTCAAAATTTGCGAAAGCTAGAGCGCGAACACACTTTTTTCAAAAATTTCATAAAATCTGAACGAATGCTTCAATTAGTGCATAAATTGTAACAAACAGAGGCACTCAACTGCTCTACGTGTGAGCCAAATTTCAACCCGATTGATAAAACCGTTCTTGAGTTATAGACGATTGAATTTTGGAGGCCTGGCACACACACACACACGCACACACACACACACACATCCATCCAGACATTTTTTCTAAATGTGATTTTTCGATGTTTTCGAACATTCTGAACACGTTTTCATTAAAATCTCGAAATTTTTTTTTTTCACCAAAACAAAGCTTCCTCTATGAGGAAGCAAAAAGGAAAGAATTTGATCGATAAAACAATAATTCTATAACAAAGTTCATCGAAGACAAAATTGTTCCAAAAAGCAAAAATTTGTTTATTTATCGTGGCTGATACATTGCATGGCTGACACCGAAGTAATTGCGCAAGGCTTTATTCTGTTTGCAACAAAAATTCTTTATGGTCGAGTTATACAAACTTCCATTACTGCTCTACTGCAGAAGTTACAGAATTCAGCAAACTTTTTATACACCGACCATGAAAAATCATGTTACGAAGGAAATGAGGCGCTGCGCAATAACTTTGGCTCAACAGGGCGATCAAAAGCTACGGCATATAACAAATGGAAGAAGATTGGCGTCGATAAACTGAATTACAGAATCTTTTTGCTTTTTTTTAAATTAAATTTTCTATCTATCTATTTCTATGTTTATCGCAACAGTTTTTTTTCTAAATTCAAGCTATCGTGTAATCTCTCGAAATTAAAAAAATGAACCATGTTCATATTAGACAAACTCACCTACAGGCTGGATAAAAAAACGACTTGAAAAAAATCTTACAATAAAGTGTGTGCTCAAAAAAGATATGCAGTGAACTCCAAAAAGCATGAAATAAAAAAAAATTAAAATTTAAAAAAAACTCCCGACTGCGGAATATGACTGAATGACTGAACAAAGTACATAAAAAAATTAAACCGACTTCAAAAAAATCGTATAAAAAAATAAAAACCACTGTAAAAAAACGTATATAAAAAAAATAGAAAAAATAAAGTGATAAAAAAATCTTACAAAAAGATTGAAATAATTAACGATAAAATATTAATTTTCACGGAAGCTCCCTTTATTATCTTGTCTATCGATATTTGCTGCTATAATAATAATAATAATAATAATAATAATAATAATAATAATAATAATAATAATAATAATAATAATAATAATAATAATAATAATAATAATAATAATAATAATAATAATAATAATAATAATAATAATAACAATAATAATAATAATAATAATAATAATAATAATAAAAGTCGGGAGACGTCTCCGGCCGTTTCAAACGCTTTTCAAGTGCACGTACCAAGTCTCTATGTGACACGGCCGGAGACGTCTCCCGACTTTTATTATTATTATTATTATTATTATTATAGCAGCAAATATCGATGGACAAGATAATAGAGGGAGCTTCCGTGAAAATTAATATTTTATCGTTAATTATTTCAATCTTTTTGTAAGATTTTTTTATCACTTTATTTTTTCTATTTTTTTTTTATATACGTTTTTTTAAAGTCGTTTTTATTTATTTTTTCACTCGTTCACAACAAGATTCGTGTTAGTTGCCGTCACATAATTTCTGAAGATTCAGGTGCTCATTCAGGTTGATAAGTCGCGACGTCTCCGAATTAGTGAGTAGTACATTCGATGACAACTTCCATTCGAGAAATTTATAAACATTGGTCGATTATAAATTTGATGTTCGGTCTACCAACACATTATACCTTTTCAAGTATGTTTTATCTGCGCTATTACCGATTTACCCTGTGATGGACCAGCATATATGATATCACGGAAGATAAGAAATGAGTGTATTTTTCTGTCTAACAAAACCATTTTATGTAGTACACAAAACCCTGAAGACCTTAGAGTTGCCGAAGATATTGGGTGTTTAACAAAGGATAAAATGTAATTTATTTAATATTAAGTTTAACACTGTATTGCAATTTGATAATAATTATCGGTATGGAACGTCTGTGAAAGGTATGCAAAAACTTACGCCACGTCACAAGCTAACGGCGTAGTCGCTTTCACTCTCATCTCGCGCTAGAGCGGATTTTCTTTTGGACCTGCGCCAATTTATGCGGGATACCGTAAGGGATTTAATTTTTGGTGTATGTAACTATATTACTTAACTCGTACGAAGCGGGAGTAAGTGACGCATCAGAAGTTTAAAGTAGGATGATGCTAAAGGAGGATCAATCTTGGCCCACATTGAATCGTTTCTTTCGCGGTTGAAAAGACATGCGCTTAATACCTGGCGGCTAAATGCAGTTATAGTACCTCCTAGCTGCGAATGTGATAAGTTTATAAAGACGTACTTCACCGTGTACAAAATAAAAATAGGTATTTTATAAGATACAACCCTGAAGGGCGTATGTACACCAGAAAGCATACACATCAAAGCTGGGTAAAATACTCGGAAATACTCAAAATACAAAATGCTTTTAGTTCTTAAGACCATATGAAACACCCCACTCCCCGTCCATCCCGGGCTCAGTCGGAATCAAAAACTGTAGTCAACTTTTCTCACTGGATTTCGCATATACGGACAAAAGAAAAGTCTCATGGGAAGCCGAAATTATATCCGCTTCCGATGAGACTTTTCTTTTAACCGTATATGCCAGAATCAATGAGAAAAGTTGTTTACAGTTTTTATTACCGACCGCGGTATTGCACATGCCCTTAAGGTAGCTCCAGCGAGTGGTGTTTATTTCACCTAAATTCGAGAAATTCGGGCAAGAATTGCAAACACTTCCCGATGTTATAAAAATCTGAAAAAATGCATACTTATTATAGGCACTGAAAAGACTAATTTTGCATAATAATAATTTCAAAATGTTATTACCAAATTATTGAACAAAAAATTGTTCATCAAAATATGCGGGAACTCAATTTTTTTTCTATGAAAATGATTCGTTCATTTTTCGGAATACGTATGAATTTCTTCAGATTTTTATCTATATTTTGATTTTTCTTTTTTGCTTCCTCATAGAGGAAGTTTTGTTTTCGTGAAACAAAAATTTCGAGATTTTAATGAAAACGTGTTCAGAATGTTTGAAAACATCGAAAAATCACGTTTAGAAAAAATGTCTGGCTGGATGTCTGGATGCGTGTGCGTGTGCGTGTGCGTGTGCGTGTGCGTGTGCGTGTGCGTGTGCGTGTGCGTGTGCGTGTGCGTGTGCGTGTGCGTGTGCGTGTGCGTGTGCGTGTGCGTGTGCGTGTGCGTGTGCGTGTGCGTGTGCGTGTGCGTGTGCGTGTGCGTGTGCGTGTGCGTGTGCGTGTGCGTGTGCGTGTGCGTGTGCGTGTGCGTGTGCGTGTGCGTGTGCGTGTGCGTGTGCGTGTGCGTGTGCGTGTGCGTGTGCGTGTGCGTGTGCGTGTGCGTGTGCGTGTGCGTGTGCGTGTGCGTGTGCGTGTGCGTGTGCGTGTGCGTGTGCGTGTGCGTGTGCGTGTGCGTGTGCGTGTGCGTGTGCGTGTGCGTGTGCGTGTGCGTGTGCGTGTGCGTGTGCGTGTGCGTGTGCGTGTGCGTGTGCGTGTGCGTGTGCGTGTGCGTGTGCGTGTGCGTGTGCGTGTGCGTGTGCGTGTGCGTGTGCGTGTGCGTGTGCGTGTGCGTGTGCGTGTGCGTGTGCGTGTGCGTGTGCGTGTGCGTGTGCGTGTGCGTGTGCGTGTGCGTGTGCGTGTGCGTGTGCGTGTGCGTGTGCGTGTGCGTGTGCGTGTGCGTGTGCGTGTGCGTGTGCGTGTGCGTGTGCGTGTGCGTGTGCGTGTGCGTGTGCGTGTGCGTGTGCGTGTGCGTGTGCGTGTGCGTGTGCGTGTGCGTGTGCGTGTGCGTGTGCGTGTGCGTGTGCGTGTGCGTGTGCGTGTGCGTGTGCGTGTGCGTGTGCGTGTGCGTGTGCGTGTGCGTGTGCGTGTGCGTGTGCGTGTGCGTGTGCGTGTGCGTGTGCGTGTGCGTGTGCGTGTGCGTGTGCGTGTGCGTGTGCGTGTGCGTGTGCGTGTGCGTGTGCGTGTGCGTGTGCGTGTGCGTGTGCGTGTGCGTGTGCGTGTGCGTGTGCGTGTGCGTGTGCGTGTGCGTGTGCGTGTGCGTGTGCGTGTGCGTGTGCGTGTGCGTGTGCGTGTGCGTGTGCGTGTGCGTGTGCGTGTGCGTGTGCGTGTGCGTGTGCGTGTGCGTGTGCGTGTGCGTGTGCGTGTGCGTGTGCGTGTGCGTGTGCGTGTGCGTGTGCGTGTGCGTGTGCGTGTGCGTGTGCGTGTGCGTGTGCGTGTGCGTGTGCGTGTGCGTGTGCGTGTGCGTGTGCGTGTGCGTGTGCGTGTGCGTGTGCGTGTGCGTGTGCGTGTGCGTGTGCGTGTGCGTGTGCGTGTGCGTGTGCGTGTGCGTGTGCGTGTGCGTGTGCGTGTGCGTGTGCGTGTGCGTGTGCGTGTGCGTGTGCGTGTGCGTGTGCGTGTGCGTGTGCGTGTGCGTGTGCGTGTGCGTGTGCGTGTGCGTGTGCGTGTGCGTGTGCGTGTGCGTGTGCGTGTGCGTGTGCGTGTGCGTGTGCGTGTGCGTGTGCGTGTGCGTGTGCGTGTGCGTGTGCGTGTGCGTGTGCGTGTGCGTGTGCGTGTGCGTGTGCGTGTGCGTGTGCGTGTGCGTGTGCGTGTGCGTGTGCGTGTGCGTGTGCGTGTGCGTGTGCGTGTGCGTGTGCGTGTGCGTGTGCGTGTGCGTGTGCGTGTGCGTGTGCGTGTGCGTGTGCGTGTGCGTGTGCGTGTGCGTGTGCGTGTGCGTGTGCGTGTGCGTGTGCGTGTGCGTGTGCGTGTGCGTGTGCGTGTGCGTGTGCGTGTGCGTGTGCGTGTGCGTGTGCGTGTGCGTGTGCGTGTGCGTGTGCGTGTGCGTGTGCGTGTGCGTGTGCGTGTGCGTGTGCGTGTGCGTGTGCGTGTGCGTGTGCGTGTGCGTGTGCGTGTGCGTGTGCGTGTGCGTGTGCGTGTGCGTGTGCGTGTGCGTGTGCGTGTGCGTGTGCGTGTGCGTGTGCGTGTGCGTGTGCGTGTGTTTTTTCAACAATTTGTTAATAACATTTTGAAATTATTATTATGCACAATAAGTCTTTTCAGTGCCTATAATAAGTATGAATTTTTACAGATTTTTATAACATCAGGAAGTGTTTGCAATTCTTGCCCGAATTTCTCGAATTTAGGCGAAATGAACACCACTCGCTGGAGCAACCTTAAAATACAATTTTTAAATACTTCCTTTAAGTACTTCTTAAAGTACCTCTTAAAAATCAATACAGATGGATGGATGGACAGGATGGCCGGGACGGATGGATGGGTGAATCTCGTTCTTCCCGTCCATCCATCCAACCCGCACCGTCCATCCGTCCCGTCCATTAACGTCAATTTGCCATTTACCTTAATTCTTCGCTGTCGAACACACCAGCCAAAGAGCAGGTCTCTTCGTTTTGAACACAATGGCACCGATTGATTGGATTCCAACACTGTTCACAAATTCACGGCCAGATAGGTCCTTGTGCGTGTGCGTGTGCGTGTGCGTGTGCGTGTGCGTGTGCGTGTGCGTGTGCGTGTGCGTGTGCGTGTGCGTGTGCGTGTGCGTGTGCGTGTGCGTGTGCGTGTGCGTGTGCGTGTGTTTTTTCAACAATTTGTTAATAACATTTTGAAATTATTATTATGCACAATAAGTCTTTTCAGTGCCTATAATAAGTATGAATTTTTACAGATTTTTATAACATCAGGAAGTGTTTGCAATTCTTGCCCGAATTTCTCGAATTTAGGCGAAATGAACACCACTCGCTGGAGCAACCTTAAAATACAATTTTTAAATACTTCCTTTAAGTACTTCTTAAAGTACCTCTTAAAAATCAATACAGATGGATGGATGGACAGGATGGCCGGGACGGATGGATGGGTGAATCTCGTTCTTCCCGTCCATCCATCCAACCCGCACCGTCCATCCGTCCCGTCCATTAACGTCAATTTGCCATTTACCTTAATTCTTCGCTGTCGAACACACCAGCCAAAGAGCAGGTCTCTTCGTTTTGAACACAATGGCACCGATTGATTGGATTCCAACACTGTTCACAAATTCACGGCCAGATAGGTCCTTGAACGCCTACTTCCTCTTCTTGCCCCTCTTCAAACTCTGCTTCTGGTTCGGCATTTTTCCGGATTTTGAACCGGCGGACGCGAAATCGGACCATTTCTCATCCAAAAAGATGGAATAGGGGATTCATTATTGCCGAAATCAAACTACCCATAAAAAAATTATTTATAGATAAATACATAGGGTAAAAGTGGTGAATATGGCTCACCTCGATTAACACGTAAATCAATGATATATGGACCGGGCCATATTCCCCACTTTTACCCTACACAGAATAATTGTATCGGTAGAATTATTCAAACGGTGAAGATACTAACCATAAAAACGTTCCAATGAAAATGTGAAGAAATCGTCGTGACATTAATGAATAAACAAAAGCCGGCTGAGACCCCTGAGGTTGACGCTGGCGGCCGGCGTACGCACACCGCTAGCGGGCCACCGCGCGGCCGAAACGAAAGCAGGATGCTTCCGGGCAGAGCTAGGCAAACTACTCGAAAGTACTCAAAAGAATCCAAAATACAAAAGACTTTTTATACTTAAAGTGCATTTATAAGTACTCCGTGTAAGTACTTTTGAACGTACCTATTAAAAATTAATACGGATGGATGGATGGGATGTATGCTCATCCCATCGATCCATCCTGTCTATGCATGCCAATGGATGCTCATGGATGGATCCCAATGCCGTCCATCCCGTCCGGCTTGACCGTACAGCCCTAATATGGAGAAGACGCAAAAGTATTTTGTATTTTGTACTTAAAGGGCGCGAAAAGTACTTAAAATACCAGAAAAGTTTTTGAGTACTTGCAAACCCAGCTCCGATAAACATGCACCCTTCCGGCACAAAACTGTGTGCCGCTACTTTTGACGTCTTCTGAGATTGAGGCGCTACGTTTCTGCTCTATTCAATCTCACTGCGAAGAGTCCTACACGATCTTGGTCAGCAGCTCCCATGATTCGATATCATTATCTCTGTTTTGATAAGACGTTTTCAGTTAGCACTTAATGACATACATTTGTATGCACTATGCCATCCATTAATGTCTGGACGATCTGAATAGAGCTGCTATAGGAAAACAGAGTAAGCATTAATGAAGTGCAATGCACTAGATCAATTCACGGCGTACGCCGATATTTTTTCTTCAGCTTATAACCAAATCGTGTGTGAAATTCAAGAATCGCATATTCCAACCTTCATCTTTCTAAGATCCAATAGGAACACACATAAAGTGAAAACCATAAAAATCCTGGCGTTTGTAACGATAAAAACTGTTGTCGAAAAACTTTAGAAAATTATGGTAGCTAAGATCATTTTTCCATTGGAATGTATTAAGAAAGCAACCGTTGCTGTATTATATTCACCAATATTATAACTGTTGTTCCAAGTTGGGATCATACGTTATTTTCGCAATTTTGCTGTAATCTTTACAAAATGGCTTGCAAAATATAGTTAGCCCGTTGCCGCACATTTGCGAATAAAATGTTATTAGGGATTACGATTAAATAAAGTTGTCCCAGGTAGTATGATCATGATTCTCCGAGTAAAAACAAGAGGACATCCACCAGAAAATTATTGAATAACAGTGAAATTGTTGGTCTGAAAATCTTATTTCCATTTCACGAGAGTGTATGCACTACTTGACGATGATAAATAACTGCATGGCAATAGCTGCAGTATGGTCTCCCTGACTCATGTGAATGCATGAACACATCAACTTTGTATACTTCGATATACATACTGAACATTCTGTTGTGTACGCTTGCCATACGTCTGCCGCCTAGGTCAGCGCGGGGTGCTCGAGAGTTCTTCTGGGAAATGGCAATAAACCCATCGCGGCCGAGTGCGGGTGCCAATGCAGAGCGGCGTTACTTATGGTCGCAATGGCATGCCACCGGTCGACGCAGCAGCATGGTTGCATGTATGCCTACTGCTCGGCGCCGTCGGTAGCAGACAGCCTGGCAGCAGGAGACGCGCAGAAGCACAAGCACGCCAGCGACGCCGCATTCTCGTTCTTAGAATGGCCAGACACGGTATTTCGTATGGGGATCACACACGAAGTTCATCCTCTTCGCAATGTATGTCTCTCTCCCAATCCTCACGCTCTCGCACCCGGATTCGTTCTTGACATCCGTTCTCTTGTATCGTGTTTTTTTTATTACCTTTGTATTTAATAATGGACATCCCGATTACTCAATCTTTCGATTATGATGGCCAAAAAAGTCAGTCATTATCAATCAAATTTCAGTATTTGCTTCCTCACAGAAGACACTTTGCGAGTTTTCGTACAACAACAAAAAAATTCTCGGTTTTTTTGTGTTAGAGTATTCAAAATGTTCCAATACGTCGAAAAATTTAATTTAGAAACAATGTCTGTGCGTGTGTGTGTATAAATCAGACCCAAACAAAATCGAACTACTATAACTCAAGGATGCCTCGAGCGATCAAACTGAAATTACGCACATGAACATGTATGGTTAATAAACGATGTTTCTTCGCAATTTCATCGAAAAATATTCAGATTTTTTTTACGCGATTTGTAATTTTGGCTGAAATTTCCGTGTGCCCGCTAGCACATATAATTTTTTAACTGTCAGGGTAAAAAGTTGTACACAGACGGACTGTTACCGTCTTATAAGCTTTATTTAATTTGATGTGAATTGGTCGAAGCGTTTACATTTTATGCCATTTTGATATTTTTTATTTTTATTTAAAAGTTTACAGATAAAATATTCACTCATGAGTAAAATAAATGGTAGATTCATGATCCGCGCAAACAAAATACATTAAACTTACAGTAATATATTTTAATAGACTAATGCGAAAACGATTAACGATAAAGTAGTATAGGGCATTTTTATCGCCAATACAGTAGAACCCCGCTTATCCGAGGTAATGTGGGGACAGCGTACGTCGGATAAGCGAAAACTCGGATAACACGGATAACATACTCAATTCAAGCGTGTATTACTACTATTATTTTAAAAATAACACTTCATGTAAACATTAACTTTATTAGTTAATGTACGACTTTTTTCCTTTTTTGAGACATCACGATGTTCTACCATTGACTCTAGAATCGGAACTGCTGTATTTACAGCTCGCAATATAAAGACGCAGTAAACTTGTACAAGTTTGAGCGTGTATGCAACAATGTAGTAGTTGCAGATTACTCCGCGCGCGGGCATGCTGCTTTATCTGTTTTATCCAAGTTTTCCGTATTATCCGAGCCTACACCTTGGTTAACGCGGAGGGCTGGAATGAGTTGGGTGTTCCGGATAACGCGGAGGCTCGGATATTACGGAAAACCCAGGTGCTTGATATGTTTTATGACTGAAAATATACAAGACGATCTATGCGAGTTAAACAAGCTTGATAAAGATTCATAAACCTTGAATCTTTTGAGTAAGCTCCGTATATTTTTTTCACCCAACACAAATCCGACTATGTGAAAAATGCTAAAACTGTAAACTGTAAACTGTAAATTGTGTCTTATAACTGTGGAAAAATACTCGTGTAATACTCTACGAAATTGTATTACATTATAAAAACCTAAAAATGAAATGTTCACATCGGTTTCTCATCATTTTCTTTTCTGCGCAAAGTTTTCTCTACGAAGAAGCTAAAAATTACTAATGCGTTATCATTGAAGATGTTTTGCCTAAAAAAGAAAATGATGAGGAAGCTGTGTGCAAACCTTTATTTTCAACTTTTTGTTTGTGGACTGCGACAAGATGCATATTTCTCTTCATGCGGATATTTTTACAACCGATGGTCTGGTTTTATCTCATTCAAGTGACTACATAAAAAACAAAAATTTTGTTAGCCAGTTGGGTTTAAGTCTATCTGTGGATCTAACATAGTTTATCAGAAATGTTCACCATTTTCTTTACATTTTTGTCAATTGTTTACACTTTTTGCTTCCTCATAGCGGAAGCTGTTTTCATGAAAAACTTGCGAAAACTCAAATTTCGCGATTGTAATGTCAGCGTACTAGAATGATCGAAAACGTCGAGAGATATGTTTTTTATCTGGTGTCCGGATGTGTGCGTGCCAGACTTGCATTGTTTAGAATTACTATAATTCCTAAACGGCTTGAGATAGCCGGTTGAAATTTTGTATACTAGTAGAGTTGTCATCTATCTTCCTTCGGTGTAATTTTCATGAAGATTCAGGCCCGATTCGAGATATTTCGCGATTCGTAAATTTTTTAAAATGTCTGGGCGCTCTAGCTTCCGTAAATTTTGAGCTATCGTCCTAAAAATGCATACAGATACAATACTATGCTTAGATTTGGCACGGGAATGGGCAAACACTGTACAATATTTCGTATTAAATTTGGAAAAAATGTATCCAATCGTTAAAATTTTGTGGGATTTTGAACATTTTTAATAAAAAAAATGTGTTCTTTACGCCTGTCATGAGTTTCTGAATCAAATATCACGCAAAAAGTAAAATGAGTAATATTTTTGTAATTAGCGGTGAAGAATCCTCTCTTAAAAAAGACATGACCTCGAATGATCGAGATAAATATATCGAAATAATCGAAAATGTGAAGCCAGTTTTCGTAGCCAATCGGGATCGTCCGTTTCGTTAGTAAGATCGGCACACGTAACCTAAAAGAAATGAAATAAGCGCGAGCGAAGCGAGCGCGTTGTCGCTAGTAGATTTAAAATTGCCTTAAAACAACGAAAATCGCAAATTTCAGTGTGCGATTTCCTAAAATAAACTCTGGTGTAAATTTTGACGGTTTTAATTTAATGAGATGTACATATTTTTTATGTTACGAAAAAAGGTGCAAAGTGATTTGCACATGTTTTGCTTCCTCATAGAAGAAGCTTTGTGATGGTGAAAAAAAACATTTTCGAAAATTTAAATGAAAACGTGTTCAGAATGTTCCAAAACATCGAAAAATCACATTTAGAAAAAATGTCCGGAAATGTGTGCGTGTGTGCGTGTGTGCGTGTGTGCGTGTGTGCGTGTGTGCGTGTGTGCGTGTGTGCGTGTGTGCGTGTGTGCGTGTGTGCGTGTGTGCGTGTGTGCGTGTGTGCGTGTGTGCGTGTGTGCGTGTGTGCGTGTGTGCGTGTGTGCGTGTGTGCGTGTGTGCGTGTGTGCGTGTGTGCGTGTGTGCGTGTGTGCGTGTGTGCGTGTGTGCGTGTGCGCGTGTGCGCGTGTGCGCGTGTGCGCGTGTGCGCGTGTGCGCGTGTGCGCGTGTGCGCGTGTGCGCGTGTGCGCGTGTGCGCGTGTGCGCGTGTGTGCGTGTGTGCGTGTGTGCGTGTGTGCGTGCGTGCGTGCGTGCGTGCGTGCGTGCGTGCGTGCGTGCGTGCGTGCGTGCGTGCGTGCGTGCGTGCGTGCGTGCGTGCGTGCGTGCGTGCGTGCGTGCGTGCGTGCGTGCGTGCGTGCGTGCGTGCGTGCGTGCGTGCGTGCGTGCGTGCGTGCGTGCGTGCGTGCGTGCGTGCGTGCGTGCGTGCGTGCGTGCGTGCGTGCGTGCGTGCGTGCGTGCGTGCGTGCGTGCGTGCGTGCGTGCGTGCGTGCGTGCGTGCGTGCGTGCGTGCGTGCGTGCGTGCGTGCGTGCGTGCGTGCGTGCGTGCGTGCGTGCGTGCGTGCGTGCGTGCGTGCGTGCGTGCGTGCGTGCGTGCGTGCGTGCGTGCGTGCGTGCGTGCGTGCGTGCGTGCGTGCGTGCGTGCGTGCGTGCGTGCGTGCGTGTGTGTGTGTGTGTGTGTGTGTGTGTGTGAAAATCGATCGAACCGTTTAAATTTTGTCATTTTGAATTTTCTGAATTTCATGCAATTTTTTTTTTTTTTAAGACGCTTTTTTTTCGGATCAAATATTCATCTGTGAATAAAATAGTGTTAGATTCGTGATCAGCGAGAAAAAATACATAGAATTACAGTCCCGGAGCGACAACGAACCAAAAAGTTTACCAGGCATTTTTATAGCCAAAATTGTAAAAATGAATGATTTTAGGTATTTTTAAACAACGATTTCTTTGCTTTTCGATGGCATCGCGGAAAAACCCAGGTGCCTATCGTGATCTACAGCAAGACATACACAAGACGATGGACATGACGGGATTAAACAGCTAGATAAAGAGGTATCGCTAGGAATTCTGGAATAAAAATCGAAAGGGCAAAAAAAAATTCAGGAGCGCATACTTCCATGTATTTTTTCGCGCTAAACGCAGATTCGACAAAGTGAATCGTGACGATGTTATATTTTTTTACGCACTGAACCTGAATCGGTCAGCCGTTTTGTATAAAAGTCTAAGACGTTGACGTTAAAAAAAGTTGAAAATTGAAATTTTCATATCGCTTCCTCATAAAACTTGAAAATTGAAATTTTCATATCGCTTCCTCATAAAACTTGAAAATTGAAATTTTCATATCGCTTCCTCATAAAACTTGAAAATTGAAATTCGCGACGCTTCCTCTACGAGGAAGCCAAAAATACAGACAATGCTTCCTCATAGAAGAAGCTTCGCGAATTTCAATTTTCAACTTTTATGAAGAAGCGATATGAAAATTTCTATTTTCAACTTTTATGAGGAAGCGAGTTGAAAATTTCAATTTTCAACCTTATGAGGAAGCGATATGAAAATTTCAATTTGCAACTTTATGAGGAAGCGATATGAAAATTTCAATTTTCAACTTAATTTTTTTTATACTCGACTCGAAAATACAATTAAAAAGAGTTGAAAATTGTATTTTCATTATAGCTTCCTCTATGAGGAAGCCAAAATCGAACAACGAAATTTATCACAGAGGAAGTTATGCGTAATACTGTAAAACATGAGGAAGTAATTATGCAAATCACTTTACACGCTTTTCATCATTTGAAACAGACAGAAATGGCAAACTGGTTTCTGCATTCTAGCACATATAAAACACGTTTCTAGAACATAATCTGATGGTCAAATTTGTTTATTACAGTACGTTCTCTCCTTACATACGCCGTATTTGATGAAAAACTAAAAACTAGTATAATGTGTTAGAATACGCCACACCGAAGCATTTCACGTACTCGCTGTAGAAGTATTAGCGTACATGTGATTCAATTCGTTCATGTAAGCTTGATGAAAATGTACGATTGTACCGAGTGGGTGACACATTTATTTAAATAGTATAATTTATAAAGTCAACATTTTCTTCTTACGCAAAGTAACGCAGTTCAGTCATATGTGACCTAATATAATTGTATTAGAAATGATCAGAGAATCAAGTGGATATGATGATTAACCAATCGATATATGGTGGAATATACTCAGTGCGTGTGGGCTACGTTTGTTTTGTCGAGAAGTCAGGGCTTCGCACAAGGACAGGAGCCCGTCAGGAGATTAAATACTAGTCTCGCATGGTGCGAAGCGTGGGTCGTAGAACTCTCGCGTAAGAAGATAGAGTCGGATATTCTTATAATCTGTGATCGTGCACTATGTACCGTGAAGATAAGAATTATGGTAACCTGACACACTGTCTACCATTCCGGTCTCACCCGCTGTATCCTCTTATCGGCCAATGAGTTAGCTAGGTGAGTAACGTCTTGGAATTAACAGATTGGGAATATAGAACTGATACTATACGGCGATGGTGCATGATAACAATCAATGCAAGTATAAAAAACCTACATTATTTGGCTTCCTCATAGAAGAAACGTTGTCAGTAAAAGAAAATAATCGCATTCAAATCTCTTAATTTCCAATGGTTCCCACAACGCAACTTGTAATTCAATAAAGTAAAAATACTAAACACCGCTAATTTTCGCAACATTCGCTATAAAAATATGTTATAAAATGTTTTTTTTGTCGTAATTTCAGGACCATAACACACGTATTTTTTCACACTCCTAACTGAATATTTGATACGGAAACATGCGGCTGAAGCGAAATACTAATTTTAATACTAGTAAGTGAAGTGAAATACTAATTTGAGCGTTCATAAAAGTTTCAACAATTATAGTTACATAACAAAAAAAGTAATATATGACATTTTTTTTAAATTGACATCGTGGGAATTGTGTATAACTGTCCATTTGTGTACAACTTTTTAGACCAATATCCCAAAAATGTTCGGAACTTCACTGCAAAAGAATTTTTCGAAATATTCAAAATGTTCAAAAATCCAGACCCCTCGACCGATTCATCCATTAAAACAAGGCTTCCCCTATAAGGCAACGATATTGTTAATGAGACTGTTGATAATATTTATAATCTAGACCATTTATAATTTTCAGCGAAAGTTTTTGGTTGCATAAAATTTATGAGGGGACATAAAGTCATGGTAATATTGTTGGCGGTATTGAATTGCTAAAGCTTTAATGTCTTTCTCAGTGTCTGAAAGCTCTACAGAACAGCAAGCTTTTAATTCGGCACGAGGGGAAGTGCACCTTCAAGACTCTATACATACTTTCAGCAGGTTTTTTACCCCACTGCCCATAAAACCAGGGGTTTTACTACACCATAAAACCATAGTATTGAGATACCGCATTCGTTTATTGATAAGACTAACAATTACTATATCCTCATATTAGTACCAGGAAATTCTATTGATTTCGCTGATAATGCTGAAGCACAACTCCTCGATATGAAGTTCTAGAATGATTCTACATAGGACACCATAGTGATCCGCGAGTAAGTACTCGGATATACTCGAGAACACCGTGGGTGGGCCATCACCATCCGCCTATCCAGACCGCGATCGGTCCGCCCCAGGACGTACGTGCTTCCCTCGCCTACATTTCATTGTCTGCGTGACTCCGTATCTGATTCACGAATATTAATTTAATAGACCTACCGCCTTCCTTCGCCACTACAGTCAACTTCTCGATAGAGTATCTTCACCCCGCATAAATACCATTCGTACACATTTGGAATAATTGGACTGCATGGAGGATCTGTTTTCAAGATCAACACTCATAATTATACCCACTCTAATTTCATGATAATTTATCTGAAAC